>RJWH01000065.1:1718135-1889612 GCA_004363575.1 Solenodon paradoxus
TTTTTTTTTTTTTTTTTTTTTTTTTTTTTTTTTTTTTTTTTTTTTTTTTTTTTTTTTTTTTTTTTTTTTTTTTTTTTTTTTTTTTTTTTTTTTTTTTTTTTTTTTTTTTTTTTTTTTTTTTTTTTTGGTGCTTGATTTCTAGTTTTAAGTCATTGTGCTCAGAGAAGATGTAAATTTGTTGAGAGGTTTTTCCCCCCAGCATGTGTTCTATTGTAGAGAATGTTCCATGCACATTTTAGAAGAAAGTGGAATCTGCAGTGGTTGGGTGAATTGTTTGGTATATGTCTATTAGAACATTCTTTTCCAAATGGTCATTTAAAGCAGCTGTTTCCCTGTCAGTTTTCTGCCTGGCTGATCTGTTACTATTGTAAGTGGGGTGTTGAAGTTGCCCAGTATTATTGTGTTGCTGTTGATGTCTCTCCTCAGATCTAACAATATTTGCTTAATAGATATTGATGCTTCGTATTTGGTACATATATGTTAATAAGTGTTATTTTTTTTGCTGGAATGATCTTTTAAACATTATACAATGCCCAGCACTGTCTTTTATTATACTTTTTAGATGGATGTCTGCTTTATCCTGTATGAGTATTGCTGTTCCTGTTCTTTTGTGATTGCCTTTCGAATGTAGGATTGTCTTCCAGTCCTTGACTTTGAGCCTTTGTTTATCTTTAGAAAGAAGGTGGATTTCCTGACTGCAGTAGAAGGTTGGGTGATGTTTTTTTAATCCATTCAGCAGGGCATCCCTTAATTCACTTCATCAGCATTAAGTGCAATTATTGATATGTAGGTACTTATTGTCATTTTGTAATTTGTCTTCTGTGTATTGCTCCAAGCAATGTTCTTCTCTCTCTTCTTAGGTCAGGTGGGTGAAGTTATGTTTTGATTGGTTTCCCTTTTTATTTTCTTTTTTGCTGTTACCCAGGGTATTTATTCTGTTACCCTGATGTTAGCATTAACAATTCTATGTGTTTTTTGCTACTTTTTGAAAGTGTAGTAGTATTCCAGTCATTCTAACTATCCACATTTTTGTTTTCTTCTCTTTTTATTTTGCTGTTACTGTTTTTATATGGGGTTTATTTACATTATATAAAACAGCCTTAAATAGTTTTTGCAAGGCTGGTTTTGTGGTTACAATACCTTTAAATTTTGTTTTTTATCATTCTTTCAGTTCTGAATGATAATCTCACAGGGTATAGTATTCCAGGTTGAAAATTCTCTTCTTTTATCTTATTGAATATATCATGCCATTCCCTTTGGTTGTAGAATTTCAGTTAAGAAATCCACTGACAATTTTGTGGAGACTCCTTTGTATGTGACATGTATTTCTCTGGCTGCTTTTAGTATTTTTTTCTTTATATTGTATTTTTGACATTTTGATGATAATGTGTCTAGGTGCAGTTCTGTTTGGGCTTATTTTATTAGGAACCCTTTGAGTTTCCTGGATCTGGAGGCTTGCTTCATTCTTCAGGTTTGGGGAGTTCTCACCTCTTATTTATTCAAGTACAGTTTCTAACCCTCTTTCTCTCTCTTCTCTTTCTGGGATCACTATTATGTAGTGATGTTATCCCAAAGGTCTTGAATGCTATCTTCATTTCTTTGCATTCTTTTTTCTAATTGCTTGAGTGAGTTCCTTTGTAGTACCTTCCAGATCATTGATTCTATTGGAAACCTTATCCATCCTATTAGTCTATTGAGTTATTTATTTCAGCTACTGTTTCCTTCACTGCTTTGATGTCTTGGGTCCTTGGGTCCTTTCTCCCCTGTCTCCACATCCTAGTCTCAAGAGGCATACTCCTTGCTACCTCCATTGTGTCTCTTCAGGCCTATTCATATCCTCCACCTCTTCCAGCTCTACCTCACCATTACGGCTCTTACGCTGACTCCTAAACCTGAAGCTTAGCTGTGTAGCAGGACATTTGCACCTATGCTTTGTTGCCACGAAAGTCACTCCATATCCTTAGCTGTTGTGCCTCCCCTTCCTCTGTGCTGCAACCCACATGACTGATGGAAAGGGTCTCTGAGGGGAGGCTAAAGGAGCCTAAGGAAAGACAGACAGAAAACATACATCTAGAAAAACTGGGACACCACTCTCTGTTTGAGAGGCAGTGATACCGATCCTGACTCCTTGATTTATTTTATATGACTGGGTTACAATGAGATAATAAGAAGCTTGCAAAATGAGGGAGGGCTACAAACATTAGCTGTTATTGGGAACATTTGAATATTTAAAGGTTAGCTATTTAGAAGCTCAGCTGCAGTCTTTTGTTATCTGTTTCTAGCTCTGTTGTCATGAGAGAACTTCTACCTCAGGATATCTTGCAGAGGTATGCATAAAACAGTTCACTCCCTTCACTTCTGTATTTGCTTCTGGAAAATAGGTGAATTTCTGGTTGCTCCGTGGAGGGGATCTGAATCTCATCTCTACCAGGTCTCCATCCTCTGAAATGACTTTTTGATTTCTATTTCATTTGTGTTCAAATTTTTATTTGTTTCTTTCTACTGACATCTGACTTCTATTATTTTACTAGTTACTTTAAATACAGTGTCAAATTGTTAGAGTGCATATTTTCTTTTTTTTTTTTTTTTGACGGTCCAAATTGAAAATAGTCACAAGTTCTGGTAGCTCAGGTTATTTATGATAATTTGTCTATAGGTACTTTTTAAATTATTTTTTGATTACTTTTTTTACCCAAAACTCATTCAGAAACATGTTGCTTAACCTATCTATTTTGGAACTTTCCAGTTTTGTGGTTGATTTCTCATTTTATGCTATTTTGACTGGAGAAAATGCTTGAAGTGATTTAAATTTTTGTAAATTTGTAGAGACATATTTTGTCTCTCAACATATGATCTGTCATTAAGAATGTTCTATGACTAAATGAGAAAAATGTGAATTTTGTCATTGTTGAATGAAATGTTTGATAAATTTCTATAAACTCATTGTTCTAATATGCCTCTTGAAGCTGTTGTTTCTAAGTTAATTTTCTGCTTGGTTGATATGTCCATTGTTATAAATGAGATTTTGCATACTCTTACTGTTATTGTATTGTTATCAGTGTCTCTCTTTAGTTCGGTTAATAATTGATCTACATATTTTATACTCTTTCATTTGGTGAGTATTTAAGAGTTATGTCTTCTTGCCGAATCGACACCCTAATCAACAATTAATATCCATATCTCTTTTGTTAACTCCTCTAATTGGAAGCCTATTTTATATGATATAAGTATCACTAGCCCTGCATTTTTAAGATTGTCTTTTAACTCTAGTATTGTTTCAAAGTCATTGACATAACCTATGGTTATCTTTAAAATGTATGTGCATCTCTTGTATGCAGAGAAAGTTGGGTTATGTTTTGTATTCCATTCAGGCACTCTATGCATTTTGATTGGTGAGTTTGATCTATTAACATTCAGGTTGATTATGATATGAAGCTGTTTATTGATATTTTAAAAATTGTTTTCTGAGTATTGTTGCACACAATACCTTTGTTATTTTTCTCTTCTTAGGTGCTTTGGACCTATTCTGTATTTGTTTTCCCTCTCATTTCATTTTCTATTTTTTTCTATGGGTTTATGTTCTATGATTTTCTTGGTGACTAAATAAAATTTTCTTTCTCTCCCTGGTGGAGTGGTGGTTAGGTGTAGACCACAAATGCTTCTTGGTTCTGGGTTCATTCCCCTGGGCCAGTGGGAATAGCCAAGATGTACTTAATAAAAATGCTTCTTCCTTTCTATGCCTGCCTGCTATTGTTCACCTTCGTTACAGCCTGAATCTTTCTTTTTTTCTATTCATGTCTTTTTCTTTACTTGAATGCTAGTTATTCTTGAACTCATTCTAACAATATACATTTACTTTATTACCTACACAAATTTTAGATTTTTGATGTCTTGCTGCATCAGTGATATTTTTAATTTTATAGAATCTCCTTTGTATGTTTTGTAGTACTGGTTTTACAGTGATGAGTTTCTTTAATTTTTGTCTGCCTGCAAATTTCTTTAACATTCCATTCAATTCTTAGTGATTATCTAGTAAGGCACGATATCATTGGTTGGCAGTCCTTTTCTTTCAGTACTTTTAATGTATCATCACATTTCATCCTAGCATGTAATATTTCAGCTGAAAAATCTACCAAAAGTGTAAAAGGTGATCCTTTTTATATAACGATTTTTTTAATCTAGCTGAGTTTAAGATTCTCCCTTTATCTTATATTTTTGATATTTTAATGATGATTTGTCTTTGTGTTTTGATGTATGTCTGCCTGGGATTTTTTGTTTAGAAATTTTTGAGCTTCTTGAGTCTAGAAGCCTGCATCCTCCAAAGGTTAAGGATGTTATCAGCTATTATTTCTTTTAACATTTTTTCTGCCATCTTCTCCCTTTCTTTCCCTTATGGTACCTCTGTGATGTGAATTTTGTCCCTTCTGATGTTATCTCATAGGTCTCATGTGCTACCCTTATTTCTTTTAATTAATTTTTCTCTTTGCTTGTCTGCTTAGATCATTCATTGCCCTATATTCTAGCTCCCTAATTCAAATGAAGGTTTGTTCCAGCCTGTTGTGAACACTTTATTGTGTTTACTCCCCCAGCTTTTTTATTCTTTAGCTTCATGAATTCTGCTTGGAACTGCCTCATATTTAGTCTGTGTTGTGGTTTTCTTTTTGTTCCTCCATTGTTTTCCTGATTTAAATGTGTATCAGTAAAACTATTGCTTTACAATCTTATTCAGGTAGCTTACTTAAGTCTGCATTCAGATTTTCCTTGTGATTTTGCTTCAGTTCATCATTTTATGTATATTTCTGTTTCTTTGTTCTGTTTAATATTCTGTGTTTATTTCTATGGGTTAGGCTTCCATGATGTAAAGATCTGTTGTAGGGTGTCAAGTTGCACAGTATAGAGCTGGTTTCTGGTCTGGAATGCTGGACTACCTTTAGTCGTGTGATCTCAACTGTCACTGGATTTGTTGTAGCTCCAGGTCCAGTCCTGTGTTGAGGCCTGAGAGTCCAGCCTTCAGGGTTGAAGTCGGGGTAGGCTATGCAGAGTTTTTCACCAGAATCTCAGACTTGAGCAACAAGGTCCAATGAGAGTGGCCCATGAGTATGGGCCCAGTCAGCAAGCAGACCTGAGTTCAAACAACAACCTTAGGAAAGAGAACAGGGATATTGTCTTAACAAAACACACTCTCCTGGAAAATCCTTGTCTTCCAGAGAATTGCAGTTACTGTAGGGCATAGTAAATAATACCAGGGACCTGTAGGTTGAATTTCAGCAAGTACCAAGCAAATCAGGAAGCTATTTAGTTGTAGCTCCAGGGTGGCAAGAATTAATATTTTGATTGAGACCTCCAAGCATTTTCCTTTTGAAAGTGGTAGTATGGAATGATCCTGTCTGGAAACCAGTCAACTGTCTGCACAGGTGCTACTGACCTGTCTATTTGTATCCAGAAGCCGAAAAAAGTAACTGTATATCATCAGATTGGCACAAATTAATGTGTTAATGGCAAATGGTATGGGTGTTTTCTATAATGGTGGCCTCTTGCAGCTAACCTGAGAAGCAGCATCTTTGTTCACAAGGTTACTTTCCTCTTTTCAACCCAAGCCAAGATTTTTGGTTCAGTGACTGAAAACCATTTCCCAGGTATGGCAGCACCTACTGATGGGAAAAAGCCCTATAGCTCCTGAAGAGTGTCCGTATAACTGTTTTCTGCCTGTGGACAGGTACTGCAAATGGTGTGGCATGATGCTGGGATTGATTTGCTTCTCCTATTAATCTTGGTGTTTTTTTTTCTTTATGAAGGTGTTTATTCTTGTACCTTTTCAAAGACTGTATTTGCTAAATTGGTGTGGCTCTGGGAAGAGTTAAGCTTGATATTAACATTCTGCCATCTTGTAAGCAGATCTCCATTTCTTATATATCTTGAATACTGATCCCTGGTTGGATATGTGATATCTAAGTATTTTCTCTAATTGAGCTGACTGTCTTATTGTTCTGATGATAATTTCCTTCTCTGTGAGGAAGCTTTTAAGTTTCATGCAGTTCATTTGTTTATCTTTGCTATTGGTTCTTTTGTTGGCGAAATCTCTAAGGCTAATGTCATGGAAAGTATAGGCATTGTTTTATTCTATGTATTTTACGGATTTAGGTCTTAAGTCTAAATCCTTATTTTAAATTAATATTTCTGTATGGTGATAGAAAGTGATCTTCTTTCATCATATGCATGTGGCAGTAGTTTTACTGATGCAATTTGTCAAAGACTTTCCGTTCTCCATTGTATACCTGTGGAAACTTCACATAAACAAGTTGTCCAGGTATGAGTGAGTTTAATACTGGGCTCTCATTCTATCTCATGGATTTCTGTATCTCTTTTTTCTAATACCATACTGTTTTGATAACTTTTAATTTGTTACATAATTTCAAATCAAGGGCTCTGATTTCTCCTTTTTTATGATTGATCTGCTTATTTTTAGTATTTTATGAATCCATTATAGTTTTAGTATTGTGCATTCTATTTTCTTGAAAAAATGTTAGTGCAATTTTGATAGCAATTGTGTTGTATATGTAGATGATGTTAAGTCATTCGGCCATTTTAACAATGTTAGCTCTTCCCAGTCACGAACACAGAATTTTTTTCCATTCGTTTCTGTCTTCTGTTTTCCTTAATAAATACCCTGTTTTTTATTATACAAATATTCATATCATTTGCTGTTTATTACTAAGTATTGAAATTTTTATGTAATTGCAAATGGGGTTGTTTTCTTAATTTGCTTTTCTTTTAGTTTATTGTGAATAGAAATGTAACAATCTTTTGTGTACTGATTTTGTATCTTTCCACTTTATCATTTATTATTTCTGATAGTTATTTAGATGACTAGAGTTACATATGCCGATTATCACATCATATAAAATTGGATAGTTTCTGTTTTTTTCCAATTTGGATTTCTTTTATTTCTTTTTCTTGACTAATTCCTTTTGCTAGCACTTCTAATACTATGTTAATGACAGTGGTGAGACTAGACACTGTTGTCTTGCTCCTTATCTTAGAGCAAAAGATGTCTGTTTCTTACTATATATATATAATATTAGGCTTGAGTTTGTTCTCTGTAGCTTTTGGTAAGTTGAAGTATACATCTATCCCCATTTTATTGTCATAAATGAGTGCTGAAACTGTCTAATGCTTTATAGCAAATATTGATAGTACACAATTCTTATGGCAAAGTTGTGTTTTATAATATTTGATTTGCATATTTTGACCATTCTTATATCTTTAAAATAAACTCCATTTTTTCATGATACATGATCTGTTTAATGTATTGTTTAATTTCAATTTGTTACTATTTTATAGTAATAATATATTTTATTTAGATAATAGATGGTGTTTTTCTTTTTTGTGATATCTTTGCTTTTGATATCAGGGTAATGTTGGTTTCATAAAATGTGTTTAAAAGTTTCCCATCTCGTCAACATTTTGGAAGATTTTTGAGAGTAGGTTTTAAATCTTCCTTGAAATTTTGGAAAATTTCACTAATGCAGACATCTCAAACTAGGAATTTTTTTTTAATTTTTGTTCCCTTTTTTAATGTCTTTATTTGTGGTTAATCTGTTCAGATTTTGTACTTCTTACTGATTCAATTATGGAAGGCTGTACAAGCCTAAGAATTTTTTCCATGTCTTCTAGGTTATCCAATTTATTGTCGTATAGATGTTCACAATAGTATCTTATGGTTCTTTCTATTTCTGTTTTATCTATCGCAACTTCCCTTTCATTTTTGATTCTGCTTATTAGCATTTTGTATATTGTTTTCTTAACAACTCTACTTAAATATTTGTCAACTTTAGATATCTTTTAAAATAATCAACTCTGAAATTTTTTTATGAATTTTTTTTTCGATTTCTATTTCATATATTTTATTTCTCATATTATTTTATCCTTCCTTCTACTGATTTTTAATTTATGTCTTCTTTTATTAGCTTATTTAAAAGTAAGTTTGGGTAGCTTATTTGAACTGATTCTGGTTTCTTATTGCAGGCCTGTACTGCTATAAATTTCCATATATATTTTTCTGAATTTCAGGTGTCCTGACATTGTGTATCTTTATTGTCATTTGTTGTCTTCAAATAGTGATTTATTTCTTTTTGATTTCTTCATTGACCTGTTATTTTGATACATTTTTCTTAATCCCCACATATTTTTGGATTTTTCAGTTACGTATTTGCTGTTGATTTTTAATATGATACTATTATGATGAAAAATATATTTGATGTTATTTCAATGTTCACAACCTATTGAAATTTGTATAGTTTCCAAGCATATGGAATATCCTTGAACATGTTCCATGTGCACTTGAGAAGAATGTGAATTCTACTAGTTTTGGATAGAGTGCCCTCTAATGTTTTTTAAGTTTATCTGGTTCAATTTCTCAATTAAAGTTATTGCTTTACTGTTAATTTTGTCACTTTTTGATCTGTTCATTGTTGTGAGACATTGAAGTACTTTAATAGTATTTTGTGTGGTCAATGTATTTTTTTTTAGTTTTGTTAATAATTTCTAATATATTTACATCCTCCACAGTTTGGAGCATGTATATTAATAATTTTTAAGTCTCCTTGCTGAATTGACCCTTAATCTTTATATAATATCAATCCCTGTCTCTTTTTTACCTTTGGGAGCTAGAAGACACTTCTATTTGATTAAATATGGTTTATACCTTCTGCTTCTAACCTTTTACTTTTATCCTATTTTTGTATTTGGAGCTCATATGTATTTCCTAAATATATCATGAAAGTGTGCTTGTTTTTTAATCTATATACTCATTTTGTATCTTTCAACTGGTCAAGTCAGACCATTGACATTTAAAGTGCTGATATGTTGATATGTAAATATTTGTTGTTATTTTAATTTTTTTCAGTTTTACTCTCTTATTTTTTATCTTCTTTGCTTTAATGGTTCCCTTTTTGTCAATATTGGATTCCCTTTTCATTTTATTGTATTTTTTTATTTTTGTTTTGAGCTTCTAATGTGTTTTCCATATAAAATTTTGATTGTACTTTATTTTAAATTGAATGTACATTAATATAAAGCAATTTAAATAGTCTATATTTTTAATCTCTGTTCCTTTCCTCTAATAATGTGGTTTGATGTTTTGCTACTTCTTAGTCTAAATTCTTTTCATTTCATGAAGTCTGTTATTTCTTAATTGTCCAGTTTATTAGCAGTGAATTAGTTTCATTTTTGTTTATTTATGAAACTCTTTATTTTTCCTTCCCCTTTGAACAGGGGCTGAAAGTCATTTTTTCTCAGCGCTTAGAATGCCATTGTCTTCTGGGATATTAAGTTTCTGCTGAAAAATTCACAAACAATATTATAGGAATTCCTTTTTCATATAATTTGTTTTTCATTGTATGTTTTTAAGATTCTCTTATTTTGATATTTACTATTTAATTACAATGTTAATTTGGATTTATATTTTCAGCTCCCTGATTTAAGCTCCCTGGATCAAGACGTCTATTTTCTTTCCTAAGTTATGAAGGGTCTCAGCTATTTTATTTCTTTAAATAAAATTTCCACCCCTTCCTCTTCTTTTCTCTTTATGGAATTCCTATGATGTAAATGTTGATTCTCTTGAAATTGACTCATAAATCTATTATGATATTTTTATCACTTTTTCCAATCCTTTTCCTCTTTCTTGGTCTAGTGGATTGCTTTCCATTGCTCTATTTTCCAGTGCATTGCATCTTTCCGTTGCTTATTATAATCTACTGTTGTACTCTTCTATTATGACTTTCATTGTTGTTCAGCTATTAAGTTCTTTAGATTTTGATTTTCATTTGCAGCTTTCTCATATTTTCTTTCTTTGTTGCAGTTTTCATTTTGTTCATTCATTATTCTAATATCAGTAAGAGCATAATTAAGACATTTCTGAAATATTAATGTAACATACTTAATTCTAGTGAGTTATGCTTTTGCTTTTGCTCCAGTGTTTTGTTGATCCAACTTTTGTGTTACATTTATCTCTCTTTATTTTTTTTCTAGGTGCTCAGTGGTCCTAGCTTTTCCCCCATGTCTTTATGTAATGATCTTGTGTTAGGATTTTAGATTTTATAGAATAATTCTAAGATCATGGAAATGATGATAGGCTTTCTTCTCCTGTGTAGGCTGAATCTTCTATACCTGTTAAGATGACTGGAACTCTAGAGTCAGCTCTAAGTGCCTGAGAGCTGATCACTGCTAGTGGAATTTGAGACAGTCAGAAGCAACAATGTTGATGCTGGAGACTGTTAAAATGTTAAGCAATCAGGTCTCCCTAGGGACTTTGGCTGGCTGAGTTGAAAGAGAGATCTTCAGTTCCTATCATCTCAAGACTAATTTCATTGTCAGAGCTTTCCTAGTAGCCCGAGACTCTTCAGCTGCAATATAGCTCTGATATCAGCTTTTTCATATGCATATTTTCTCGAGAGGCAGGTGCAAATTAGAGTTGTGGGTTAAGACTTCAATCAGTCCACAGTTCCAATGGAAATCACAGATGAAGAAGGACCACATGTTTATATTGGGGGGTATGGGACCTAAAGCAACCTCATTTGTAGTCTTCTCTTGGGGTTGTATACTTAGGAAGGAACTGTGACTGGGGTCTTCTCTAAGCAAGTTCCACCTACAGATCATTTCCTAGAGGCATGAGTTTTAGCTAAAAATGCCAGGGCATTTTATGTTCCACTCCATACTGGAGGGCACTGTGGCTACTAAATACAGTCCGTCAGTGGGAACAAGTGGTGTTTTGGCAGCTATTCACTCGATCGGGAGAACCAACTGTATGGAGGGCCCTCTCTTGTGAACTCCCAGAGAGAGCTGTGAACACAAGTTCCCTCCCAGAAACTTTCATAAAGGGACATTTTCCTGAAGACATAAATATCACTGTCTATGCTCAGAAGTTGTAGGCTTTGATTGCTAGCTCCTACCTTTGGCAAACACTATATAATAGTCACAAGGACAACTGGTAATGGAGAGGCAAAGTATTTTGCCTTTTAACCTTTACATTGATTTAAAATACATATGCACCCCTATATTCAATGCAGCACTACTTATAATAAACTAAAAATGGATACAACCTCAGGAACCATGGATAGATGACTGGATAAAGAAGACGTGGTATACATACACAAAGGAGTACTATTCGTCTGTATTTAAAGGAAGATTACATCTTGCCAATTTTCAACAGCAAGGAGGATACTGAAGAGAATTATGCTACATAAAGTAAATCAGCAAGGGAACAATAAATACTGTTGACTTCACGCATATGTGAAGTGCAAAGGAATAGGAAAACAAAATGAAACCTAAACTTTTGAATCAAACAACAGAAGTGAGGTTGCCAGAGGAGTATAAGGTGGTAGTGAGAGCAAAGGCTGATGGAGGAATATTAAAAATTTACTAGTGGATGGGGCATGATACTATATATTTGATGAAGTGTTAATGTATACACCTACTACTTATTTAGTATAACAAAACTATAATAGCTCAATGATATATATATAAATTAAAATTAAACAGATTAGAAAATCTAGATATCAGGGTTTCCAAACATCTGTTATGAGAGCATTTTTTATATTAGTTCCACCAATATTTCCATATCCTTTCATTCTATTAGAACTGGGGTTAATTAGTTTTTATATCAGAGTCAGTAAGAAAACAAATTCTTTTGTATAGATTTACAAATAATATGATGATATATTGGAAAAAGGATAAAGGAGTCAATTAAGTTTATATTGCTAGAACTGTGGTTTTCATTAATCACTTTTCAGCATATATCTTCTTTATACAATATCATATATTCATATTTCCTTCATTACACACACACACACAGCTTCACTTTATTTATGCTAAATTTCTTCAAGTATTTTCTATGAAACTCTGCCATTCATGAAGTTTTTTTAAGGAAAGGTGCAGTTAGAGAGAGGAGGAAGAAGCACTTTACTTTATTTTCATTTAATTTTTCACACTGGTTGCTTACCCTGAACCTGGGACTCAAATCCAGGGATGCGTTACTTACAGTTCTTTGGAAGAAATTGACCTAACCACTGCTCCATCAGGGAAGGTCCCATTTATGAATTCTTTATATTTTCTCACTCTTACAGTCCTAGAGCATTCTTTGCAAAGGTTACTTTTATTACCTAAGTAAAATAACTTCTCCTAATGAATATATGTCCAATAGAGTGAGTCATGGAAATGACAGTTTTTCATTAAAATAATTCTTATAATATCAGCATATTTCTGCAATATTGAAAAGTTTATATATTTTATCTATTCATTCATTTAATAACTTCTTATTTCTAAATGGCACAGGCTGCAACATAGTATTTTGGTGTACTCAATACTGAGTTTATTGCACTAAATTGAAGTAAAATTTATTTATTAAATATGTCTCCTGACAGTATTTACTGAATTATCTTTCTCTATATAAGATGAAAGATTCTGTGTACTAGCAAAGCAGAGATTCCTATGCGAATTTAGCAAAGGGCTAAAATTCTTAGGAAATAAAGGCTAGTATATTGTATCACAATGGGAGAGTAGTTCTTTTACACAATCAACTTCAGGCAATAATAGATTTTTGACCTTTAAAGGTGAAATCTGTATAAACTATGAGATCCAGCAATGGTAAAATACTATGAAAAAACAATTTTCTGAAGCACAGTTTGAAACCATGTGTCATTATGTTAACAGCTAAGAATTTACAGGAGTTAATACTCCACACTTGCATCAGCCTTGCCCATGGCAGTCAGAGATAAAGTGATCTAATCATACCTTAGTAGACCTGTGAATAAGTCATGCTGGCTTTTAGCCTGAGGCAGTGTTAGGTAACAAGACACTCTACAGGTAGCAGCAACAGTGGCAGTTTCAAATCATAATTTGGGTAGACCATACACAACACATTTATCATCTTTGTACTTTATTCGCAATGAAAATAATACTACAAAAAATACAAAGCTCAAGAAATTTTCTCAATTATTGAAGCGGTAAAACCATGCAGCGTTTCAGCTGCAAAAACAAGGCATTGTTACCTAATTAATATAGAACTACAAAATGTCTGAGGATCTGAGAACTCAAAGATGGGTTATAATCTTATAAAAGCTTATTTCCTTTTGATGATATTAACAAGTCAGTAGGTTTGCTGACATAAACTCAGGCCTACAATAAATGTAATGGGGATAAATTCCAAATTATCATGTCAGAAAGCCCTGAAAATTTTAAGAAAAAAAAGTACTATGTCAATAAAATAATCAGCAACAACAGCTATAAAACAAAACAGCAACATGCAATTATCTCAATATATGAAATAGCATTTGGCACATGGAACACACTTTTTAAGAAACTCAACAAATTAAAACTAGAGGAAAACCTTCTTAACTGATAAATTATGTCTATAAAAAACACAGAACACACATCAGACCTAATGGCAACATACTGAATGCTTTCCCTTAAGATAAGAAAAGACTATACTCACCACTTAATCAATTATGTGCTGGAATTTCTAACCAAGTCACTAAAGCAAGAAAAACAATGAAGACATTTATCTCAGAAAGAAACTATCTCTACTTGAAAAATATGTGATTTTATATAGGGAAAATCTTCGAGAATCCACAGACAACTACTAGAAGTAATAAACTATTTAACCAAATTTGAAGAAAAAATGATGTCAATATATAAAATCAATTGCATTTTTATAAATTAGAAAGAAGCAAAATGAAAATGAATTAAGAAATGATTCTATTTTTTAGCATCAAAAAGTTATAAAATACTTAGGAAACAAAGTAACAAAGAAACAAAAGTTTTTACTTTGGAATTAGTTATTCATTGTTGAAAGAAATAAGGGCTAAAGTGAATAGAAAGACATGCTCTGTTTATGGATTAATAATTGATTAATATCATTGAGATAGTGATGCTATGTAAAGGACATCTCAGGTGACAGAAGCATAATGAATAGGTTCACAACACAGTGAGTAGATCACTTAAGAAAGAAAAATGTGGGTAGAGGAACTTCGGGAGACAAATAGAAAATCTAAAGTTATGACTCTTGAATGCCACTTTTAGAAGATGGAATTTAATTCTGTAAATCCTAATAACCTTGAACAAGCTTTTTGCAAACAGGTGATTTAGTTTGTCTGGAGCACACTTGCTAATTCACTTCAAATAAAGGGACTGGGAACAATTAAGTCTAAAATTCCTCTGAAAGCCACAATCATCATTAGCTTAGATTATCTCTTTTGGTTGCTTTATATACAATCTGCTGCTCAAAATACTAGGCACTACTCAAAACATAATATACACTCAATAACTGTTTGTAGTCAACTATGACTAGTAGCTACCAAATTAGCACAGATAAAGGATAATTCTATACAAAGTTATGTAGACAGAACTATATCTTGAATATATATGACCAAGTTTTATATTTGGGGTATTCCAAATAAAGACAGGATAATTAACACCAGAATACAATGTTAGGGATCCACAATTAGCCATATCTACTTTCAGAACTGATCCAATAACAAACAAAATATGCTAACTACATTTCTGGCATCTGATGATAAGAACTGGAGCCATAAAAACAAAATGATAATAACAAAAGTAATATCTAATGAAAAAATATATTTGAAGAGGAAATAATCCTTTATAAATCAACTAGCTAGGTTGTTGGAAGAATTTTTTATGTATTCTTTAAATTAAAACTATCTTGATAGTAGTATTTAGTTAAATATAATATGTTAAAAATAAGATGTGGATGATATAGTGCCTGCAGACATTGTTGTAGGACAAGCCAAAATTCTCTGACATGTTCTACTCTTGCCTTCAGGGTTTTAATATAGTTGTGTTAATACCAGAAAATATCTGTCCTTATGGCTTCTTTCCATTTTATTAGAAAGTCAAGACCTGAGACACTACCTGATGGCTCAGGTAGTTAAGACAACTTCAGTGCAAAGCATGCAATGTCCAGGTGTAGACATGAGTTCACAACCCAGAGCTGGGTGGGAAAACAAAAGTAAACCACTAAAAAAGCAAATATGTTCCTTCCTCTTTTACCTGCACAGAATCTGCTACCGCCATCAGGTCTCTGCTAATGCTGACTAGAACCATGCCACCTGACCACTTTTAACTGCAAGGGAAACTCAGAATAAAGTTCTTAGCTTCATAGTTTTTGTAATGGATGTCTACATAGGAAAAAGAGGTTGTGAATGACTGTTGGTCAGAGGACCATTTTGCCTGTCACAACTACATTGGTTTCTTCTGTGTGTTAGATGATAACATTGTTGAAGAAATTATTCAATATACTTGATTATCTAATTATTTAATTGATGTTATCATACTAATTTGTTGATAAGGTGCTCAAGTTAAATCAGTTATTCTGGCTTTTCATTATGCCTTTATTATACTGAGAGACATTATCTAACATATACATATATATGTATGTATATGTATGACTATATATAAATACAAAATCTAAAATGTATATAATTTTTGTTATAGAAAAATTAGTACATTTTAACTGTTTTCATTCTTTTTCTCTTCAAAAAATTCAAATAAGCATATACCATTATCAATAAGCAGTAAGATTTGATTGAATACAATCTAAAAATGTAGCTATTAATTTTTAGATAAAAGTAGTGTGCTATTGAGTTCTACTTTGATGTATTAATCATACCTAAAAGCTATTTATATTTATATATTATGAAAAAGTGAATGGGAAAACAACTGAAAATAATTACTAGACAGAAACAATGTGAGGTATAATCAAATCTACTCTGACAATGCATCATACTATCTTAATGACTGAGCAATTAAACATTGCAAAAATAGTACTGAAAACTGGTTAGCTTAAGGTAAATGTGAAAGAATAGTAAGAAAAGTAAATATAATGTCATCTTAATAACAATAATTTCTGTATTAGAATCTTGGGATAAATAAATAAACTTCCAATCTGAGGAGCACATTGCTGCATTTTAAGGGTTCATATTTATCCTCTGGAGTACTTACAACAGGGTTTCTCTAGAATCCAGGAACTTTGACTCATTCTGGAGATTTGAATCAGAATTAAGTAAGTTAGAGGAGTGATCCACTTAAAAACTCTACTGTCAGTATTCTAGCCCCTTGAAACCCTCATAAGAATCCCTATATTAGGACCCATGCACATATAATAAGATCTGAACCAATAGTGATTTTTATTCTATTGTGCAGTTGGGTGAAATATACTCACTCTAGAGGAAATGATGCCTCTTTTACTGGACTTGGGGTAGTTCTTCACAAGTTTTTCAAGTAAACTCACCAAGGGAAATTGTTCCATCTGATTCTGTTAGGTTACAGAATAATTTTGCTTCTAGGAGCTACCATTGCATAACAAAAGATTTTGCTTGATTTTAGGTTAACAATAACTGTTAAAATTATACCTTTTCTACTCTGCTCTGGAGTTAATGTTAAAACATTATTTACTAAGATAACTTTTCCTCTGGTATCAGAATTTTAGTTGAAGACTGAAAGGGTTTTCCAGAGAAACATAACAAAATAATGTATATAATTGTAAGGTGTAAATAACTATAAGGTAAATAAATATAAGGTATACAAATATAAGAAAACAATAACATAAGGAAATGTTTCACAAGATTATAGAGGTTAACATCTGAAATCTGGTAGATGAATTGTCAAGTTGGAAACCAGGAGAGGTGATGATTTAGCTACAACTTGAAGTCCGGAAGTCTCAAGACCAAAGAAAGGTCAATGTTTGAGTTTGAGCAAGAAAAAGCTGATGTCTCAGTACAAAGTTGGGTAGATATGAGCTGGGGCATACAAAGGATGTTTATGAATAATTGACAAAATGGTGCTGGCCAGATGGACACAAAGCATCCAGGAAGGCAAGAAATGGAGAGAAAAGACAGGCTCAAGGAATGTGAAAGGGGGACTTGGAGAAAAGGAGACTTTGAAACTATTGGCAGTTATGCAAAATATCTGAGTGAAGTGATCTTGAAGCAGTGTACCTGAGATGGGCCCGTGAGATATGAAGAAGGCATATAACCATGCCCCATGGAAAGAGTGGTGTGCTTCAAACACTACTTCTCAAAGCAGTTTATGTTACTCCTTTGACTCTCTTCCAAATGTACTTTCTCACTGTGTATTAAATTCTTGCTTGACGTTACTACTGTCTGGTGTTCTGAATTTTTTTCTCATGCCAAGAACTAAGGTCCAATGATCATGCCAATAACAAAGCAGTAGAACAGGTTGAAGAGGTAACTCAATTCCTCATAACCATTCAGGGACAGAGGCTCCTTCCATCTGTTATTTCAGCAACTTTAAAACATTTTTCTCCTTTGTATGTTTCAGACAGATTTGTGAACCTGAGTTCCTGTTAGATCTGGTTGAGTTCCACCTGGAAATAATTTATCCACCATCAGTGAGAAATTATTTGAGTGGTCACTGCAAGTTGCATTGATGCTAAAAATGGTCTTCCTTACCTAGGTTGACATTTGCTTACTTCATTTTTATTGTTATACAAGACCTGGGCAATTAACAGTCCCCTCTCCAAATAGTGAATATGCTGCTTTCACTGTTAAGCTCAGAGAGACTTTAAGAATCTACAGGAAATTTCATGAGAATAGAAACAGGTTGATCATCACCATATGAGAATGAGGAGCTCTGGGAGCAGATTATGACACTGAATTAAGCATGTGAACTTTCTCCTCAAATGTATTCCCCATCTGCTTTGCCTTTGAACTTCTTACAGATGAGAAGTTCTATATAAAAAGGAGAAGACTAAAAGACCAGTTACAACCTCTTTCCCATTGCACATCACGAAGTCAAGTATCAGGACTAATTAGTGAGTTGAGTATTTTTGAATTGCCTGTCAGGTAGAGAGATTTTGTATATCCCATTCATGATGTTTGTACTTTCTGTATACAACCCCAAAACTATCGAGTTACGCCCTAGAGAGAGAAAAAGTTGCAGTTTGACATGTAACAGGAGAAATTTTTAAGGAGATGATGATAAATAAGACTTATTAGCACTTCATTTAGATGAGTGAAATCAATAAACCTATTAAAATATTCTAAATATCTATAGAATCTTTGTTTCATTTTCCTGCCAAAATAGACAAAATTATAACAGATGTGTTGTGAATTATTTCCCATTCCACTGCAGAGTAGAAAAGGGGTATTGACCTGGTTCAGAATTTTTACATGGAAGTTAACACCAGCAGATTTATATAACGTTTGCTTTGCCATGTCTATACATCATCAATTAGTTTTGAAAATACAAGGGTATATATATATATATTTATATGTGAGTGTGTATGTTTGCCTATATATATACACAAACAACATATTCAGATACATGTATATATATATATATATATATATATGTGTGTTTGTATATATAAGGAGAGAGAATACTGCATGGATAGTGACTCTAAATCATTTAAAATGGTGACAGCAATTTTTCAGGACAGAAAATTTATTAAGTCTCCTGAAATTATGATGTTCCTAAATACACATTTCGCTGCTTATATTAAAGAACATATCTAAACCGAAAACCAAAAACAAAGCTTTGTTATTTAATCATAGTCCTATTTTAGATTTGGTAATTAATGCTTATATTTGGGGATATATTAAATGTTAACATTTATTTGTTTTCAAAAGTTTTAGTCATTATTTGAGCTGTTTCAAATTGCAAACTTATAGAATATAGATGGATCTAACAATTGTGCATATATATGCAAATGCATATGTACACATGATTTTTGATCACACAATATTTTATAAACTACCTAATTATTTTTTCAGAATCAGTGCTTTAGAGGACTTGTATATAGTAATGTTTTATCTAGCTATAAAAATTTACTGAATGGTTTTATTTCTGTTCCTTTTATTTCTATTAAGGAGTTATCTATTTTTTTTAAATTTATCAGGTATGTGCCTCTAGCAAAAGTAAACAGTCTATTTTATTTATTAAGGCTCAACTTATTTTTTATGAATGCATGAATTTTTTTGGAAGTAAGCCAAATAACAACTATAACAGCAAAAATCAGTTGTTTCCTAACCAACTTGTTTAGGTGTATTAAACATTCACCTTGTGAACATGAATCTTGTCACATAAAATCATGGCCTGGGAGTTTTGCTGCTGGAAACTAGGAAGGGTTACAATAGACATAAATTAATAAAATTAGAATTTCACAATACATAAGACATTCTGAGAAGGTGCTAATGTGTCAGAAGATGTATTAAGGTCCTGTGTGTTGTGAACATTGCATGAATGTTGCTTTCCTCTCATCCACACCATACCATTTGATGAGAGTTAATATGAATTGTTTTCTTTGCTCTACATGCCTGTTTTAGATCCCCTGCTGTTCTATGGTGGACCTCATTGGCATTTGAAGTGAACACTCGAAACCAGATCCCACAGATTCACGGGAAGGCATGTGAGCCTACTCAAGTGAATGTCTCATCCTTTTATAAGTATAGTTGGAAGTTGTGTTTAAGGATTTAGAATGACAGATGGCCAGAAGTGAGGCAAGCAGAAATTAAATCTATGATATGCTACTGTGAGAGCAGAAACAATCTATGAGAGAAGAAGGAAGAAATTATAAGTGGGATTTACTTCTAAATATGATGCTATGAGTACAGATGATATTGAATCTCAAAGACTCTAAGGTAAACTGATTCACCTTTAAGCATCACAAATGCTTGATGCTTACCATTAACAGCAAAAGATTACAAATTTGCTTACTGAATATGTTTGTTCATTTGTTGGCATAAAAACCATTCTGAAATAAGTGCCATTAACAAATGTTTTCATTTTTCAGAGTCAAGGTGGAGGTGGACCTGAAAAGATGGAACCAGGGTACCTCCTGGATTTGAGAAAGTTGAACTATTTTTTTGTTGTTGTTTTCTAGTGAGAAAATGTATGCATATAAAAGAGAGGATGTATTAATTAGTCTACATAAAAATTTTGTTTAAAGCAAGTATCTGGTTACTTTCTAATATCCTCACATGAAGATAAAAGGCAGGGAAGCTAATTTGCATTGCATTTAGTAAGGGCTGCTATCTACTGAGGTCAGCTATGTTCTATGTGTAAGAAATGTAAAAATCTTAAGATTTTTATCTTAGTACTGAGATTTTCTTCTGAACTGTTTAGGGTAGTGTTTATGCTTAAGTGGTCAAAAATTCATCATCTAATGTTTATTCTTCTAGAAATTGTTGCACAGTATGGAGTGGGAGAGCATCTCTAAGCTGATTTGTTTGAATTTTTTTTATTCCTTCACAGTTATTAGTCCTTCTTCATAGCCCTTTGTTAGCTGATTTTGTACCTAAGGTTGGTGATTTCTGATTATTTCCTTCAATATGCCCTTCTTGCCATTGTAAGGGGGAGTCTTGGTGGATGTATTAGAGTTTCATATACCTCATTTTTTCTTAAAGTTTATTTTCAACTATATTTGCCCCACATCTCCTGTTTTAATAAAAATATTCTATATTATTCATGAAAAATTACTTTGCTTAATATTTTCTACTCCCAAAATCCACTATAGATATGAAATGAAAACACTGAGATGTGATTGAGAACAAATCAAGGAAAAACATAGGCACTGTTTGAATAAAGTTGCTAACAATCTTTAGAACAAGATTTTGATAAAGTGAGGGTGGTCAGCAGTATACACCATTTATTATATAATTATAACAATGAAATAGATTCCTTTCAAAGTAAGAGAAAAGGATCAAGATTGTTAATTAATTAATTGATTTATTAATGTTTATGTAGAGAACACAGCATTTGAAGACACAGGCAAATATGATAGGGAGAGGAAGACAATGAAGATATAGAATTAGGAACAGATATCTTAGTAAGCTCATTTAAAACCTCTTGTTTCCACTTTTTACTTAATAGATCAAAACGTCCTCAATTTGAGGGGAGGGGAGAAGCTACAGCTGCCTCTTGCTAAGTACTTTATTATTAATTAAATAAGATGTTTAAAAATAAGATTACAAAATGATATAGTTTTAAATTACTTGCTTCTAATTTACTTTCGAATACTGAAAACACAGATTTCTCTGAAGGACAGTAATAAAAAAATCTCTCAATGAGTTTTTTTTCTCTCATGTAATGCTGTAGCTTTTGGTCTTTCAAATAACGAATGTCTCATTAAAAGCATATGTCATATCTATGCTTCATTGTTAATTGTCTTGCTCATTTTGCATGTATACTGCATAACTATTAATTAGAAATTACAGAACTTAGCAGCTACATCGGATACACCATCAAGAATTTTAACAGTATATTCAGTTTTGCTTTTATATGACCTTTATTTGAAAGGTCAAACATTATCAATTAAAAATAGCTATATGAAATATATACTTTTGTAACTTTTAGCATTTCCAAATATCTAATATAGTCCAGTTTAGGCCTAGAAATTTGATAGTAGATGGAATAGAATTTGGTAGGTAAACTTACTCAGCATCTTAAAACCTTAACTCACCAAAATAGGGTTTACTGCAACAATTTGTTAATTTTCTGAGCTCAATACACTTTTTCATGAAACAACACATTTTAATTATTCTTTATAATGATTGAATGATAATTTAGGATGATTTATGTTATTTAAAAATATGAAATTATTAAATAATATGTGAGTACATATCTATGTCTATATTTATGATTAAATTTGCTCACTCAGTTGATTTGCTGCACATGGATTAAACTCAACCATTTACTCTAAAAAGAATCTTCAAATGATAGGAAGGAAGAAAGTCATTCTATTTATAACATTTTTAAAGTATCTTCTGGTGAAAATTTTCTTGCTTTCAGATTGTATTTAATTTTGTACAATTATAGTATGACAATGATATTTATTTATTTTGTTTAATAATAAACTAAAAATAAATTGTCATGGTGTGCTATGTCCTTTTTATGAATTTTGAAGCTAATTCATAAAGAAGGAAAGCTAATATATATATATATAAATTAAAAATCTTCACAAATATCATAAATCATAAATCATAAAATATGTACTATCAAGGAATGTGTCTGTAAGTTCTGAAATCACTATTTCCAGGGTGATTTAGAGAAAATGTTTGTTAACTGTTTCTATAGCAAACCAGATAGTTGATATTTTGGACTTTTTAAGTGATGTAGTTTTTATAGTCATACGGTCTTATTACACCTTCTCAAAATAGCCTGGTGAGACAACTCTGTTTATAGGTAGAAAACAGCCATCCACAAATTATAAACAAATGGCCAAGTCAGTGATTCAATAAAAATTTTATTGACCAAACCTTCTTACCTCTAAATCTCCCAATACTGGCATATCATTGTTTTTTCTTACCAAGAGGCATTTATGTTTATTATCTCCAGTTTTTTAATTTTATATGTCATTATCATCTGGGCTTCACCCTCATTTCTTGCAGAATAGATAACTTTTCAGCTTACTTCATTCCTTTTCAGTGTTCAAGAAACTCTCTTCAGAATCTGACAAAGTCCAATAGGCTTTCTTCTTCTTGTCTTTTTCTCAAAATTTTCTAATGCTAGATCCCCCTCTATTTTCTTTTCAAATTTGGAAGGAATTTAAATTTCCCAGGTTCAATATTGCATTATTCTTTCAATAATCTTTATTCTATTCTTTGGCTAATATCTTATTAACTGATCCATAATTACTACTATTACCACAACTACTGGCATTACTACTCTTATTATGACTAAAACGGATATTTACATTAGTTGCACCTATATGCTTATGACAGTCTCCAACACAAACCAGGCTCTCTTTGGGTATCCCATGCTACAAAGGTAATAACCAATCACACTCTTATTTTACAAATGAGTTAAGTATTCAGGCAAATGTATATAACTGAGAAGTAGTAAAGTCAGGGCTTTAAGTAAGTTAATCCTAAGGTTCAGCTTTATAAATAATAAATGGTTTGAGTAATTCATTTAACATCAGTCTTTAAAAAAAATATTCTAAGAGGAAATCACATCTCGGTTGAATTCATAATAACTGAAGGGAGAATAATTCAATGTTTTTGTATTTTGTTTTCAGTTATAGGTGAGTCATACTATCTAGGAGAATTACAAATTATCTTAAATTATGAAGCATCCTTAAATGTATGCATGTGAATGAAAGAGAACAGGAAATTCTGAAAATACTAGAATATTTCATGAAGATTTCTGGGAGTACAACTTTATAACCTAGGTAGCTGAGATGCTCGCATGTGGATGATGCAAATCCAAAGACTCAGTTTTGTGACAAGGGACCATAATGAAAGACTATAAATAAACAAATAGATATACTTCTTCTTCTCTCCTATGCTTAAAATGTTGTTTCTTCCTCCCTTCTCTTCCTTTATTCCAACTGTCTCTTAAAAATGAGTATATTTTGAAGATAACAACAGAGACTCTTTGGAGCAGTAGAAAAGAAAGAAAATACACTTTGCAATAATATTTAGAAAGTAATATAAAACTCAATATAAAACAAACTTTTAGATCAAGATGGTGTGAGCTGAAGTTGGTCCCTAATGATGCAGATGACTGAGACTGAATGATTGTGAAATTTGTCCTAGAAAGAATTAGAGGAAAGATGCTTGTTCCAACACTACGTGGTAAGTCTATTGGAAGACAACTAGATACAAATATTGCATGCAGCTCAGGGGTTACAGACACAAGAGAACTAGCTGTTGAAATGATGTTTCTTATACACTGGAGAAAGGACATCCACTTTGACTTTATCTGCAGGCTGCAGGTCTCCTGAGAGTTGGAGTTCTCATGAGAGTTGACTAGAGTTCTCTGGCAGGACAAACTAGGGGGTGTGTCTCTACACACAGGTTGCTAGGGAGAGCTCCCATGTTTTTTCAGCCAGTAACTCTCATATTCATACATCTACATACTGCCCTATAGATTTCAAGCTATCTGTCCACATATCACCTAAAATGCTCCAGGGAAAGCCCAGGAGTAATTCAGGAGTTTGCACAAGTGGAAGATTTTTGAAGTTTTAGTAGCTCAGCAGAGACACGTATAGCACTGAAGTAGCTTGGAGAAGAGCAAGAGGCTTTGAAGGTGACTGAGAAAAGACAAAGGGGTTGTGTGCAGAGACCTCAACAGTGAGAGTAAGTCTTTTGTTTTCTCCAAGGCACTTATAGAAGGGGAATTGGAGGAACATTAGCTTGCAGCAGCACACAGTCAAGAGCACATTCAGAAAAGGTCCCAGCAGCACTCAGTCAAGAGCACACTAAGGAAAGTTCCCAGCAACCACTAAAATTTCCAGTGACATTGGGGCTTCTGCAATGACATAAGCCTCAGTTCTCTTGAGAGCACTTACAGAAATAGCAGAGGCAGCCATTCTACTTCCCAGTGATTCAAATATAGACAACATTGGCTGCAGAAAGCCTAGGTAGAGTTGAACCTGCGATGAGGGCGGGGGGACACACAGGTGAGAAAATAACAGCCTGCACAGCCTCTCCATTCGAATAAGTCAAAAAGGGAGGCATGGAGACAACAAAATCAGGGGCATAGAGGCACTAGCATTCTTCCTAAACCCCACACCTTGGGACTCAGGCTCCTTGGGAGTTGGGCTGCTCCAGTGGATGTGCACTCTGATGGTGCAATACGTGGACAGGGCTCAGTTTTGGTGGGTTGGTGAGGAGAACAAGACAAGTGCAGCCAGCAAAGACAAGTCTTCCTGCCCCAACAGTCAAGTTTTGTTAGCAAAGGAAGCCTCCCAACCTACACCAGGCTCCAATAACTGTGCAATGCATGACCCAAAATGCATCTTAACTACCCAGCAGACATCTTCACCCACTACACAGTAAAAACGCTATGGAATACTATAAAGGTTAAAAATATAAAACAAGCTAGAGTGCCCCCTGGCAGAAAACAAAACAAAACAAAACAAAAAAATGAGCAGTTGATCAACAAGAACCCATACCATGGGGGGGAAAAATAACACATCTTGGAACTTCAGGAAATAGAAACACAACAAGCATAATGATAACTCACCATTAAAGATATGGAAAATTATTTTTTAGTAGATAAAGAATTCAAAGTTGAAATCATAAAGAAATTCAGAGACTTAAAAGAAAATGCAAAACCCCACAAACCAATTATTCAAAAATGCATTCAAGGAGCAAAAGTCATAAACTGAAGAGCTACACAAAGAGTTAACACCTACAGGATATAAAGGAGGTACTTAATGAAACTAAGAATAATATAGAAAGCTGTGGAAATATAACTCAAATGGAGGAAAATATTAGTGGTCAAGAACATGGTAGTGCAGAAATGAGCCAGGAGGGAGATGGAAACAGAAATTAAATGAAGACAAATTCAGAGAAGTGTCAAACACCATTAGGAAAGACAACATAAGAATATTGGGAACAGAAGATGAAGAGAAAAAGAAGGGAACAGAAGGATATTAGAAGAATAGGAATACTGAAAACTTCCCAAACCCAGAAAAGGAAATTAGCATGCAAGTCAATGACGTCAATAGAGCACCCAATTATGTAAATGCAAAAATACAAAAAAAAAAAAATCAGAAAGAAAAACTACCAAAAGTCCAAGACAAACAAAGAATCCTAAAGGTAGCCAGGGAAAAAAGGGCAGGTAGTATACAAAGGCTTTCCCATCAGACTAACCTCAGACTTCTCAGCAGAATCGTTACAGGCTAGAAGAGAATGAAATGATGTCTTTAAAATACTAAATGATAAATAGTGCCAGTCGAGTATACTATATCCTGAAAACTCACCCAAAATTGAGGGAAAAATTAAGGGTTTTCCCCAAAAGCAAAAGCTGGAAAATTATGCTGCCATGAAATCTCCTCTACATGAAATATTGAAATTTGTGCTATTGTCTAAACCAGAGAGAACAGACTTTATACAAATTAAGAAAAAAATAGGAGATAGATACAAATCAGAAAACAAATATTAAAACGGTAGTAGCAAGTTCTCAAACATAACTTATCACTTGAAATGGAAATTAACTGAAATCACCAAATAAAAGACATAGAGTGACTAAATGGATTGAAAAATCCAAATATATGATTTTTGGAAGAAACTCATCTAAGATTAAGGGGTAAGCAAAGACTTAAAGTGACTGGATAGTGAATGACACTCCAAGTTAATGGTGATTCTAAAAGAGCATCTCATAAAGTAGTCTTTCAACTAAAGAAGGTAAAAAAAAAGATAAAGAGGGTCATTATATAATGATAATGGGAGCAATACAATAGAAAGACTTAACACTATAAATATTTATTGACCCAACAGAGGAACAGCCAAATTTATTGAACAAATATTATTAATAGGTCTAACAGATATATTGATGACAACACAATAATAAGGGACTTTTAACACTCCTCTTTTAGTAAAAGGCAGATCATCCAGACAGAGAATTAAGAAAGAAACAAGATCTTTAAACAACAAAATAGAAGAGATAAACTTTGTAGATACATAGACAGTA
This sequence comes from Solenodon paradoxus, assembly GCA_004363575.1. NCBI lineage: Eukaryota > Metazoa > Chordata > Mammalia > Eulipotyphla > Solenodontidae > Solenodon > Solenodon paradoxus. Next base: position 1,744,590 of record RJWH01000065.1, read on the forward strand.
CTTCATATAAAGACTACACATTCTTTTCAAGTGTTCATGGAACATTTTTCAGGATAGATCATATGTTGGAACACAAAACAAGTCTTAATATATTTTCAAAGTTTGAAACCATAGTAGCATCTTTTCTGGTAGCAATGGCTTCATACTGGAGATCAACAAAGGGTAAAGAGAAAAATTCCAAAGGAATGAGAATAAAAGTATATTACTGAATAACCATTTGGTAAACGAGGAAATTGAGGATGAAATTAAAAGACACCTGTTGTCAAATGAAAATGAACACATGGAGTATCAGAATCCTTAGGATGAAGCCAAATCACAATAAAAGGTAAATTTATATGCATAATCCCATATATACATTTGCACAATTTATATACACAATTTATATGTAGAAAGCAAGAATTACAAATAAAAAATATAAATTTTCACCTAAAGGTGCTATATAAAGAAAAGCAGATACATAAATCCAATAGAAGTGAAAAATAAAGCTTAAACCAGAGATAAATGAAATAGACATAAAAAAGACTATCCAAAAAAAATCAATGAAACCAAAGGTTGTTTATTTTAAATAAGCAAAATAGAACAATTGCCAGACTCACAAAAAAATAGAAAACAAATAAATAGAATCAGAAATGAAAGATACATAATCATAACAAATACGGCAGAAATGTAATGGATTATTAGAAAATGTTATGTATAACTACATTGCAATAAATTAGATAACATAGAAGAAATGGACACATTCCTGGAAACATACAAGATTCTAAAACAAAACCAAGATGAACTAAAAACATAAACAGATCAATCAGAATCAAGGAAGTAAAAACAGTAATTAAAATCTTGCCCCAAAACAAAAACCTAGACCCCCAGCAAACTCTAAAAAACATTCAAAGAAGAGTTAATACCAATGCTTCTTAAACAGTTCAAAAAATTGAGGAAGATAGCAAATTTCCAAGTATTTTAAGATTCCAATATTATGCTACTCAAAAAACAGATGTTGCAGCACCAGAAAAGAAGACATCAGGCCAATATCATTGATGAATATTGATTCAAAAATTCTCAATAAAATACTAGCAAACACAATTCAATAACACATTGAATAAATTGTACACTATGCTCAAGTGGTGTTTCAGGGATACAACGATGGTTCAGCACTCTCTTATCAACAGATGCTCTACAATTACTTCAATAAAAAAGCATAAATACCATATGATCATCTCAACAGAGGCTGAAAAACATAAGATTGAAAATTCTTTTGTGTTGAAATTCCTCAAAAACAGATATATAAGTAATATACTTCAATATAATAAACACTATCTATGACAAACCTACAACCAACATTATAAAAAAAAAACAAAAAAAATTTCCTCTAAGATGTGCAACAAGTAAAAAATGTCCACTCTTCCATTATTGTTTAATATAGTGCTGGAATGCAATGCAATTAGACAAGAAAAAAGATATAAAGGTATCCAATAAGGAAAGAAAAAGACAAACTATCAATATTGGCAGATGGTGTGATGATATAGAGAACCCCAAAGGTTCAAGTAAAAAGCCATTAGAAATAATAAACAAATACAACAAAGTAGCAGGCTACATATCAATATTAAAAATTCTGTTGTGTTTCTGTGTGTTAACTGTGAAAATGAAGAAAGAGAACACAAGAAAACAATAATATTTACAACTGCATAAAAAAAGCATGAAATACCTCGGAATAAACTTAACCAAAGATGTAACAGACCTATACCATGCAAATATAGCACATTGCCAAAAGAAATAGAACATAACACAAAGAAATGGAAAGATATTCCATGCTCACAGATTAGAGAACTAACACAATCAGAATAGCCATACTGCCTAAGGCAATATAAGATTCAGTGCTCTCCCCATCAAAATTCTAAAGACATTCTTCACAGATACAGAAGAAAAAAAATCACAAAATTTGTTTGGAAGTAAAAATAACCCAGGTCAGCAAAAGCGATCCTCACCACACCTGTGAGAATAACTGTCATCCCTTCCCACCACCTGCAAAAAAAAAAAAAAAAAAAAAAAGAAGCAACAAATGACAGGGAGAATGTGGAGAAAAGTGAACTCTAATCCACTACTGGTGGGCATGCAAAATGGTATAACCATTTTGGAAAACAGTAGGAGTTTCTTCAAAGAACTAAAAATGGATACTCAGTATAATCCAATTATTCCCCTACTGGATATTTACCCTAAAAACACAACAACACTTATCCGAAGAGATGTATGCACATCTATGATGATGTAGCAGTATTTACAACAGTCAAGAGTTGGAAACTAGCTAATTGTACATTAACATATTAGTAGATAAAGAAGATGTGGTATATATTCACAAGGAATACTATGTGACATACAAAAAGGGAGAAATCCTGTCATCTACAGCAACATGAAGAATTGGAAAGAATCACACTTAGCGAAATAAACCAGAAAGAAAACAATGGGCATGGTAGAATATAACTTACATGATGTTTATAGATATAGAAAATAAATGAATTCCACAAATTAAACAATACTAAATGCTATAAAATGAGAAACAACTAATCCAAACCAAAATAGACTCTTTTTTTTCTTTTATGGTAGATTTTTTATTGTGCTACATGATTATTTTTATTGTAGCAATTATTCTACAAATTAAAATAAATTTACTATGTATATTTTCCCCATTTCTTAGATATATTTCAACACACCATGCCCTCCACCAATCACCAAGTGTTCTTCCCCATTGTCCAGTGGGCTCCACCACCATTTACCCCCACCTACCTCTTTCCCTTTTGGTAACTTCAGTTATGTTGCAAAAGTTTCAGGGCTGGTTATGTTTCACCTGTTCCTTAGTTTTATCTATTATATTATTACATATAAAATTATCTATTATATTTATCCATTATATATATGTGTGTGTGTGTGTGTGTGTGTGTGTGTGTGTGTGTGTGTATCACAGCTTCTTTGTCCATTCATCTGATGTTGGACACTTAGGTAATATCTGGTTCTTACCTATTGTGAATAGGTCTGGAAAACTTGGGAATGCATACATCTCTGCGGGTGGGTGCTTTTGTATCTTTTGGGTAGATGCACAGAAGTGGAATGACAGGATCATATGGGATTTCCACCTTTAAGTTTTTGAGGTATCTCCAAACTGTGCTCAGTAGAGCTTGCACCAATGCACTCCCACCAACAGTGGAAATGTTCCCTTTTCTCCATATCCTCACCAGCATTTGTTATTTCCAGACTTTTGGATAATAGTCTTTCAGGTGTCGGTGATATCTCATTGTTATTTTAATTTGCAATACCCTGAGAGCCAGCAAGTTGGAACATAATTTCATGTGCCTGTTGGTCATCTGTATATCCTCTTCGGAAAAGTGTCACCAATTTCTACTCCCATTTTTTGATTGGATTGCCTATTCTTCTGTGCTGAGTTTATGGGTTCTTTGTATATTATAGATATTAAGTCTTTGTCGGAAATGTGGAATGCAAATATCTTCTCCCAGCTAGTAAGTTTCCTTTTGGTTTTCGTGATGTTTTCTTTCGTTGTGAAGAAGCTCCTTATGTGATGTAGTCCCAGTTGCTTATTTTTGTTTTTGTTTCTCTTGATTGTGGAATTGAGTCCCCAAATGCTTCTCTACAACTGATATCACAGAAAGGTTTTTCAATGTTGCCTTCTAAGAGCTGTATGGTTTCTGGTCTTACGTCCAAGTCTCTAATCCATTTTGAGTTAATTTTTTGTGAATGGTGTTAGAGAGTAGTCTAGCTTCATTCTTTTACATGTGTCTGTCCAGTTTTCCCAACACCATTTGTTGAAGAGTCTTTCTTTTTTCCATCATATGCTTTTGGCTCCTTTGTCATAGATTGACTGTATATGAGTTGGTCAGTTATTGGTGTTTCAATTCTGTTTCACTGATCTGTGCCTCTGTTGTTATTCCAGTACCATAACGTTTTGATCACTATTGCTTTATAATATAGTTCAAAGTCTGGAAGAGTAATCCCTCCAGGTCCTTCATTTTTCTGATGATTGCTTTGCTATTCAGGGTCTTTTGTTGTTGCATACAAATTTTAAGATTTTTTTTGTTCTTTTGCTTGGGATTAAGTCTAAGGTATTTTAATGGGTATTGCATTAAACCTGTATATTGCTCTGAGTAAGATGACCATTTTAATGACACTGATTCTTCCCAGACATGAACAGGGGATATCTTTCCATTTCTTTGTATCCTCCTATATTGCTTTTAAGAAGGACTTGTAGTTTTCATTGAACTTTCATAGATCTTCTACTTTTTGCTAGGTATATACCCAGTTCTTTCATTTGCTAAATTATATTTTAAAAGGTGTGATTTTCCCAATTTTGTTTTCTTCTAGTGAGTTGTTTACATATAAAAGGGCAACAGATTTGTGTGCATTGATTTTGTAGCCTACCACTTTACTGTATTCATTAATGAATTCTAAAAGCCTTTTGATATATTTTTTGGTTTCTCAATATATGCAATCATGTCACATGCAAATAATGAGAGTTTTATTTCCTCTTTTCTAATTTGGATTCCTTTTATTTCCTTTTCTTGCCTAATAGCTCTGGTTAAAACCTCCAGTACAATATCAAAAGTCATTGGCAAGAGTGGACAACCTTGCTTTTATTCCTGCCCTGAGGAAATGCTTTCAATGTTTTGCCATTGACTATAATGTTGACTGTGGGTTTTTCATATATGGCCTTCATTATGCTGAGGTGTGAACTTTCTATTCTCCTTTTATGGAGGATTTTTATTATAAATTAGTGTTGGATCTTATCAAAATCCTTCTCTGCATCTATTGATATGATTGCCTGGTTTCTCCCTTTGCTCTTGTAGACATGATGTATCACATTAATAGATTTATGTATGTTGAACCACCCTTGCATTCCTGGGATGAATACCACGTGGTCTTGATGGATGACCATTTTGAGGCCTTGTTGAATTTGGTTTGCTAATATTCTGCTTTGTTCATTATGTTCATTAGAGACATTGGTCTGTAATTTTCTTTTTGGTGACCTCTCTGTTGGCTTTTAGTATCAGTTAGCCTCATATAAAGTATTTGGGACAGTTCCTTCTTCTTCAATATTTTAGAAGAGTTTGAGAAAAACAGGTGTTAATTCCTCTAAGAAGGTTTGGTAGAATACATTGGAGAAGCCATCTTGTTCTGGGTTTTTATTTCTTGGAGAGGCCCTTGATTATTTGTTCAGTTTCTTTGCTCATGAATGTTCCATTCAGGTTTTCCAGTTCTTCTGGGTTCAGTCTTTGTAGACTATACTTTTTTAGAAATTTGTCCATGTCCTTAAAGTTGTCCATTTTGTTGGTGTAGAGATGTTCATAGTAGTCCTTTATGAAGTTTTTAATTTCTGTGGTTTCTGTTGTAACTTCTTCCTATTCATTTATTATTCTAGTTATGAGAGTTTTCATCCTTTTTCCCTTTGTGAATCCAACCAATGGCTTGTCAATTAAATTTGTTTCAAAGGACCAACTTTTGCTTTCATTGATCTTCAGGAATGTCTTTTTGCTTTCAATTTCATTTATTTTGCTCAAATGTTAATTATTTCTTCTGCTGATTATTGCTTTAATTGTTCCTCTTTCTTTGGTTGTTTTAAATCGAGTTGTTATTTATTTGTGATTTTTCTTGTTTTATTGAGATAGGCCTGGATTTTCATGAATCTTCTCCTTAGTACCACTTTTGCTTCATCCCATAGAGTCTGGTAGCTCATGTCCTCATTCTCATTTGTCTCTAAGTATTTTTTAAGGTCCTCTTTGATTTTCTCTTTTACCCAAGATTTCTTCTGGATCATATTGTTGAGTTTCCAATTAATTTTGGGTCTTCCAGATTTCCTTTTTTTTCTCCAATTTTAGGCCATTGTAGTCAAAGAAGATGCCTGATAAGACTTCAGTCTGTCAATTTGTTGAGAGATGTTTCATGTCCATTATATGATTTATTCTTGAGAATGTTCCACATGTGCTTAAGAAGAACATGAAATCTGTAGTCTTTGGGTGAAGTGATCGTTATGTCTATTAGACTTATGTGTTTCAAATGTCTTTTAAAGTGACTGTTTCCCTGTTAATTTTCTGCCTGTTTTCTTTGTCTGTTGTTGTAAGTGAGGTGTTGAAGTACCCTACCACTATTGTTTTGCTGTTGATGTCTCTCATCAGGTCTAATAGTACTTGCTTAATATATTTTGATGCTCTTTCATTCAGTGCATATGTGGTAATAAGTGGTATGTCTTCCTGCTGGATTGATCCTTTAATCATTATATAGTGTCCACCTCTGTCTTTTGTTATGCTTTTTATGTGGATATCGGTTTTATCTGATATGAGTGTAACATTTCCGGCTCTTCTGAGATTGCCATTCAACTGTAGGATTTTCTTCTAGCCATTGATTTGAGCCTTTGTTTATCTTTTGGAAGAAAGTAGGCTTCCTGAAGGCAGCAGAAGGTTAAGTGTGGTTTTTAATCCATCCGGTCACTCTGTACCATTTGTCTGGTGAGATTAATTCATTAACATTTATGGTGATTTGTCTTTTGTAACTTGCTCCAGATGATGTCTTTGTCTTCTTTCTCTTCATAGGTCAGATGGATGCTGTTACATTTTAATTGATTTTGCTTTTTTTTTCTTCTTCGCTTTCTCCCTGGGGATGTCTTTTGTGGTTATCCTGAAGGAAATATTCACAGCTTTATGTTTACCACCTAGTTTTATTTGAAAGCATATTAGTCTTCCACTCATTCTAACTATCCATATTGTTGCTCTCTTCTTTTCTTCCCCACTTTTAGTATTTGCTTTCTTAGTGTTTTTCTGTGTGATTTCTTTATGCCATATAAAGTATCCATCAATGTTTTTTGCAAAGCTGGTTTTGTGTTGATTAACTCCTTTAATTTTGCTTTTCGGAAAAGTTTTTTTTTATCATTCCTTCACTTCTGAATGATGATCTTGCCAGATATATTATCCTAGGTTGATAATCCTTTTCTCCCAGCACTTTGAATATATTATGCCATTCCCTTCTTGCCTGTAGAGTTAAGTTTGAGAAATCTGATGTCAATTTTATGGGTGCTCCCTATATATGTGACACCTTTTTTCTCTGGCTGCTTTTAATAGTCTTTTTTTAACTTGTGTTTTTGACATTTTGATAACTATGTGTCTAGCTGTATTTTCATTTGAGTTTCTTTTATTAGTAATTTCTTGAGTTTCCTGGATTTGGAGGCTTGCTTAATTTTTGAGATTGTGCATGCTTTCATGTATTATTTCTTCAAATATGATTTCTGTCCCCTTTTCTCTCTCTTCCTCTGTGACCCCTATGATACGAATGTTGTTCCTTTTAATGTTATCCCAGAGATTTCAAATGCTGTCTTCGATTATTTGAATTTTTTATCTCCTTGCTGGTTTGCTTGATTGAGTTCTTAAGCTTAGCTTCCAGATCACTGATTCTATCGGAAGCTTCCTTCATCCTATTGTTTTTTCCTTCTATTTATTCTTTAATTCAGACATCATATCTCTTATCTCTTTGATGCCTTGTTTTAATTCTTCTCTTTGGTTCCTGACATTTTCCTCTTTGCCTCCTCTGATATCTGATTCCCATGAATATGTTAATCACTGTTAACCTAAATTCGTCTTAGGTAAGTTGCATAGTCTGCTGTATTCAGATTTTTCCCTGGGCTTTCTGATTGGATTCATCATTTCACGTATATTTCTGTGTGCCTTTGCTCTATTCAGAACTCTTTTTTGTATTTCTGAGGTTTCAGTTTCCCTGGCATTGCATAGGTTTGATTGCCTCTACCCAAAAGGTGGCGCTAGCGGTAGTGTTGAGTTTTGGTCACAAACGGAACTGATTTCTCACTGTAATCCAGGGGTGGGGTATCTGGTGGACAGATATGCAGAGGGCCTTGTATCTGCTCAGTGGTCTGTAGGATCTGGTATGAAAAGGTTATGGGAGGGGTTCAAGCTGGAAATTTCTTTGATATCCGGTTATGGTTGTGCCCAGCACAAATTCACTGTGTGGCCTCCAGCTCAAGTTTCTGTGTGCTGGCTCTCCTTTCACCCCACTCCCAAATTGGCTCTTTATGGCTCAGCATTTCAGTTACACTGGGTCATCTGTCCCTGCCTCTGTAGTGCTTTCCAAAATCCCTAGTCTCCGCCCCCGCCTCCGCCCCGCACCTCTGGAGACTTCCGATCTCTGTCCCAATCCAAATCCATTGGACGCTCTCACCACCGTTTCGTCAGCTAATTCATCTCCAGCTGAAGTGCCGGTTGTTTCTTGGTGTTTGTCCTAGGAAAATTGATTTTTTTTTTTTTTTTTGGTACCCGTGTGGAGCTACCCAAAAGTGCGTCCTAACGAGTCGCCATCTGGAAGTCTATCCACCAGATGGAGAAAAAAAGGCAAATCAAAGCATACAAAAGAGATAGAGAGGGGTGGGGACTTATGGGGTAAAGGGAATTAATTGTAAAGTGAAGAAGAAAAGATAAAAATAACCATAAATCTATTGAGCTACATACAGATGTAAATTTTCTGTTATGTGTGCTTAAAACAAAAATAATGTTAAAATCCAATATTTCTTCAATAAAATCAATTTATAAAATAAAAGAAAAAAATTGAAAAAAAGAAATAGAATGTAAATAAACCTGTCAGCAAGATAGATATAGAAGATAAATAATGTATCTACCAAAATAATGAATCTACAAAAGTTGACAGTTACCAAGTGAATAAGTCTTTTAAGGTGTGTTTTTTTTAATTACAATGAAGTTAAATTAATACTGATTAACTTTCAAACCAAAATTGCCTCTGCTTTGGTTTAAATAAAAGAAGTTTAAGAGAATTATGATCAAGCTTATGTTTGTATTTACTTTCTAAAGGAATTACACATCCCATGGTGGTTTCATTTAAAAATTTTATCTCACCCTCTGGCCAAGAAGACCACAAACATGGAATCAACAGGATTGTTAATGAAATCTAAACATTTTATAAATAGTAAGAGACAATAATTCCAAATTGTTCAACTCTTTTCTTATACATAGTTACAGAAAAATTGTAGCAAAATAATACTGGGGAGATATCAGCAATCATAGTCTCTATTAATTACTTAAACTAATTCCACTAAATTGATTTCCTTCATAATGTCATCCCAAAATCCTAGTCTTCACGATACTCATTGTTGATTCAATTTCTAATCTCACCTTTCCAAGTGCTAGGAAACTCCTATCAAGAAGTTACACCATCACGTCCAGAACAAAATTCGTTTTTTTTGTTAACTTCTTTATCTTATTATCATTGTGATTCCTCTGGTAACTCAAAAACTAGGAAACATTTTCCTCTTTCTCCAGAACCTTCAGTTTTCATATATCATCAGCTGTCAAATTCTATAAATTCTATGTGATACTTCTCAAACTCTTTCCATTTTCTTCCTAATAATTTTCGACAACTTACTTTTCACTAGATTATAACACTAATTTCCTCTCTAGGTAACCTTACTTCTAGTCTCTGAATTTTAATATGATTAAAGTAATTCTGAGCTTTAATTTACAGATTTATTTCTTAAATGCATTCATTTGCATTCTATCTCACACCAAACTCCTTATGGAAATCAAAGGAGCCTGTGTCTTTCTATCTTGTACACATATCATGTCACAATGAAATCACATTGTTCTCTGTTCTCTAGTTCCTGAAAATTCCTTATTTTACAATATGTGCATGCTATTATTTTTACCAAAATTGACATGAAAACTACCTGTCAGGATTCTACACAACCTCTATAATTCAACTCAAAATGAAACAATAATAATTAGAACAATCTCTGCAACAATGTGTTTATTTACTTTTCAAGTGTTTGACAGAAGTTTTGCAGTGGCTGCCTCATTTAACACTGAAAAAAATAATATTGTGAGGCAGATTCTTGTATTTTTCCCATTTTGCAAAAGAAAAAAAATGCATCTTGTAAAATTTTTTTATTCAGTAGTTTCTATTCAATAGTTTCTATTCAATAGTTCACTTATAAGTTCCTTAAAATAGATATTAAATAGTTTCTGTGTAGTGTGGACCCAGACAGTTGGTGTTTGTTTTCTTTTCTCTTCTTTTTTAATGTTAGCATTTGACTTTGGTTTTGATTGCAATGGCATCCCTTTCAAAGATTGCTCTCTAAAATAAACACATTGCAGCCACACAACCAGATAAAAAGATAAACTGCCCTTGAGTTTCCTTTGTTTTAGTGCTCTTTAATTGATTTAGATAACTGATCATTTGATCATTTTTCTTTTCTTCTCAAGCTATAATTCCCACTCTTATGCTTTCAATTTAGCCAATAAAGAGTGAGTCCACAAAAAATTAGGCTCTCAGCATTCACTTCAATAAAACCAGCACCACAGATCCTAATCTTACCTATGTGTTTATGGCTTCACTGTGTGGTCCTTGGCATGCTTTGTACTTCCTGGGCCTCTAAGTAATAGACCTTATCCCTTTCAAAACTTCCTGATTATTACTTCTTAGGGCTTCTTGAAATCATAATAAAAATCGCAAGGGTGGGTCCAGCCACGACACTGTCTCTGAAAGGATACTCAGGATGCAGGTGTGTGACTCAGGCCTTCCTTGCTCACAGTATCAATATCAATAGAGTGAGACAGGCACACAACATTCTGTAGTACCTCATGTTCCTTACTAACTTATAAACTCATTGGGAGAAGAATAAATCTTATTATCCTTTATTTTTCTCACAGGGTATGGCTAATATTTTGCACTTGCCATGTGTACATCACATATTTAATTTCACACTAAGATCCTCTCACATAGTAAGTAACTACCCAAATGTAGCTACCTCTCACCCTACCACCTGAAAATAACTTACCCACATCAAACCTCCACTTAATGATGTCCTCTGTTTTCTTCCATACATATTTGACTTTTTTTGCCTTATTTTACAGAATATTATCATAGGAGACCTCATTTTTTAGCTATTTTTCATTTTATTCTGTTCTTTTCTACAGACATTTCCAGTATCTCAAAATCACTTTTTTTTCCTCTATGATACTTAGTACCTTGTCTTATAATAGAAATTTCCCAAAATAATTATAATTGAAGTGAACTATCCAAATTACTTATCATGGATGTTAATCAAGGTAAAAGAATTAATTACCAAAATAAAAGACCTCAAAACAGTAAGACTAAAAGAACAAAGTACTTTATTTCTCACTTAATGTAAGGAATTTTGGATGAGTCTTGAACATCATTAAACATCATTAAGCAATTCAAAATATCTGTCTCAAAGAGACATTAATGACAGGGAGTCTTCTCTCTGGATCATGTGTCTTTCAAGGTTTCTTTGATGATTCCAGTGATTAAAAAGAAAGAAACAACATGACAGAGTGAACTAAAGACACCTTGTAGGCTATGCCTGGACACAGTATGTGTTATATCTATTGATAATCCATTGGTTTTGAAGAGTTATAGGCCCACAGCTAGCTGTAAAGAGATTCATAACTCAACTAAAAGCTATAAATCTACCTATATGAATGTAATAATATTTTTTGTGTGTGGACAATCAGTAATTTCTATAGATTTCACTCCTCTTCTTCACAAAATTGATCACATTCATCCGTTACTCAGATAAGACAACCCAAGTACAATCACTAACTCCAGGACATGTGATTTGTGTGTAATGTACAGTCATTTCCATCATGTCTGAAATGTGGATATTTATGGTATATAATTTTATGTTGATACCCCAATCCATTTCATAGGCCATTACCAAAATTAAAGTTGCTTTCTGGAATTAGTTATTATGACAACTTCTTTTAATCTTAGTTTAACTCAAGCATTTCTCTCAATTTAATGATAAATAGCTTCATGTCATCTAAATATATTGGTCAAGAGAGATAAGGAAGGGCTTCATCTCTTATTTATTGCCTAGGTTTAAAAATCATAGTTTCTTTAACCATGAAAGTATGCAGTTTCTGATATTTCTTTTTTTCCCCCTTCCATTTCTGTTTGCCCTCATTGACTTATTCTTATCCTAGATCATCTCAGATATTCAGATAATTTCTTCTGATAGATGTAGCATCTCTTCATTTAGAGCATTTTATTCTGTATGAAGATTAAATAGACTGTATAGGACAGCATATATTTGCTCCAGGGATTCAGATTTAAATTCTAACATCTGTCTGAGATGACTATTAGGACAAGTTAATAAATTCGTCAAACTCGTTTTTATTTTTTAAACATTATCACAAATTATACATCTTCTATGATTAATGTAATAATTAAATGAACAATGGTTGTAAGTGTCCTGTAAATGATAGATATTTAACAAATTTAGAATAAAATGTTTTTTGTTATGAATGAAAGCATTTAAGTAACTAAATAAAGTATGATTAGATATACTTGATACAGGTAATCAAAATTTAATTGTAAATATGTCTTTTAAGTGTTTATCATTTATTAAATCTCCATCAAAGTAGTATTTTCCTCTCCGTGGGGAAAAATGCTTGTATGAAATTAAAAATAAAGTATTTGTATTAAAATAGGATGAACAAATAAAGGTCAGAGACAAGGAAGGTTAAAATTGGAAGATATTAAAGTGTCTAAGAAGGGATAAATATAAAATCTATAGAACTATTTTGATTAAGAAGTGGTAAAAGAAGAATGTAGAATGTATTATTTAGAACTCAATAAGACATTTATGTGATAACAACTAATAAACGAAAGAGAAGAAAATTCTTACATCAGACTGTGTTTAGAAATGATTAAATTTTTTGTTCAAAGAAAGAATGTCTAAAAATTTTCTATAGGCAATAATTAAATAGTCAAGTTGAGTAAAAATTTAAATCTGAATACCTTATTAACCCTTATTTAAGAAGACCTGTGCTTGATTTACTGCTTATATCTGTTTAATTTTTTCTAATGTCATTTCTGCCCTGGCAAGGACTGATGTTTTTCTCTCTTTTTGGGAAAGGACATCTTTGATTTTTCCTCTCCAACTTCAATTTCATTATAGAGCTTTGCACTCTGGCATGTTTTATGTTTATTTGGCTGCAAATATAAAATGTGTCGTATGAATGCCAGGAATGAAACAATTTTCTTCTGCTAGTTACCACAAAGTCTCATCAATTGCCATTATAATCAGTTCAATAAAAATGAGAAAGGGAAAGGAGGCATTTTAACACATATCAACTACTTTTCATACTTCAACCTTTTATGGAAAAAGTTAAATAAACATTAATTAGATATTATACTATCTAAAAGTCAGCTAAATTTATAGACAGCCATACAATTGTCTTGTCTCAGTTCTGTTCACAAACTGATTTGAAATGCACAGATGGGGTCCCAAGCTCATTGCATCTAATGTGGATATCAAAATAACAAACTGATTATTTTGTATCTTTCCTCCACACCTGTCTCCTATAAATACTACAAATTTTATGATAATAAAAAAACCTTTTAACCTTCTCCTTATTAGACAATCTGATATATAAACATTTCCTTAAAGTGTTTCACAAATACCTGTTTCATAAATTATAAGTGGATTTAATTTAAAAATATAAATTAGTCTGCAATATACCAAATTGAAGGGTTTTTTTCCATCTGTAAGAGTAGCTTATGTTAACCGAATTTTGTCTGTATGTAAGAATAAGGAAAGCATATAAATTGCCTATTTTCCTGAAATTTTTAGAGTGTATTTTCATTATGCAGCAAATTTACTTATATTAAACATATTACAATAGAATTCGAACAATTTTAATGATGTAGTGATTCCAAAGAGAGCATCTCATTTGATATTAGGATCATGCATTTATTATCTAAATAGGTGCTCTTATATTAGAATTGCATTATTTATTTTTAAATAAGCATTCAGAATTTCAGACTTTTTGCTTTAACTCTATTGGATAACTCTGCTGAAGTGTGAGGCACTGTGCTCACACACTTTACTCATCTGAGAGAAAACATACTCCCCAGAGAAGAGATCATTGTTTGTCTCACGAGGAAGATAAAATTCATTTGCTTTGGCTTATTGAAACACTGTATAAGATGTCATACATATCTGTGACTACTCATTTTACTAATATCTGAAATAAATTTGGTGTTTTTCTAAATAAAATATATTTAAAAGAACAATACTTTAGTAATAGTTATATGTATTCAATGGCAAATTCAGTGAATGACTTATTTTAAGTCAAAAATTACTGAAATTTTAGAGATGATAAATATCTATGTAGTGAACTGCTAAGAAATGGACTACCCATGTAGAGAGATGTACAATGTGGTCCTTTTGCTGAGTGAAAACCAAACAAAAACAAATCAAATGCAACCAAATGACCGCAAATGGAGTAACTGCAAATTTCAACATATGACACTTTGTCAAACTATATATAGAAAACAAGTGATCACATTAGGAATTTTGAGTGTCACACAGAAAAATTTTAAGAACTAACAGCCCTCTTAAGGATTTAAACTAAGAAAATACCAATTCTTCATAGACACTGGAAGAAGACAGAGAAATGTGATTCCTTAGAAAATATTAGTGACTATTTAACATTATTTTGTAGCTGTTGATTACTGTTTATTGAGTGATGACCATAAAATTACTCTACATTTGTTTATTTCTTTTTTAATTTTGGTATAGTTGCAGCACAAGGCAAATGGAGATTATTCTTTTTAAAATGACAACAGAGAATTTTGATTGGTTTAATTTACTAAATTGTTATTAAGCCAAACATGGAAAGGACTGTGTCAAAATCAGTTCTCACCTAAAGCACAATTTATAAAATGTATTGTAGTAAATAACAAAATTGACATCTTCCAAAATGCTAACATGATAAAAGAGACAAAGGAAGTAAGTAATTGGTTTGTGAGAAACCGTGTTTTAAAACAGTCCCAGGTAACAAAAAAATAGAGATTTACAACATTGAGAAATATATGCTGTTTCTAAAAATTTATCACATAAGTATTCATTGGAAATGTTTGTCCAAATAACAGATTGTTGTAGATAAAATTAGACATATATGAATGGATGAATGGATGGAGATGGATAGAGAGAATATGTGTTTTAGTACTTTAAGTTTAAACACATTGGAACAGATACCATGCATCTGATAACATCAAATATTAAAATAAGAGAAAGTGAATTTTTTCTAAATTTTAATATTATAAGTTATAATTACAGAATTTAGGATGATGATAGAAAGTGTATGCCCATACATACTTTGCCTTAAATATCTATGAGAAACATCACAACTGTTAATCACTTCTAGTTATTCTAAAACTAGCATAAGCTATAACTATAAAAGTCATTTGAGGTAATTTAATAGTAATTATAATTTGCTTCATAGTTAAATATCTCTTTAATTTTATGCATTTATACACTTAGGATATTGCATTATTTACATAATATGAGCATAAGAATTCTGCTTAAAAAAAAATCCCTTTTCTTTTTGGGTTCTCTTTACTGTTCTACTCCTGGTTCCAATATCATTTCTTTTCTGCCTTTAAGAAATGTATAGACAATCTGTATATGTCCTTAACATTTTTAGTAAGTATATAAATATTTATAAACTTATATTTTGTTTATGTTGACTTTTTGAAATGACATCATATAGAAATACTTTCCCATATTCACCCATGGAGTGAAATATGAAGTTTTTACAACTCACTGATTCTAATTTATTTTTGTGTGGCTGCATAATTCATCTTGATTGGCTGCACTAACATATACTAATCAAATCCCTGGTTTATGGAAATTCATTTTGTTTGAAGTCTGCTATAATGAAAAATTATTTTCCATGTGTTCTTCATATTCTCATTCTAGAGTTTTCTGAGTGTCTACTTTGAATTCATTGTTTGCAACAAAAAGCTGTACATTGACTTTATTTTGAGATTGATTTTAAGACATACTACATTACACTATTAAATAGGTTTAAGTTATACCTCATAGTAAATATACATCCATATATAGTATGTAGGTTTACCACTATTTCATTTTTCCTTCACTATACAATAATTCCCTTTACCTTTTTTTGCCCACTCACTCTCTCCAGTCTCTTCCTGCACCAACTGTTTTGTTTCTCTTTTGCTTTTGCTTTTTTGGCTAAAAATGTATTTTTATTTAAATAGCTCATTCATTTGCTTGCTACCTGTATATCATATAGATGTATTCTACCACTTTACCCTTCTTTATTGCTTCAAGTAGTTATTTTGGTAGAATCTTTAGGGTGTTTTCTTTTTATGTATATTGCATGTCATTAGCAAAAATGGTATTTTCACCAATGTGGATAGTTTTATAACTATTTATTGCCTAATTCCTCTGACCAGGACTTTCAATGTTGTGTTAAATAATTGTGGTGAGAGAAAAAATCTTTGTCTTATTTCCAATCTTAGAGGAAAAACTTTCGTATTTTCATTATTGAGTATGAAGTTAATTACGAGCTTGTAATATATGGCCTATATTTTGCTTAAATATGTTCTGCCCCTCCACTTTTATTGAAAATTTTTGTCACAACAGTGGTAAATACTGTCAAATGTTTTTTCTGCGTCTATTTATATATATGGATTAGTCTATAAATATTTTCACCTAATGTCATGCAGTGTAGATTATGACATCATAAATTTACTTCTAACTAGGTTATTTCCTTTACTTCTTGTGTGATATTTTATTAAGCAAATTTTGTTCACTTATGTCATCTTCAATATTTTACATTATTGATAAAAATACAGTGGATACATTTATAAACCTACCACTGTCACTTGTTTTTTTTAAGCTTAAAGATACTAGGATAAAATGACTGAGTAAAGCTATGTTCACAATTTAACAATGAATAAAAAGTCTCTTGTGGATGCATTGGAGGAGATAAAAGAAGTTAAGATTTCAAGGTAAAAGAGTACAGGTTATAATTGGAATTACTAGATCACAGGAAAAAGTTGGATTTTATTTTAAGTATTATTGAAAGACAAAGGTGATTTTGAATGCTGAAGTCTTCATTTTTGAAAACGCACGCTGGCTGCTTCATGGAGAATTGCTTACAAACAGGCAAGAGTTACAGAAGAGATATCTGTTTGGAAGATAATAGAGAAAAGAACTGATAAAGTAAGCACATTCCAAGTATATTATGAAAGTGTAGATTCTGATTGATTTAATGTAGACCCCTGTGGAAATAATGAAACAATGGTGTATACATTGTGAAATAATCACGCAAATGGCTATATATTGATTGGGGAAAAATGGAAAGGGCAGTTTTGGGTAGGGGAGTTGTCATATTTCAAACATTCTATTTTTCTTCCATAAATTTTAACATGATTTTAGCTTAAGTGAAAAATTAAACAGGTTCACAGAAGTCAGAGGAGAGGGCAGGGATAGAGGTAGAACTAAAGCATTTGTAGACATTATATTTATAGTCATGATATAGCATGAAGTCCCAGAAGGAGGAAGATAGTTTGAAAAGTAAAGAACAGTAAAGATAAAGTCTAGGGCAATTCAGCATTAAGTATCAGAGAGAAGCAGACAGCAAATGAATGAAATCAAGAGAGGATATATAATGGAGTTGTAGGGAAAACAGTTGAGTGCATTCTTTCTGAATAAGAGAAAGACATTGCTTCCAGTTGAAAAGTGAACAATTGAATGTGACTAAATGTGTCAATGACATTAGGTTAAGCAAAATAAGCCATAAAGAAAAAGAGTAATTAGAATGCTTTCATGCACATGTGGAAAATAAATAAATAGACAAATTTCAGAAAATTCACAGGACACTTGGCTATGGCTATTAGGGTGGTGGAAATGGGGAGTGCAGAAAGGAGGCTTAATGGTGATGGTAAAGGGCTCTAGGATTCTGGTGGTAGGTGTGATAAGAAATTCAAATGAATTGAGGTGTGAATTTAATAACCTAAAATATGTATCAATATAAAAAAGAAATAATAAAATAAAAAGATCAGTGTACCTTCTGTGTTTCATATATATCTCAAAAAATAGCTAAAACAAATATTTGAGATAAAAATTTTGTTAAAAGTTTGAATGAAGAATATATATCTATGAATGTATGTGTGTATATCAAGCCATTTGATTAGAATAAATAAAAGCCCTTGAGGTGAATGATTTCAGGAAGGTAATGATAGAAAAACTTCCATTAGAGTATTTTATAGGTCATGAAACAGACAGTGATTTAGATAACTCTTTAAAAATTGCCTTTAAAGAAAACAGAGAAATGAGATAGTAACTGGAAGAGGTTGAGAATCAAGGGTACACCTTAATAAATGGAAGCAATTTTAGGTTTCCATTCAGTGGAATCAGGACATGGGGAAAATTGATGATGCAAGAGAGAGAAGAAATTATTTCAGGAACTAAGCTTTAAGAAGATAAGAGAAGATGTAATCTCATTCAGAAGTAAGTTATTCTAAGAATGGGGGAGATACAGCTCTTCCATATTAGCTGGGTTTGTAGTTGAAGGGTACAGAGATGTGGTAATTTTCTTTTTAGAGTTTCTTTTTCTTAGAGAAATAAAAATGAAGGTCATCTGCTAAGAGTAAATGACGAAAAGGCAATACTGGAGCTTGAAGAAGCTGGAAGGGCAATCTTCCAATTGCACAGTGAGGAGCAGGACTTCTCTTAGGAAAACTCAGTAGGATTGCAGGGTTGGAAGGTGTGGGTTCTCATGGAGAGAATTTGTGAATCTGATGCTTACTTGCTCTGAACTGTGATGCTTGAATTAGCATGAAACATAATGAAGTGAAATTGAAATTCCCAAACTATGCCTTGGTTAAATTTTCATGTTATTTGCAATTTGCTTTTATTCAAAATACTTTCATTCAAAGTATTCAGCAGTACTTTTGTGAAATACTATTTTCTGTAACTTCTTTTACATGTTAAAATCTATTTACACATAATTTCTTTATTATAGAGACATAAAGCAGAAGGGAACCTTCACATTACTAAAGATCACTAACCAAGCTGTGTGGACCACAAGGATATTTAAAAAACTCTTTATGAATGTGGAAACTTAGCAGGTCTGCTAAGTTGTAGTCTTGTACAGGATACCAAAATAAGAGACACTGCTACTTGGATGTGCAAGTCAGAGAACGTATGCTTGTGACATAAATCAGATAACTTTCCTCTGCTTTACCCTCTGATTTTGTGGTAGTATTCAAAGTGTTGATATTAGTGAGGTATTAAAAATTAATATACTCTTAATTCTCTCTATAGATTTTATAGACAATTTGAATTAATGATCAGAGACAAGTGAATATAAGAAATGCATGAATAATCATGAATATGTTCCAAGAATTGCTATCAAATTTAAGAATTTTAGTAGAAACCAGGATTGGGGAAACATTGGACCAGAAAAAATTCCATTTGGAGGTCGGAAGGAGCTTAGTGTGAGCAAATGCATGTCATTGAAAGCAGAATATGTGGAGACACCAGGGGAATCCTTTACATGATACACATAGTCTATGATAGTGAAGATAAAAGTTTTGGTGCCCACCTTGTAACTAGGCCTTTTTTTATTATCTCTCTGCATGGATATGATTAGAGTTCTCATTTGTGCAATGTAGGAATAGTGGTAAAGAAATTGTTTAATATCTGTACAGAACAAAGAGAGGGAGAGGAGACATAGTTTTATCCTAAATATTTGAATAATCTCAGGAAGTTGACTTTTAATTTTTTTGTAAAGAATTTAAAAATAAATAATATTTATATGAAAGTAAATATTTATATGAACACAAGCATTTCTATCATAATATATACCATAAATATACATACATCTATGCTTCTGCATTTTATTATGTTGTAGTGATTTAGCTGGCATATAAAATTCTAGTTTTTGTTCTCTCCTGATGACTTAGCTGATATGCCATATTTTAGGTTCAATTATACTTTGATAAATGAACTTCAGTTTCAGATTAAAAATAACTGCTTCCATAGTATGAAAACCTCCTACCTTAGAAACAAAAACAGAAAGTTTTTCTCAGAATTCTAAAATATATGTGATGACTTCTCTCTGAGACATGGATTAACAATATACTAAACTTATGTTTATTGGTTGTATTTGTTCTAGACAAAGCAAATGAATTCCTGTTTTTATTTACTATCATTGATAATCAATTTATCTAGTCCTTTAATAATTGTTTAGAGATGGATGTTGTATTAATGAACTATTTCAAATATTGATAGACTTGCTTTTAATTGGAAACACCTAGATTTATGATCAAGCCTTTTGTATTTAAAATAATATTTCATAGTGAATTAAATATTATTCAACAATTAACTTACCTAATTATCAGTATTCAGCAATTTATTTGCTTAATTTATCATTAAATTCTCCAAAACCCCTTTCATTTAATCATAACTAGGTAACCAATATTTCATTAAATTAAAAGTACAATTATTTTATTACATTTATTTGCTCATCATAGACTCATGTGAATGAGACCAAGTATTTGGCCACTTTCCTAGGCAAAAAGTCTAATGTATAATCAGAATTTCGGAGTATCACACTCATTGGATGAATCAAAGAGGAATGACCCATTTGTAGGTTGAAAATTAGGAACGTCTCCTATTTATAGAACTATATTTTGAATTATAATTGATTTTGTGGTTACTTAAAAAATAATTCCATTTGTGCTGCTCTCTCTAGCAGCTATGTGTTTTGTATAGAGACTAATCTTTTTTGCTACTTCAGGATAGTCATTGATTATATTACTGAATCAGATTACTCTCATCTCCCTCCAATGATTTTATGTAATTGTTCCAATTTCCTTAGCCAAAATGGGTAGCTCAGATTGAACATTTGTTCAGAAACCAGTGAGGCACAATGGTGGTTGTGAGGATTATCTGGGGGAATCAAGCTTGTGACTCCTAAGAGAATATTGCAGAAAGTCGATTATGTCATGCTCTGGGGCTTGAACAGATGTGAAACCTGAATAAAGAAACACTTGGAAGTAGAAAGAGTGAGACTTGCAGAGACGCTGAGCTAAGTCTTACTGAACTACATTTGATTACTTACTGCCTATAACTTTATATTTTAAGATATTTGAATTTAGTTCTTTATCTTGCTTAGCAGATTTTTAAATTATTTAGAATTCTTTCCCTCTTCATGTCCTACTGTTTTACCATCAAGCATAAACCCGTTCATTTTTTTCCTAATTTTTTCATCAGAGTGGGAAAATTCTGTAACATATTTATCTATTATATAACCCAAAATACGAAGTTTATAATTTTCATTGTTATTTTGTAAACCTTGACAGAACTATAGCTCTAGAAAAATAAGTTAAGCTATAAATTTTATGCAAAGGAGTAATAATAGAATTATATTTAAAAAATCATATCAAATTCAAGTTTTAAAAATTGTAGCTGAGTCCTATATGTTACATTAAATTTCACGTATTAAAAACATTTCCATAGGTGTACCCTGGTGGAATAGTGGTTTTGTTAGCTCTCTTATACTGGCACAGTCCACATACATCCCAAGGATCCTGGTTTGAGTCCTGGGGCCATGAGGAATAATAAACATGAACCACTCAATTAAATAAAGTGTTTCTTCCTCTTCTTATTTTAATTTTGAATTAATTTTATTAAAGGAACAATATATCATACCATTACACAGGTTTAAGGTGTGCAACATTGTAAATTTGTTTCTGCATATAATACATTAAGTCCACAACCATTTAAGTTCTTCCTTCACTATACCATTGATCCCCTTTACTCAGATTTCTTGCCCACCCTACCCTTCTCGTTCTGTAAACACTGATTTGCTTTCATTGAATAAAAATCTATTTTTGTTTGACTTAGTTCATTTATTTGATCAATATCTCTATATACTACATATGAGTGACCTTCTATAATATCTGTCTTTTTCATTCTGGTTTATTTCACTTAGCATAAATCTCTCAGGTTTCATGCATGCTGCAAATGGCAATTTTTCATGTTTTTGCTAGTTTAATAGTATACACACACACACATATTTCATTGTGTGTATATGCCATACCATCTTTATTCACTCATCTGTTGATGGGCACTTAGGCTGTTTCCAGCTGTTAGTTATTATATATAATACTACAGCCAACATGGGGGTACATATATCTCTTCAAATAAAGTGTTGTGATTTTAGGGTAAATATCCAGCCGAGGAATGACTAGATCATACCCATTCTCAAGTTTTTGAGAAATCTCCGTATTGCTTTCCATAAAGATTGTATCATTTTGAACTCCCATCAATAATTAATCTCCTTTTTCCCCTGCATCCTTGCCATCAATTGTTATTTCCCGTCTTTTGGCTAATAACCATTCTCATGGGTGTGAGGTGATATCAAATTACTATTTCGATTCACATTTTTCTAATGACAAGAGATGAAGAACATCCTTTTATGTTCCTCTTGTGATCTGTATTTCTTCTTTAGAGAATCAGTTGCAACTTCATTTTCATTTGGCTCCAGTTATTTTTATATTTTATCTTTGATGTTCTCAATTACCCAGGTGTTACTCAGACATGTCATTTATTCTTCACTCCTTTATGGTTTCCCCCTCTTTCCTCTCTGATTATTTTCTACTTGAATACCATAGTGATACAAAAAGATTCTAGATATAATTTCAATCTTTGTAAATTTATTGAGAATTGATTTACTTATCAATATATGGCCTACTCTTGAGAATGTTTCATCAGCACTTGAAAATCAGCACTATTCTTATGTAACCTTTCATAATGGAGTCACATATCTTTCAGAGTGTTTCTTCTTTTTCTGTGGTCCATTACTCTCTCTTTTCTACCTGCCTCCTTGCAACATTTTATCCTCTGTATCACAGATCTTTTCCTCAATTTTGTCAATTCTATTTCTATCACTTTTGGGGGTAATCTTGATATATTTATTTAATTCTTCAACTCTCAAATAATTGTTAATTTCATCCATAAAACTTTGTTTCTGTCTTCTACTCATTTTTTGTATTTTGAACTCGTTGACTTGTTGGCTGAGTTCTTTGCTATTTCTTTGACAATTTTTCTGAAATTGATTTTATCTCTTTAAATTTCTTTATAATTGGCACTTTTATTTATTTATTTGTTAAAAAGAAACAATCCTCTGTCTTCAAAATTGGTATCTGATGAAGCGTCTTGTCTTTTTGATGCCATAGTATCTTGAGTTTTCAGAGTATATTGAAACTTTTTCTTCCGCATCAGATGGATAGTTGAAGCTAAAGTGCTTATTTTTTGCTTTATTTATTTTTTGCAGTTGAAACTCTCATTTTGTTTTATTATTATTATTTTTTTGACCCTAGCAGGCTTCCATGGAAGGGATTTCTTGTTGAGTCTGGGAGAAGAATGTTAGCTAAAGGATGAAAAAGGGTTATCAGTGCTCTTTTTACTTGTAGGAAGTCAGGAGCATGTTCCTGAGGGTATAGTGGGATCAATCCTTTTTTCAGAGTTTCCAAAATTTGATCTTATAATATCTCTGATGTGGTGGTAGTGTTCCTCTCAGCTGGAGTACAGGTCCCAAAAGGCGGGTTAAAAGGAGTATAATACTCTTAGTTGTGCTCCTTTCTGGGTTTTAAACCTGTGTAGGGGTTGGGGCAGAGAACTAAATTCCTTTTCTTTGGGTTTCATTCAAGACAACCATGTTTGTTACCAGTAGTCTTCACTCCTCCCTTCATCAGACTGAGGCTGAGGCCACTACCTGTTGTTTGGTCCTGCTGACTGCCTGCGCCACAACTGCTTCCACAGTCACAATTACAGTCAGAGCCACTATTGCTGTTGCTGGCCACTAGTGCCATGTGCATTCAGATGCAAGTTGCTAGGGATACTGTGGGATTCCATTTTTGCATCTTATCCATGAAAAGTTTAGTTGTATCTCTTAGATTCAAAGCAAGAAGCCACCTCAGTTGCCCTATTCTTCCACCATTATCCTTTGTTATTTTTTTGGTGAGAATTTATCAGTAAGAAATAAAACCACAGCTGATATAACCAAATATCTGAAAAAAAAACTAATCAAAATAATGATCTTTTGGTATCCATAAATAATTAATTTGTTTTGCCTTCTGGATTAGTGAAGAAAGGGCAGGATGAGGTAACGGTAGGGAATGATATATATTGATCACATTCACTTAGTTTGTGCATCTACTTCTCTATTTCAGTATTTTAGTTAACTACTAAATTTTGCTAACATGTATTTTCCCTAAATTAATTTCCATTTCTTAGATATCCATTTATTTCACTTTCTATATATTGATCATTATTATACTTCTGTAATTGAATATTTACCTGCAATGTAATCAGGATAAATAAGAAGGTTTATTCCTTAGATTTTTCCTGAAACTTTTGATAAAAATATTCATCATTATTTTGATGTTTAAGGGAAATATATTTTACTTTTTTCCTTTCATAAAAAATATTTTATGTGTAATCTGATAGTTACACCCTTGATTTTTTATTATTTTACTATTATTTTACTATTATTTTAATTATTCAGAATTTACCAAGCATTGCATTTTTGCTTCACTTTTATTATTTTTCATAAATCTGCTTATTTCTTAGGCTTCACTTAAGGTACATCCCACTTGCTAATTTGAATGGAATGTTAAGAATACTTATGCATACTCTGAGAAATTTTTTAGATAAACATCTTTGTCCATTTCACTGTTTAACTGAGTGTTGATTTTCCAGCTCTTGAAGACCACTGCTTCCTTTCATAAAACAGATACACTGATGGTAGAAAAAAAACTCACTGAATTATTTCAATCTAGAATATCAATGACAGAGAATTATGTTAGAGATATTAAGGACAGATCCATCAATATCTTTCAATTTAAATTAAAAAAAAAAAGGTGTAGGTAGTAATAAAGGTAAATAGGCAGGCAGTAGGAAGAGAGAGAAGGAAGGAGCATATTTATTTTATTTGTATTTAGTTGCTCACACTGGTTGCATCCTCCTGGGCTATTGTTTGAACCCAGGGGTATGTGGCTTGCTTCTTTGGAGGTGACTAACCTAATTGCTGCTCCAACAGGGGGCGCCAGGTCCATCAAATTTAACCTATCTAAACAACATATAGAATATAGAATGAAACAAAAAAAATCTCAGTCGCATATTTCTGTGGTAGAATAACAAAATAATTAACTTTCTTATGAGTGGCTTTCTAGCAGGAGAAGAGAGAGACAGAATTGAGAGAGTTTTCAAGGAACTAACAGCTAATAACTTTCTTGGTAAAACACGAATAACAAAACTATAGAATTGGAATACATATTTTTCATGTACTCTCAGGATATTTTATGGAATTTTGACAATAAAATATACAAAAGATACATTTACAGGAGAAAATGCACACAAATTATATTTGATTCTAGCTTTTACATTACACCAGAGTCTTCACTGAAAAGAGATAAAGCCGAAAGATGCTAAAAGGCCTGAGAGATTATATTCATCTTTTACACGGAGTGATCAAAAAGATGACACTAGGTAAATGAAAGGGGTTTTAGGTTTTCAGGAGCTGAAAATTGAGAATAGGTATGTGGGAAAAACTAATACATGATAAAAGTTATCTCAGCAAGGTTTGCTTGTGTAGGACCGCCTTGGTGCTAACATTCTAACCTCCTTATGACTACAAAATTTTATTGGGGAAGGCATTTATGGCAGTTCTCGTTTCTCAGGAGACTGTTTTTATCATATAAAATATGAGAATAATATTTTTTTGCCTCTATTGAGTACCAAATGTCTTCAACTCAAATCTTTGTGCCAAAGTCGCACATTGAGGCTAGTATATTCTGACCCCACCTCAAAATCAAGAAACTGAATAAACACAAACCAGAAAAAATCTGAAGAAATCAATGATGATCCTAATTAAACTTCTAAAAAATAAAAAAAAAAAACTTTAATTCAGTTCAAGAAAAAAAATTATAGATTGTCAGTAGCGAAGCATACATTTGAATGTAAGCAGATAATTCATGTGAAGACCAAAGAGTGTTGCTGCATGATTTAG
This sequence comes from Solenodon paradoxus, assembly GCA_004363575.1. NCBI lineage: Eukaryota > Metazoa > Chordata > Mammalia > Eulipotyphla > Solenodontidae > Solenodon > Solenodon paradoxus. The sequence goes on from RJWH01000065.1 coordinate 1,770,524, forward strand.
GTACTGAAAGAGAACTGCCAACTCTAAGTTCTACAAGGCAACAATATATTTCTAGTATAAAAGGGGAAATCAGAACATTCTCAGAATAAGCAAAACAGAATAACTTACTAATAAACCTGGATTTAATTTAGATTGTCTGAATAATTTATTTTTTTCTTTCCACAGTGGAAACTGATAGTTGCCAAGGTAATCTATATTTCCACTTTATTTCTTTCGTTGCAAAGCACTGTATTATTAAAATATTACAAACTTGCTCCTATGTGTGGTCTTGTTACTAAGCAACAGGAAAAGGTATTTTAGCAAAATTGCTGTGAAATGTAAAGATAAGATTGTCAGAGTGCTTTTTATCTCCATTTCTTTGTCCCTTGTCCTACTATCTATTAGGCTGATGCTATGACTGAGTCCCTATAACCTGTGGGACTATGTGTTAAATTCAAAATAATTCACTTGAGGATAATAGAAGTTTAGAAAATGTTTCTAGGATGATAGTGTGGAGTTGTCATGGATATTATTGGATGGTCTACTTTCAAAATTTGTTCACGAGATAAATAATTTGTCTAAATCATGATTATTTTGGGTTTTCAGACATACAATGTTGTTATGAATCCTAGATCATATTCCTTACATCTTTTATACCTGTATCTACAACCTATCCAATATTAAATAAAAGATATTCTTATTTATATTCAGCTCTGCTAATGTCAGAAATTTAGAATTTTTTTTCACAATTTATCCATAACCAGTTTGGAATTTTTATTTGCCCCAGGGAAATAATGTATTTTTGAGATTATTTTTTCATAAATCTACCATCTTTTAAATTATTATTTTAAAAGATTGACATTACTAGGTGTTTTTAATTAAATTCTGTGCAAGTGATACTTGTCAAGTTTTAGAAAAAACATTTCTTTCAGTCTTCTCACAAAATGTTGGCATTGTCAATAAAGTTTCTTTGTCTGCAGCCTGTCTCTACAGACTGATTTATGATTGCCAGCACTTCGGAAGCTCAGAGAGTCAACTGAACTTGTCAGTGAAAACGTAATATAAGACCATACTTGATTTGTAAGAGTTGTCAAATGACATTAGTATTCTACATGATTCTCTTGCCACCTCATTATTTTTCTCTCTTTTCAATAATATTGACTCTTCATTAGTATTTCTTTCTTTTAACCTAATTTTTTCACTTAAAGGAGACAGCTTATGTTAATTTCCTTGAAATAACTTGATATTACTCAATATTTAACAAGGATGATCAGCTTTATTACTTTATTAAATTTGTACCAAATTCATTAGGGTGAGCTCCATAATGTAATTTTAGATCCTTGAAAGTAAAGTAATATCAATTACTATAAACAATTAATAAAAAAGATTAAATAATGTCTCAATGGAATAGCTTATGATATATAGCAATGATCACTGATCATTGACTTTGGACTAATAAATGCTTCTCTCTATAGACAGATACATTGAACACTAAAACTTTTGAGCTTAATTAAAGAGTATTAAAGATTTATTTACATGGGTTAATATATCATTAAAGATATATATATATATAGTGGCATTACATTAATCTGTGACACTAATGAATATCTTAGCATGAATAACTGAAGCATTATAAGTTAGTCTTCTATCGAAGATATCAAGCATACACTGTTCAAGAAAATATGGTCAGAATTGAGAGCTATGTAAGATGGCCTAATATATATGCATGTCTAATACAATTCAGTTTGATCACGTAGCTGCTCCCCTCCCCCCAAAAATTTTAAAGTCCAGTATGAGTCCAGGACATTAGTGGATGACTAAAGCAAATGACTTAGCCTGTTTTTTTTAGTGAAAATAGTCATTAAATATATAGATCAGCAGTTACTTAAGCTGTACATCACTGGGTAAAGACGACTTCGCAGAGATTCAATGTCCTGAATGTTTGCGTCCACAGAAATCTTGGGCCCCCAAAATGACAGTACTAGAAGTGAAAACTTTGAGAGGTGCTTAGGGCATGAGGTTGGTGACTTCATGAAAGAGATTGGCATTCTTATGAAAAAGATCCCACAGAAAAACTTTGCTTCTTCCACCAGATGAGAACACAGTCAGAACCATTGGTTGAGAACCAGGAAGAGGACCTTTACCAGAACATGAAAAAGCTCATGCCTTGATCTTAAACTTAGTCTCCTGAATTGTGAAAAATAAATTTGTGTTATTTATAAGCCATCCAGTCTGTTTGTAGCTTAAATGGACTAAGAGAAAATGACACTACCAAAATGATTTTAAAAAAATAGCACCCATCATCAACAAAAAATTATTGTTTATATACATGGATAAAATTCCACAGAAAAAGGTTTAAGGGTACTGTTTTTCTTTCTGATCACTTTAGGGGAACAAGGTGGCAAGTGATATTAAATGAAATGAACATTTATTCCAACCTATTTTTAAATTGTCATGATGCAGTATCCATAGAGAATATAGTTAAAGTTGTCTAGTAAGAATAGATTTATTCATTTGAAAACAATAAATCTAAAAATAAAACATTATTACCTAAATATAACACATTTCTTCTAATCTTAGAACAATAGTGTCATTGAAAATGTAAACAGTAGAATTAAGTTTCAAAGAACTGACTTCATCATTTAGCTGATCTTGTATTTATAATAAATGTGAGGGAAAATTAAACATGGTTTTCATGGTTGTTGTATTGAAAAATGAAAATGAAGGAATGGAGAAGAATACAATTGCACAAACATTTTCTTTTCACAAATTTTGATCTTATTTTGCCCAATTCAGGTTCATATTTAAACTTATGCTTATTTATGGAAGGTACATTCACAAATTGAGACACTAATACCTTTACATTTAGCATTGAATTGTTACCATTAAATTTCCTAAACTCACACCAGAGTTTTGTGACATTACTTTATTACCAATTTATAGGTAATTACAAAAATGGCACAACAGTAAATAGAAAAGTACTGCCTGGTTTCTTAACTTAAATCCTATCACATCTCAGAGGTAGGGGCCAAGGAGAAATGTTACCAAGGCTACTGTTAATGCAGGTTCTCCAGTTAAATACTATGTCAGAAATGAAAAATTTGACCATGGGGCTAAGGATGTAGGTAAAACAGGCAATGCAATCAAATAAGATAATAGAAGACAGAAAGTCAATCACATATAAGCTACTATCCCAAGAGTAATGAAATGGCTTATTTCTATGAAAATAACTAAGATCAAGAGAATAATATACTTAGCTATCTTTCTTGGACCTTATGTTAACTAAAGACTTGTACAGGGAAAACTATTTTTATATAAGATTTTTCTTTTTAGTTTGTTTAAATATTCCACCTGGATAATTTGGTGAAAAGAAGTAATGCAATCATCCTACTGATTCATCCTAGAGGTAACTGACTATGAATTCCATCAGTTAATGACTTACATTGAATGTTAGAGGTCTAGTTTTCCCTTAGATGGCTGAAACAAATACTATCAATACAGATAGGGCAGAAAATGCTAAGTAGTGTAGCTTGTGCACTTTATGTGGCTATAAATCAATATAATAAACCACTAGAGCATCTGCTTGTATATAATGGGAAATAGATTTTGATAACTTATGTTAGAACTAGATTTGCTCCTTAGGATAAGACAATGTGTTTGGGGATGAAAGATATTTAACAAAATCAGAAATGGAAGCTTACCAGTCTAAGGGAGGTGAAGTTTCACATGCTCTTGTTAGTCTGATATTACCGATAATTCCTCTCTGGAGTTAATCAATTTGTGACCTAGTGACCCAATATTAGTAGTGTCTCTTCTCTCAAAGTATTAACTGGGTGTGTTAGGCAGTTTATAGTATAAACAAAGGGAAATTGATTTAAGAATTAAATACTTAGTTAACAGTGTAGTAAAAAAATACAATTAGGGGCACAGAATTTTTATCAAATACCACCAAACAAAATTGCGCTTCATATATGACCACTTGATAAGCATGACACCTGCTATGCCTGTGCTCTAGAAATTTTAGATGATAGTCTTGCCTGTTAAAGCAGATCAAATAATCATCATGATGAAAAAGACTGTTACTGATATACCATAATGACTTCACATCCAGTAGCCTCCACTCAGATAGATGTCAGACTTGAGTTCAACAAAGTTTTAAGTGAATAATCTAATCAAAAAATTACTTGGAAAGCACACTACATGAAAAGAATTGGGAGATACCTTGTACTTATCCCCAGTAAGAAAACATGGCTATTCTAATCACTATGTAATCTGATACTTTTAAATGTTAATAAACTGGTGTAAATGTCCAGACTAAGAGGTTTTATATACTGGAACAGTATGGAAAATGTATGTTATGACAAAGTATCTCTCAGGTAAGATCTAAATTGCTTCTTGTGAATGACATATATACATTTGTTTTATTTTGATCTACTCTGAGGCCTTTAGTGTACTTAGACCACTGATATCTAAAGTGATCAATGGTATACTTGGTTTAATGTTCTTAGTTTCATTTTAGTCATATATTATCTGCCTCTTCTTGTATCTCTTAAGAATTTTATGTTTTCATTTATTTCTTTTCTTTTCTTACACTATCATCTTATTATTTTCTTTTCATTGGTTGCCCTTGAATTGTAACAGGCACTTACAACTAATCCAAGTCCTGTTTAAGATATACTATATCACATCCCGGGTTAGTAGATATTTTTGTTACAGAATGTTGAAAACTACTTATTTCCAAACCCATACATTTCTGTCATTTATTTCATATAATTATGCTATCATTATCAAATATATTACTGTTATTAATTTAAGCAAACGGCTATTTTTGTCAATTAGTAATATGAAAAATGATTTTATTTTAGCTTTTTATTTATTCTCTACTGATTTTTCTTTCTTAATCTAGATATTTGCTTACATAGTCTTTCTTCTTTTGCTAAGCATATAGATTTTTAAAATTTTAATCATATATAATTCCTCAAGTTTTTCTTTAAAAACATTGAAGAAACAGTGCATCATAAATCCTCTTAAATCAACATCCATATTTAATATACTAAGAGTCCCACCAAAAGTTCAAGTCTATCTTTCACCATGTAATTGAACCATTTTACTGGATTTGCTTACTCCTCTTCCCTTTCTTTCTAGTAATCAAAAAAATGATTACATAGAATAAATATTTATTTTGGTTTAATTTGGTTAATTTACTGGGTTTCTCTATAAACCTCATATGAGTGAAATCTTACTATACTTGTCTTTCTCCTTTTGACATCAAACTAAATGTAGTAATTTTAGGTCATTCCATATTATTGTATGTGGTAGGATTTAATTTTTTTAACAGTGAAGCTGTGTCAATAATGAAGGGGAATCAGCAGTCAGGAAGAGAGAGGTGGATGAAGTACTTTATTTTTTATTTAGTTGATCATGCAGGTTGTTCCCATCAGCCTTGGTTCTTGAACCTGGAACTTAAAGATGTATGTGGGACAGCTTTCAGGGTGTGCTAGACGGTTAGGCCACCAGGGTTCACCCAGGATTTAATCTTTTTTGATACCTGATTAATATTCCTTTGTATTTATATACCACACCTCTTTTAGTCAGTCATCGATCAATAGGAATTTAGGTTGTTTCCAGCTCTTAGTTGTTGCAAATAATAATGGAATTTGTATGGGGTGCATATATCTCTATGCATTAGTGTTTCTGTGTTTTGGGGAACTACTCAGAAGTGGGATAATGGGATCAAATGGAATTTTTATTTCAACTTTTAAGAAATCTCTGGATTACATTCCAGAATGGTCACATCAGTTTGAACTTTCACCAACTGTTTATAAGTGTTTCCTTTTCTCTTCATCCTTAAAAAGACTTAATGTTTCTAGTCCTTTGGATACTTTTCCCATGTGTGAGATATCTAATTGTTATTTTGAGTTGTATCCCCCTAATAACAAGTGGTGTGGAGCATCCTTTATATGCCTGATGAATTCTTTAGGAAATCTCTGTTCCAGAGTTCCATCCATTTTTAAATCAGATGGCATGTTTTGTTGAGTTTTGTAAGTTCTTTATACATTTTGATCATAAACTTATTGTTGAATGCCTGATGTATTAGTAACTACTCTCTTTTAATAAGTCATTTTTTCATTTTGAAGATAGTTTCTTGCACTGTGTAAAAGATTTTTAGTTCGATGTAGTTCCATTTCTTTTTGCTTATTATCCCATTAAAATTGGAGTTGAGTTCTCAAAGACATTTCTTAGTCCAGTGTCAAGGAATGTATTAACTTAATTTTCTAATGCATTTTATCATTTCTATATACTTTATTTTCAAGTCCTTAATCACTTTGAAGTAATTTTTGTTTTAGGTTGTGGTGAAGTTTCATTATTTTTCATGTGCCTGTCAGGATTCTCCACATAATTTATTGAAGAGACTGTTCTTGCTCCCATTGTATGGTCTTCATTCCTTTATTATATATTAATTGGTCACATATCTAGGAATTATTTCTGAGTTGATCCATATTGATCCATATGTTATAATTTCAATACCATGCTATTGCTTTGTAGTATGGTTTGAAGTTAGGGAGTGTGATGCTTCCATTTTTGTTCTTTTTCTCAGTATTGTTTTTGTCATTGGGCATATTTTGTGGTTCAAAATGATTTTCATACAGGTTTTTGTTTTTTTGTGTGACAATGCCATTAGCATTTTTATGACTATTGAACTAAATCTGTATATTGCTTTAAGCAATATGACTGTTTAACAATGACAATTTTTCTAATCTATGAGAATGGATGTTTCCATTTCCTTGTGTGTTCTTTTATATTAAAAATGTCTAATAGTTCTTAGAGTACAGGTATTTTTCTTCTTTGATGACACTTATTCCAGAATATTTAATTATTTTCTATGAAATCTTGCAAGGGTGTGTTTTCCATAGTCTCTTTTGATAGTTATTATTTATAAACATGGTACATATTTTTAAATGATTTTCATATATTTGTTTTCAATTTATAACAGATTTATTTTCACCAGTCAATAGGATTCTCTCTATATATTATCATTTCATATGCACATAGTGCCATGGCCTGCATGGTCGGTTGAAAAGATCCCTGAGAGGGGACTATAGGAACCTAAATAAAGGCAGACAACTTACATCTAGAAAAGTGGGGGCCAGCTTGGACACTTCTCTCCTTGTTTGATACAGTGACCACGAGCCTGGTTCGGTGATTTATTTTATAGGGTTGGGATACAATGAGGTAATACAAATAAAACAAAGGAAGAATGCAGGCATTCAACTCTACTGCTGTTACCGGGATAACAACAATTTGCTCCCTACATAGAGTGATATTATTATTTCTCCCTTTCCAATAAAAATAACCTTTATGCAATTTTCTTTTCTGAATAGGATAGATAACATTTCCAGCAATTCACTGAATAATAATGACATAGTGGTCATCGCCCCTGTTCCCAACATGGAGGAAAATCTTTCAGTTGTTTCCCATTAAGTGCGATGTCGACTATGGTTTGTCACATGTAATCTTTCCGATGTTGATGTATATATAGTATATGCTTTTTTGAGAGGTTTTAACATAAAAGTATTTGAACCTTATCAAATGTTTTTTCTGCATCTATTGAGATCACATGATACTTTTCCTTCCTTCTGTTAATATGGTTTATCACATTTATTGACTTGTATATGTTTAACTACCCTTGTATTCCCGGAGTAAATCCCAGTTGATCATGGTGTACGATAGTTTTAACGGGGCACTGCAAATAGTTTGTTAGTATTTTTGCTGTTGTTGAGGATTTATGCATCCAGGTTCATAAGAGATACTGTCATTTATGTATTTATTCATTTATTTATTCATTTATTGATTTATTGGTGACGTACTTGTCTGGTTTTGTTACCAGTGTAATGTTGACCCTATAAAATTCATTTAGAGTTCTTCCTTTTCAGTTTTTTGGGAAGAGTTTGAGAAGGATAGGCAACAATTTTTCTTTGAAAATTTTCTTAAATTTGCTGGTGAAACCATCTGGTCTTGGGCTTTTGTTTTATGGAAACCTTTTGATCAATATTATTATTGCCTTACTCAGGATGTTTCTCTTCAGATTTTCTATTTATTCCTGACTTAGTCTTGGAATAATATTTTCAGAGGTGAGTAGCTAATGTGGGCAGCAGCAGAGTTAACTCTTCTTTCTGGCATTCCAGATCTGAGTCTTAAGAGTCTATCAACTGTGCTGCCGGTATATTTCACAGAGCCAGTATAAATCCTCAGGGAGGAGAGGAGTGAGTGTGAAGTCCAGAGTGTTCTCTTTTATTTCTTCCTTTCTGAGGTCTCAATCAGTGCAGAATACCTCAATTCTTCTTTTGACTTTAACTTAGGTAAGACCCTGTGAATAAGCAGTCTCTGCTATCCCTTTTCCAAGACCTAAGACTGGGTCAGTTTTCATGTTATATCAGTCCTATCCAGGATGGGTAAACTCTGCAACCTCTACATTATCTCTCTTCACCAACTTTAATCACACCAATTTGTGTATTTCCTTGATGTCCATTCAAGTGTACCCCATGTTTGTTTATGGAGAACAGAGTTTCCTCAGTCCTGTCACCATGCTGTGAGATTTCTTCTTTGGTGTCTCATTACCATACATTTGCTAGTTGTTTCTCTTAGGAGCAAACAGCTAATATCATCTGGAGCTATTTTAGTCTTCCTCCTAGGGTACAGAAATCTATATTATTTTTGTTTTTTAACTTTCAAAATATATTGTTCCATGTTTTCCTAATCAGTTACTGGTTTCAGCAGTGATTTCTACTCCTGGACTTATGCTTGGGTAATCTTGTGACTTTCTTTATCTGCTTGTCTGTTTCTTCAAATTTTTTAAATTGATTTTTCCTATAAGCTCAATTCTGTTATGAAATCTGAGAAGAATCAATTACATTTGGTTGGTTCAATTTTTTCTTGTATGGCTTGAAGAGGTAACTTTTGAAATCTTAAGAAGCCAAACCACTGTAAAATAGAATTGTGAGGCATTTTTTTAGTATTCAATTTTGTGTCCTTATCCCATACTATAAATTACGAATAACTATTATAAAATTCTATTTTAGAGAATATATTTAAATGAACAACTCTGAGAGCAATTAAACTGGTGAATTTTCCCCAAAAGGCCTTTTATCCATTTTTAGCTAAGAAAATATGCGTATATAACATTGTTGACAACTATGCTAATGTTAGATATATTTATATGTCTTGTCTGTAGAACACCAATAAAGTATAATTAAATCATCTTCTTAAATTTATTTTTTGTTGTAGTAATTATTCTACACATTAAAATAATTTCCTATGTTTAGGTTCCCCATTTCTTAGATATATTTCAACACACATGCCATCCACAAAAACAATTATTCTTCCCAATTGACCAGTGGGCTCCACTACCATTTGCCCCCACCTACCCCTTTCTCTTTTGGTAACTTCAATTCTGTTGCAAAAATTTCACGGGTGGCTATGTTTCACCTGTTCCTTTGTTTTATCTGCTATGTTATTATATATAAAATTATCTATTATAAGTATCTGTTATATTTATGTTTATGTGTACCACACCTTCTTTATCCATTCATCTGATGTTGGGCACTTAGGTAATACCTGGTTCTTACCTATTGTGAATGGGTCTGCAAAACATGGAAATGCACACATCTCTGAAGATGGGTGCTTTTGTATCTTTTGGGTAGATGCCCAGAAGTGGAATGACAGAATCATATGGGATTTCTATCTTTAGGTTTTTGAGTTATCTCCAAAATGTGCTCAACAGGGACTGCAGCAATTTGCACTTCCACCAACAGTGTGAGTGGTCCTTTTCACCATATCCTCACCAGCATTTGTTATTTCCAGACTTTTGGATAATAGCCAGTCTTTCAGGTTAAGGTGATATCTCATTGTTTGTTTTTTTTTAATTTGCGCTTCTCAAATAGCCAGCAAGAAGGAACATAATTTCATGTGTTTGTTGGTCATCTGTATATCCTCCTCAGAAAAGTGTCTCCAGTTCCTCCACTCATTTTTTAAATTGGATTGCCTGTTCTTCTGTTGCTGAGTTTTATGAATTTTTTGTATATTTTAGATATTAAGTCTTTGTTGGAAATGTGGAATGCAAATATCTTTGTAGGCTTCCTTTTGGTTTTGGTGATGTTTTCTTTTATTGTGAAGATGCTCCTAGTTTAATACAGTCCCAGTTGTTTATTTTTGTTTATGTTTACCTTGATGGTGGTGTTGAGTCCCCAAAGACTTCTCTACAACTGATGTCATGGAAAGTTTTCCTATGTTGTCTTATAAGTGCTTTATGGTGTCTGGTTTTATGTCCATGTATCTCATCCAATCTGAGCTAATTTTTGTGAATAGTGTTAGAGAGTGGCATGGTTTTATTCTTTTGAATATAGCTGTCCAGTTTTCCCAACACCACTTGTTGAACAGACTCTCCTTTTTTCCATCATAAGCTTTTGGCTCCTTTGTCATGGATTAACTGACTGTATGTAAGTGGGTCAGTTTCTGGTGATTCAGTTCTATCCCACTTATTCCAGTACCATACCATTTTGATCACTATTGTTTTTCAATATAGTTCAAAGTCTGGAAATGTAATCCTTCCAGGTTCATTCATTTTTCTAATGATTGTTTTGGCTATTTGGAGTCTCTTGCTGTTCCATGAAAATTTTAAGAGTCTTTGTTCTCTTTCCTGGAAATAAGTCCATGGGATTTTAATGGAGATTGCATTAAAACTGTTTATTACTTTGGGTAAGACGGTCATTTTAAGATATTGATTATTCACAGTCACGAGCAAGGGATGTCTTTTCATTTCCTTGGGTCTTCCTCAATTTCTTTTCAGAAGGACTTGTAGTTTTCATTGTATATGTCTTTTACTTCCTTTGTTAGATATATACCCAGGTCTTTCATTCACTTAAATTCTATTTTAAATAGTGTGATTTTTGTGATTTCACTTTCTTCAAGCATGTTGCTTGTGTATAAAAATGCAACAGATTTTTGTGCATTGATTTTGTAACTTGCCACCTCACTATATTCATTGATGAGTTCTAGAAGCTTTTTGACAGAATTTTGGGGTTTTCAATATATATAATTATGTCATCTACAAATAATTAGAGTTTTCCTTCCTCCTTTCCAATTTGTATTCCTTTTATTTCCTTTTCTTAATTAATTACTCTGGCTAAGACCTCCAGTGCAATTTTTCTAGCAGTGGTGAGAGTGGACAACCTTGCTTTGTTCCTGCCCTAAGAGGACATTATTTCACTTTTTTTTACATTGACTATGATCTTGGCTTCAGATTTTTCATATATGACCTTTATTATGTTGAGGTATGAACCGTCTATTACCGTTTTGTGGAGGATTTTTATCATAGATGGGTGTTGGATATTGTCGGAAGCTTTCTCTGAATCTATTGATATGATCATGTGGATTTTCCCTTTGCTCTTGTTGATAAGGTGCATGACATTAGTAGATTTATGTATGCTGAACCATCCTTGTATCCCTGGGATGAATCTCACTTGGTATTAATGGATGATCTTTTTGATGCATTATTAAATTCAGTTAGCTAACATATTGTTGAGAATTTTTGCATTTATGTTCATTAGAGATATTGGTCTGTATTTTTCTTACTTGGTGACATCTCTATCAGCTTGTGGTATCAGTATAACGTTAGCCTCATAAAAAGTATTTGAGAGTGTTGCCTGTTCTTCAATATTTTGGAAGAGCTTGAGAAGAATAGGTGTTGTTTGAATGTTTGGTAGAAAACATTGGAAAAGTCATCTTGTCCTGGGTTTTTATTTCTTGGGAGGCCCTTAATTACTTCTTCAATTTCATTGCTTGTACTTGTTGTTTTCAGGGTTCAGTCTTGGTAAGCTGTACTTTCTTAGAAATCTATCCATGTCCTCAAGGTTCAATTTTTTTTGGCGTAGAGCTGTTCATAGTAGTCAGTTACGATGCTTTGAATTTCTGTAGTATTTGTAGTAGCTGCTCTCTTTTCATTTATGATTCCAGTATGTGAGCTTTCTCCCTTTTTTTCTCTTGGATTGTTAATTTCGTCTATGTTTTTTCAGAGAACTAACTTTCGGTTTCATTGATCTCCTGGATGATCTTTTTTTTTCTATTTTGTTTATTTCTGCTTGAATTATTATCATTTCCTTTTTCTGACAATTTTTGCCTTTAATTGTTCTTCTTTCCCTACTTGTTTTAAATGTAATCATATGCTGCTTATTTGTGGTTTTTCTTGTTTCTTGGAATAGTCCTGGATTACAATGAACTTTACCCTTAGTGCTGCTTTTTCTGCATCCCATAGATTCTGGAAGCTTTTGTCCTCATTCACATTTGTCTCTTAAGTTTTTTTCAAGTTCTTTGAGTTCCTCTTTTACCAGAGGCTTTCATGATCATATTGTTGAGTTTCCAATTGCTTTGATGTTTCCAGCCTTCTTTTTGTGGTTGATTTCCAGTTTTAAGATCAAGACGCTTGGTATGACTTCAATATTTGTAAATTTGTTGAGAGATGTTTTGTGTTTCAGCATGTGATCTATCCTTGATAATGTTCCATTAGCACTTGAGAAAAAAGTGAAATTTGTATCCTTGGGTTAAGTGATTGGTGTATGTCTATTAGACCAATCTGTTCCAGATGGTCATTTAAAGTGGCTGTTTCCCTGTTAATTTTCTGCTGGTTGATCTATCCATTGTTGTGAGGTGTTGATGTCCCTCACTATTATTGTGTTACTGTCAATATCTCTCTTCAGGTCTAAAATACTTGCTTCAATATATTTTTAATGCTCCTTAATTTGATGAATATATTTTAATAAGCATTATGTATTCCTGATGAATTCGTTCTTTAATCATTATATAGTGTCCATTTCTGTCATTGTTATGGATTTTAGATGGAAGTCTGTTTTATCTGATATGAGTATAGCTGTTCCTACTCTTTTGTTGTTGTCGTTTAACTGTAGGATTTTCTTCTAGCCATTGACTTTGAGCCTTTAACTTTCGGAAGAAGGTGGGTTTCCTTAATGCAGTAGCAGGTTTATTTATGATTTTTAATACATTCAGCCACTCTGCAATGCTTGACTGTTTAGTTCAATGCATTAACGTTTAAGGTGATTACTAATCTATAGCTGTTTGGCATCATTTTATAATTTGTCTTTTATATGTTGCTCCAGATGATGACTTTTCCTCTTTCTCTTTTTATAGTGGATGGGTGCAGCTATGTTTTGACTCATTTTACTTTTTGTTTTTTCTTTGCTTTTCCCCAGGCGTGTTTTTTGAGATTACCCTGTAATTAGTATTCACAGTTCTATTTTTACTGCCAAATTTTATTTGAAAGCATATTTGTCTTCCATTAATTCTAACTATCCACATTATTGTTCTCTTTTCCCCACTTTTAATATTTGCTGTCATTCTATTTTTCTGTGATTTCTTTATGCTTTACAGACCATCCTTTAATATTTTTTGCAAAATGGGTTTCGTGGTAATGTGCTCCTTTAACTTTTACTTGTCAGAAAAGGTTTTTAACATTAATTCAGTTCTGAATGATAATCATTCTGGATATAGTATCCTAGCTTTAAAATTATTTTCTTTCAGCACTTTGAAAATATTATGTCATTTCTTTTTGGCCTCTAGAGTTTCATTTAAGAAGGTAGCTGGAAATCTTATGGCAGGTCCATTGTGTGACACTTTTTTCTCTGGCTGCTTTTAATAGTCTTTTTTTATCTTGTGTTTCTGAACTTTTGATATCATTGTGTCTAGGTTTTATTTGTTAGAATTTTTTTTATTAGGAAATCTTTGATATTCCTGGATTGGAAGATTCATTCATTCTTAAAATTTGGAAGTTCTAATCTATTATTTCTTCTACTATAGTTTCTGCCCCCTTTAATCTCTCTTCCTGTGGGACAATGTGAATGTTTTTCCTTTTTATGTTAGCCCAGAGGTCTCAAATGCTTTCTTTGTTTCTTTGAATTTTTTAATGTCTTTGCTGGTTTTCTTGAAAATTTCCTGTCCTATCTTCCAGAATGTTGATTCTATTGGAAGCTTCACCCACTCTTGTTGAGTCTCTCTGTCGAGTTCTTTAAATCAGCCATCGTGACTTTTATCTCTTTGATATCTTGTTTTAATTATTTTCTTTGCTTCTACTGATTTCTGGATTCCCATAAGTATGTTAATCACTGTTATCCTAAATTTTTCTCAGGTAATATACCTATGTATGCTGTATTCAGATTTTCTTCTAGGTTTTTGATTGGATCCATTATTTCACATATATTTCTCCATGCCTTTGCTCTATTTGGCATTCTGTTTATATTTCTGTGTTTGGTTTCTCTGATGTTGCTTAGGTTTGACTTCCTCAGGATTGGCAATCAGGCTGCCATTTCACCCCTACCCACAAGGTGAAAATAGACGGTAGCGCAGAGTTTTGGGACTGCCTTTTCACTGTAATCCTGGTGGTGGGATTTCCAGCGAGCAGATATGTAGTGGGTGGGATTTCTGCTCTGTGGATCCCATGCTCTAGTTGAAAAGGTTGTGGAATTTATTTCGGCTTGGAAATTTTGGCTGATTTCAGTTATCTTTGCACCTAACACAATTTCACTGAGTGGGATCCAGCTCAGCTCCTGGTGGTCTGGTTCTCCTTTAACTCCCTCCCAAGTCGGCACTCTGTGACTCTTTGTCTCAGCTGTACTAGGCCTGCATCTCGCTGCCTCTGCATCCTGTTTTAAATCCCTAACCTCTGTCCCACTTCATGTCCAAAGTCTCCCAAGGTCTGTTCCAAATCCAAATCTGCAGCTTAGCTGAGAATTGTACTGGTCACCCTCATCCACTATTAGTGGTCAGCTGATCATCTCCAGCTAAAGTGCCGGTCCTTTTTTGTTGTTAGTCTCAGAAAAATAGGTGATTTTTTTTGTTCTTTTTGTTGTCTGTGAGAGCGACTTGAATGTGCATCGTAGGAAGTCACAATCCAGAAGTCAATATCTCAGTCATCTTTAATTGCTATATTTTTTAATATTTGCTGGTAAAATATTTTAGATCTTTATTATTTAAATAGATGAAATATTTTAAAATCTGACTTCTATTTTTGCTTATGTATGTATGTATCTAAAATATGTAGACATTGCATTATTGATTTTTTTTTTTTTGTAATTCACTATAGTTTAGAACTTGGGTTTTAGTTAAACTATTAGTTGCAATATAATTCAAGTCTGACACATTAAGATTAGCAGGGTAAATTGGCCCATCATGTGTCATTATACAAATACAGCTTAAATGACTCGCACTCACAAGCTCATTTGTTAGCATATTGTTCACCGGATGTTTTTGTGTCACATTGGCAGAGATTAGTAGCTGCAACCTAGAGCCTAAATGTTCCATAATGTTTACTCTCCAACCCGTCACAGAGAAAAAGATCTCAACTCCTTCTCCATAGTATAAAAGAGATTTAGATTTTATGAATCTACATTTAGTTATCAAACTAAATACTTTGTAGGAGTAAATTTCCTATAGTTTGAAAGTCTATTTTTGATGTTTGTTTATTTGTATGTCATCTTTATTTTTATTCTATAAGCTGGCAATTTAAACATGAAAAAATTTGTATGTCCGAAATAGGAGTTAGGTATCAAATCATGAGGGATGAAAAAAGTAAAATGAGTTGTCAAAGAAATTTTGGTCTTACAAGATGGAAGCAGCAGTTGTTTCGGAAAAGAATCTGTAATTAGTTGAATTCAATTAACAGAGGAAATTTAGCTAGTAGATGAATCATTTGAATCAGATGAGTCTTTTGGTCCTATAGTCTTAAGAAACTATGGTGTTTTGTTCTTGTGACTAGGAATTTGTGCCCTCAATTAGTGCCTTAAGCAAGAATCAAAACTGCCCTCCTTGCCAAATATTTATATGGTTGATAAAAAAATGTGAAAATAGGATGCTAATATATTTTGAATAATATACTCATTGATAAGTAAGGATATTAAGCATGAATTGCAGAATAATAAAAATAAATATAAATGTATGAAGAAAACTAAAACAATGCTATGAATGTTTTTGTTTATATTTGGAAAACTATGTCAAAGCCCAGGAACCTAGCTTTCAAGATTGGAGTTAGGGCAGGGAATACCAGGTAGTTGCCTCAGTGCTTTCCAGTGACTTGGGCTGTAACTGTTGTCTCCATTGAAATCTACCTGTGATCTTGATTTACTATCCAAGAAACCTTTCACCAATGCCATAGATAAAGATAGAAACACAAGGAGAGAGACCGAGGAAGGACTGACCCAGGCTACAGATAGGAGACAATGCAAAATAAAGCTATTACCGATAGTGTTTGATTTCTTTCTGTCTTTGGAAACTGAATATGGTAAAGCATATTCTTACCATGAAAGTTTTCAGGCTTCTAACTGTATAATATCTGTAGCATTTTCTGTATGCAACAAGCTAGATAAGAAGCTTCTAACTTCTTTAGAGTAACATCATCAGGCAAATATGCAACAATATTAGTAGTATACCAAGGTGAGTACAGAATGACATGTTGCTTTAGTTTCTCTAATGATACTCTTTCAGATGGTTGCCAAAACCACTTTGAATAAATGTGTTCAGCTACATGTGTCAGGTCTTTCAAGTATGACCATTGTTGTCAACCTAATCTCATAGTTGCAAGAACCACAGCAAAAATAGCAAACTGTCAGGCATGTTAAGTGTACTGGTGATAGAGTGGCAGCGTTTCTCCCCCCCAGGGGCATCCCACAATATGGTGGCCACCAAAGGCAGTACTAAACAAACCAAAGAGTACCTGAAGAGGACACTCAGCAGTACATGACTTTACAGGGAAGCTACCCTTTTTTCATATTTGCAATTCTAACATTTCGATTCTACAAATAATAACAATATAGTCATTTTTGCGCAGACTTCCTTTATCATTTTCTATGCTCTCTGCCATGTTCTTTGTTTCCTTAGAATACTATTTTATCCGAAGAAAAACTCCTCTATTTTCCATGTCAAGTTGTAGGTACTCATAGGCCAATTCCCAGACATGAGAACATCTGTTGTGAGGACAAGTCCTTTAGCTCTGAGAAAAAGGTATTATCACTGATTCCTCCTGACATTCCTCATGGTCTTGGTATAAGTCTGTTCATACTGCAACTGCATATCAATTGCTCTAACTCTTTCAACTGACTTGTGTCCTTTCCCTTGGGAGAGATACTTGTCCCTATTCATTTTCAAAGGTCATGATATCCAAATGGGTTCTGTTTTATTGTGTCTGAAAGGAGGAAATTAGCTTGACACAATATTTGCTTATAGAAATGCTCTATCTTTCGATCCTTAAAATATATACAATAAGTTAAAAGAATGTGTTAATTTCTTCTCTTACTAATTATTGTTATTTATTATTGGGAAATGATATTTAACAGATTGATTTTTTAGTTTTAGTGAAATGAAGAATAATTAGAGGTTAATTATCAAATGCAAATGAATAGATTTAGAGTTACTGAGACATTTTTCTTGTATCTTTAAATATTTTTTTTTAAGAAAATGATATATCTCAACAAAACTATCTGGACCACCAAAAATGTGTCTGACACAGTATGATATGAAAGTCATCCCAAATGATTGGAATTAGAAAGCTAGATATTAAAATATTGACACTTTTATAATTAAATAAATCAGGATATTATCCTGAAATCTATTCAAACTAATCGTCAGTGGAAAATAATCTAATCCGCTCAAACAGAGAATTGAGAAATACAGCAGGAAGACACTGCATATGAGTTTGAACATGCATTTAGAAAACATTTTTGAATTCTACTCCATCATCATCTCCATTACCTTCACCAACAAAGATTGATCCTCGCTGTATATAGAATAAGATCACCATCCTCCTGCGGATAACATTCTTTAGGTAAAGAGCACAATTATAAGATGGTATATATAATGAGAGGAAGCAAATATTGATTGATAATTAATTGATATATTTTGTGAGAGACAAAAGAATCTTGAAGATGCCCTATAGACCAGAGCAATATAGGCTACTTTTCTGGTAAATGTATGCCAACATTTGCTATACCAAGGCAGTGCCAGATCTATATTGGAAACAATCAAAGGTTAGTGGAGTGAATAAGTATAAGCATGTGGAATTTACATGGGTATTAAAGAAAGGATTAATCAAACACATTTCACCAAGCCTTTTGAATAAAAGTTATTTATAACACCCTTTGATCCTTAAAAAACTTTTTGGGAAATTTTGAATGAACAATATTCTGTATTCCCTCTACACTCATCCAAACACTCAATAAGGTAATACGTATTTTGGCAAGCACACCGTGAGACTTTAATATAAGAATGATTCTTGTGGAATGTCAGAGTTGTGTGAGTCTTCCATAAGGAAAGTTATCAGGAGAACTCACTGCGTTCCATATAAACAACTATCTGCTCTAGTCTGAATAAAAAAACTTAAAATGGTACTAAAGACGGTTAGTGGTAGAGGCGCTCAGTTTGACATTAACATTTTCATATGGAAAAGAGGTGAAGGTGATAAGAAAATAAGGTAAAGAAGCTTCGAAAACAGATTTGAGCTTAATTTCAATGCCTTTATTTGTGGTTATCTGCATTTTTGATACTTCTGTCTTTAAACGTATTTGTACTCAGCAAGCAAGCACTTGAAATATCTGAAACTATTTATAAATGGGAGTTAGAAAAAAATCTGCAAGATGACGTATCTCAAGCAAAATTATATCAAATGCAACTCTTGAACTAACAAAATTTCAAAAAATTGAATGCAGATTCAAGATGAACTCTCGTATTAAAAATGAATTAATTAATTATAGTGCTCAAATAACAGCTGAAGGGAAATTAGAATTTTGAATCTATATCTTCAGAGAATTATTTCATTTGTATAGGTCAAAAGACAATTATTTTGACTTTACAAATACTTTAATAAGATTTTGCAACAATAATAGAAAACGAAGTTGAACAGCAACATTGAGATTATGTTTGACATGATATGCTTTTACGATGAAGTCATTCATTTGTTATGTTTAATCTATGAATACTGAAATTTTTTATTAACATTGCAAGTGTTTTCTGATTGAGTCAGATCAGTCATTCCTACAAATAACAGTAATTTATATGAGAGGAAAAAAGTTTAAGATATCATTTATTCTCCAGATTTATTCATGTCATTGTTTATAAAAATCACAGGTAGTCTTTACAACTAATTAAAAATTTTATATTATTACCACTCAGTCAAACCTTTCCATCCTTAAAATTAAGATACTTTGAAAACTGTGTTACTACATATGTGAGACAATTTAAAAGTAGTTGAGAATACATAAGGCAATTAAAAAATAACTGAAATTCATCTTTACTCAAGAGAATCAGGTTAAATAGTAAATATGAAAACTAATAAGGGACAAAAGAAAAATTTGAACATATTTCTCTGGTGCCAAAGAATATGATATATTTTATACTTCCTATTTTCCTACATTACGTCTTTCCTGTTCTATCTTATAAATATTATTTTTTATAATATTCAAACTATTCCACTTTTAATGTAAAACATCTTTCTTATCCCAGAGCATTTAGTCACTTTTCATATTTACCTAATATTACTCTTAATTGATCCAACTAGATTTACTATTCATGCCCTTCATGTCAGTACATAGAGTGAATAAATATGTAGTATGTATATAATACTATATACATATATGCAAACATAAGACAATATATGTATTTATACAGGATATACTTTATTACTAAATGATAAAGATGCAATTTTACAAGGTATGTTATGAATGGGTAAAATATGTGTAGGTAACATTCACTTACATCATTTCCTATCATAAAATAGACATGTCTATTAGAAAAAGTTAAATTTTCCAAAACGTATGCACATACTTACAGACTTCATATGGTGTCATTCATACTGAGACAAATGTAAGCAAAAGTAAAAATGCACTATTAAACAGTATATAAAAATAATTTCAGTGCATATTGTACTAATTATGCAATGTTTTAGCCACTTCTTATTGCTATTATGGTGAGCTCAAGTGTTGAGATTATCAATTTCAAACACCTTGTGAAGTGAATCATCTTCTTGTAACTTAGTCTTTCTAGTAAGTTGTGTTATCTGATCTCTTGTGGTTCGTATGTTTTTCTTTGTGTTCAGTGAAGTGCTATAAACCTTCAGTAACACCATAGAGTCTTATTGTGTCACGTGTGATGCTGAAAGTTATCTCAAGAAAGAGATAAGTCATTGTCTCTTTTTTGCAAAGAGATACATTACAAAAAACATTGGATTGCTTGATTTGTACCATAGACAATATTGACTAGGTACTATCAGATAATTCATCTTGTGAACAGATAATATAAACTTATTGTATTGATAATTATAATACAGTGATTTAAATGTATTTTATTTTCCTAATGATTTTTCTTGTTGTTGTCCTATTGTTAATTAATCAACTTATTTATTTTAGATGCTATTAATATCGTATAATAACATAAAGGCTATTGGTAATCTGTACTGAAGGAATAAAAACTTGTATCTGGATTTTCAACTGTTCATTGGGTTGGTGCCCTAGTATACATCTGTAGTTACAGACATGCAAGTACCCTAAGAATGACTGACTTTATTTATAAAGAAATAATCAGAAATGACAAGAGAAAGATATTTGACTCCATAATTTACATAGAAAAATAATTTTTGCTTTCAACAGTATTGAATGGACTAAAACAGGGACTAAGTACAATAACTTTAAAGTAAAAGAGACCTCTGGATATGAGTTCAACTTTTGCCATATATATGTGTGTGATCCTGAACATCTTTCTTAACATTTCTGAGACTTAAATTTCCTCAGTTGTAAGAAAGACAGCAGTAAAAAATGACACTGGAAGATTAAAAAAATAGAACGCTTATGAATAAACATGATAGAATCCTGAGTAAAAGTAAAGATACAGAATTTTAAGTATCATCCAGTTTTTAAGTACATAATTATTTTCTGTTTGATAAGTATATATATATATAATGTGCACAATATTTAATTCTAGGTTTAACTGCATTTTTATACACATATCATATGCAAGCAATGTTAATGTTAATGATTATAAAACAAGTGTGATGTTCAATGTTATTGTGTTTACAATCAAGTAATATAAACATATAATTAATTAGAGTTAATCACAAGTGAGTAATGTATGGGGTTAAGGGTTAAGAAAAACATTAATGAGATACTTTTTATTTCTGTATTTTCTGTTTTGCAAATTTTGTGTTATATATTATTGTGTCAATTTTCAGAAAAATTAAATTTGACTTGAATATATCCACCAATACAACAGACATTAAAATACACACAGGTACGATATAAATGTATGTGACTAGACTCACATAAATACATATGTACACACAGATGCTAGAGAGAGACCAACTAAGTCTTTAAATATTTAGATTCTTAAAAATAATATTTTTTTTTTCAAATCTCAATTACTGGACTTATGGTAGATGCCAGACATCACTAACAGCATCAGAAATTCTGAGCATCTGCCTTACAAATATGAAAATGAATATTTGAAAGATCAGGGGAAGTGTAGTGATTGACAGCATTGATTTAAATAGACAACTGCCACATGCGCATGGGCATTTTTCCTCATCACTCCAAGGTCCCAGTGCTGTGTGCTAAGTCTCCTAAGTCAAATTATGTGACTGGGAGCTATTTGTGATAAACTCTGCGATTGCTTCCCATCTTTAGTCAATGTCTGCATTTAATGTCCTAATCTCTGAAGCTGCAACTCCTCTTCAAGGTCTGGTTATTCTTCCTGTCCTCAGGCTAGTGCATTAAAATAATTGATTTGTTTTGTGATGAAGAGAAATATATTTAGAATAGAAAGAAAATAAAATTGTGAAAGTCATTAATGGAAATGGGGAAAGAGAGGTAAAAAGCAACTTGGAAAAGTTATAGATCAAGTTAATGATTCTTGAGCTCAGGCAGTTGTGAGAAGAAAAGTTCAAAACAAAATTTTTATCTTGTAATTCTGTGTGATGCAGCAACCACCAAATTCAAGCTGTAATGTTTTGAAGAAAACTTACCAATGAGGTCAGACAGTGTAAAGAAAAAAAATGAACATTAATGATATCTTTCTAAAAGGATATTCATGAAAAAAGAAAAATAACTGGTTCTCTGAAAAAGATAAATACATTCAAAAGATTTCAAATAGACTGTCAGTGTATTCATATAATTTTATAATAATTAAAAGAAAGAAATTTAAGATATTCTGTTCATGAACCTAATTTTTCAACATCTGTGGGAATAGTAGTTAAAATAAAAATGCCCTTTAATTCACTTATTTAATTACTTCAAGCACACTGTTTTTTACATAATTATTTGTGAATACAATTCAATAAGCCAGACAATTACAATTTAGACCAAAGTAAAAAAATACTGCGTATTATTATGATGTTCATATGCAACTGGCTGAGATGGGTAAAATTCGTTTTTACATACTCTCCTTCTTTCCCTCCCTCTCTCTCTCCTTCTTTGCTCATCTATATATCTATCCATCCAATAAGTACATAGGCAATTTATAGAAATCATTGGAAGTCATTGAGATGATTAAAATTAAAAATAGACAAAAACTTTCTATAAGCCATTCATCTAGTCATTTAATTATGATTTGACTTATTCATTCATTTAATCAGCAAACATTCTTTAAGTGACTAATCCATGATCTTGATTAGACAGTGAACTGAATGAGAACAGAGATATTTTTTAGGTTATATTCTGGATAGGAATAATAACAAAAACCTAGTCAAATGCCTAGGAGCAAATTTATATGTTATCAATGATGCAAGCATGAAACTCAGACAAAAAATGTTTGGTGTGTCATAGCATGACTATTATATCATTCAGTGTTCAGCTAGAGAATTATAAACCATACTAAGAACAATTATGTTATATATCAACAAGGATGTTTATTAAAACAGTTCAGTGATCACTGAATTCAAAGTAACAGTCAGGCAAATCATGCTAATAAAAATTATTCATATCAAAACAGGGCATTATACAAGATTAATGAAATAAAATGCCTCATGTCTTTCACATTGCTGTTGCAAAAAGAAATAAGATACCTTATTCTAGAAATGTGTTTCATCATTGGCATTAAAATTTTGACCAAGATGGAGACTATGATATTATAAAAAATATTCGATGACTGATATAACTATCTATATAGACTCTTTAAAATACATAAACAGCTTCTGTTCACATATAAATATGTTTAAATATTTTTTAAAAATGCAAAATGCTTGCCACTGGTAAAAGTCTAAGATAGTTGTTTAAGATACCCAACATTATAAAAACTGAAACTTGGATTAAATCTAGAGCATTTTTTATAGATTTTTAGATTTAGTATATCTTTCTTTATATGTCATATTGCTTCATTTCTATATGTACCCTTGGAGTCTAAAGGATTATAAAAATACTTTCATAATTTTTTTTCATAGTTTTGAGGCTTGGAATTTTTAAAAAAAGCAATACCCAATTCATGGACATGAGTAGAATTGCCCCACTGCCTCAGTTTGGAAATCTGAAACTAACAGTTTTGTTGATTAAGGATTTTAGAGAATTCTACAAACTATCTCCTTCCTTTCTTCTTGGTATGGAGTATGTAGACTGCACTACTATACTTTGTCTAAATTCAAATCTCTCTCTAGTTTCTTGATTCCAATCCTATTCTTTAAATCATTATTTTTCCAAATTTTCCATCATTCAGTTAATACTTTATTACTGCATTATAATTTTTGGCTAGCATACATCCTCGTCTGTTATATTATTTAAAATATAGCACCTATAAAATAAACAAAATAATAATGACATAATTGTTCCTTTGTTGCTCAGTCAGCTGTAATGCTAGTGTTCAGATGATACAAAACCTAAGATCTGAGTTCAAGACTGAAGACTGGAATGAAAAAACAAATGAACAAGTAAATAAATAAAGATGTTAAAAAATAATGAAACATAATAATTAGACCTTACTTACCCATTTAGATACTCTTGTACATGTCCCTTATCTACAAAATTCTTGAAATTGAAAGGATAAATTCTGTTCACTAAATTTGTATCTTGGTCTACAGAATTATTGAAAAAGTATTTTTCAAAATACCTCCAGTTTCTAATCACTTAATACACTGATCGTTGTTTTCTTTCTTCTACCTAAAGTCTGTTATATCTACTTAGGTGACATTGCCACTCAGGAAATTACTCAGAGTCACAACTGGGGATTTCTCATATTCCTTTTATGTTTAGTCGTTCAAATATTTATAATACCATATTTGCATAGTTTTCAGCTATTTATCAGATATTCACCTTGTGAATTTTGCTTAAGTCTTCCTAAAATTTAGTTCCTTATAAGTATAAAGGTGAGAGCATTCACCCACATGAAGACTGTGTGTAGTAAACAAATTTGTATGTTAGGAAAATGGATCAACATAATATCTATAGAAGATAGTGTCTTTTATCACTTATGAGCAACAACTCGAAGATAATCCCAGTTTAAATGCAAGGATCATCTTTATGAATACATGTGCTTTCTTATATATGCCCAATATATGTTGACTGTATTAAAATATGGTCAAAGAGATTGAAAGTAGCAGTCATTTCCTAGTAAAGAGGGCACTGACACAATTTGAGTGTGCAATGTATATAAAAAGGAGGATCTCTAACTATAGACTGTAATCCTTAAGGACCTTGATATTTTTTCTATTACAGCTTTGCAATATAATCTTATACCTATGATGTAGACACTACTCCTTGGTTCATTGACTAATTGATTGCCTAGGAACTTCCGGTGGAGATATTTGTTTTATAAGTCTTTCATTAGAGGTAAACGTACTAGAAGTGATCGACAGGATCCTGTCCACATTCCTCTTCAGAGGAACAACTGAAATGTCTGCTGACAGATGAGTGGATAAAGAAAACATGATATTCAACAATGGACTATTGCTCAACATATAAAGAAGGAAAATCTACAAGGTATGACAATATGGATAAACCTTGAGAATATTATTGGTAAGTGAAGCAAACAACACAGAAGGACTGAAATATTGCAAGATTCTACTCTGAGATACCGAAAATAATGAAATGCATAGATTTAAACAGTAGAATGGCAGTTTTCAATGACTGAGAAAGAAGAGTTATTACTCAGTAAAAATAAAATGTTAGTCAAGCAAGATGAATAAGTTTCTCTCTAACCATGTAGCTATAGTCAGCAATTATGTATCGAACAATTAAAAATTTAAGCAGTTAGAACATTTATTGTGTCCTTACCACAAAAAATAAAATAATTTTAGATATCACATTCTTCAAAATAACCACATGAAAAAAGATATGATTTGATGAGTATCTGGAAAGCTTGGAGTTCTTATGTTCTGCTTGTGGGTATGTAAAATGGTACACCTGCTATGAAACACTGTGTAGAAGCTCCTTGTAATATTTAAAAACAGAACTACCACATGATCTAGCAATTTCATTTGTGACAATTTGAATTAACTTACAGAGGATTGTGTTAAATCAAATAAACCAGAAAACAAAGAAAACTACATAATGTCATTTTATATAAGGAGCTTAACAGTCAAACTTATAGACAGCCAGATGACAGGGAAAAGTAGAAATAGTGGAATATTAATCAAAGGACATACATTTTTAGTTATATAGCATGATTAAGTTCTAGATATCTATTGCATGGCATAAAATTTGGAGTTAATAATACCTTATCATGTAATTTTAAAATTTACTAAGAGGACAGCTCTTATGTTAAGTACTGTTATCATCACCATTATCATAAATAAAAGTGATTTAACAGAAAAAAGCATCTTGACATTTGTGACGACATGGAGGAACCTGGTAGACATTAATTTTTACTGAAAAGTCTGTCAGAGACAAAAAAATATATTGACTAATTCTATTTATCTGAGATATTTAATATCATCAAATTCATAGAAACAGCAGTAAGTGGAAGGTGAGAAATGAGGAATTTATTGTTGATTGGGCATGTTTTCAGTTGTGCAAGATGAATAAGTTCTAGAGATCTTCTGCATAACATAGTGCCTATAGTTAATATTAATTTTTCTCATTAAGATTTATTAACACTCACTAAGGTTCTTACTATAAAAAAGAAAAATTTAAAAAGTGATGAGTGTACCATTGATTGTAGAGATAATATTTGAGTGTTTTTATATGTACAAGCTCACTGAATTGCACATATTAAATATATGCATCATTTACATATAGAGATTATACTTCTATTCAGTTCTTTAAAAAAAACTTCAATGAGTACTCAACAGAATCTTATTTCTCATTAATGGCACATTCTACAACAGTGAGTCACAGGGTCATGCAGTCTTATGGGAGTCAGCCTCCTCAACATGAGAGCCATTGTATTTAGCTAGACATCAGGATACACACATAAACTGCATTTTCCAGTCTCCCCAGTGACTGCATTTGTTTCTATGCAGGTGTGTTTTGGTCATTCACATATATAACTGGATAGATTATATTATAGTTATAAGAAAACTCATTAAAAGACAGTGTCATTTTGTTTTAATTTCTTCTTTATTTTTACAATATGGAATTTAGACCAAATGGCAGGGATTCAACAACCATAAGACCATGAAGTCATTTTTGTAAAGATGACAATAACCACAAGGAAGAATGTGGAGTGAACAACATTGAATCACCATATTGACTGTCATATCCTCCACTTCCTTTTACATGGAAGAAAAATAAACTTCCATCTTGTGTTAGATATGACTATTGGGGGATGTTTTATATAAAGGTGAATTTAATCGTTCATGACACACTAAGTAAAGGACTCTAACATTTTAAAGCCCCATTTTTAATTCTTTGGTATTATTTGATGGTGAGATTTGAAAAGAAATCTCTTTTTAAAATCATGAACAAAAAGATGGAGACTCACTTCCATTGCAATTTAACAGTCTTTGAAATAATTGACTAAACAGTGAAAAAGAAGTAAACATTATAATTGCAAAACAGGAATCAAAACTACCTTTGTTTTTAGATTATAAAATTGACCACATAGAAAACACGCATAATGTTTAGACAAAGCATTTGATTTCATAATGTAATTCAGGAAGATACTAACTATAAAATCAACTTGGAAAAGAAAATTATTTTCTGATACCAACAAAGAAGTTAGACAACATAATTTAATAAGAGAAGGCATTTATAATCTACTTTAAATATAATTGACATTGGAAAAATCTTTTTTAAAATGTATAAAAGTCTGTAATTTCATATGTATATTTGGTAAGCCGTGTCTTAATATAAAAGTTTCAGTTTTTTTCTAAATTAATTTATAAGGTCAATGTAAGTTCAAGAAAAAGTCAGTTATTTTTCTAAGGTTTGATATTAAAAAAATAAATTTAAAAGTTCTAAGTGTATTTTGGGGATCTATGTCCAGGGTCACACTATTGGAAGATAGAGATTGTTTTACTTCTCTTAACTGATTTTCCCTTAATTTCTCATACTAAACCTTCAGTGCCTTATAAAATAGAAATATTAACAACAGATATACTAATTTTTCCCTTATTTTGGAGTAAAAGTACTCAGTCTTTCAACATTTATTATGATGTAAATAGCATTTTTTTTCACAAAAGCTCTCTGTCATGCTATTTCTCTTTTTTAAGTGTTTTACAAAGACTGGATGTTGAATTTTGTCTAAGACTTTTCTGAGATTTTTAGATGATAATGTGGCTTTTATCTTTTATTATATTAATGATAATATTAATACTGATTTGTTTTCTGTTGTTAAAACTGATTGATAATGTGTAATCCATGTTTCATATCCATTGCATTTATTTATTAGCATTTTGTTGGGAATTTCCATGTTTTATTAATGAGACATTCATCGCAATGTTCCTGTTTCACCTTTGCTTTGCTTTTATATCTGAATAATACTAGCCTCATAAACGCATTGAAATAGACTCTCACTTTTCAATATTTTTTGAAATTTTAAAGGATGGAATTAACTTTTTCCTAAATATTTATGAAATTCAGTAGTGGAACCACTTAGAACTATGTATGTTCTTGGAGAAATATGCAAAATTTACTAAGCATTTGCTTTGCTCTTTATTTTAAATAAAATTGAAGGAAAATTGCAACTATTTCATTTTTTATCTGTACCTACGAAGCTGGCTTTAATGGAGATTTTTGCTTATAGATTTATAGTGTGCCTGATGTCGTTTTGTTCAAACCAAAAACTTTCCTAAGGACAATCTATGAAAAGAATATTTGAAAGTCATGTATCTGATAAAGATTAATATTCAAAATTTAGAAGTAATATGCAATTTTTAAAACCCAGATAAACTTATTAAAATGGGCAAAATAATAGACATTTTCATAAGAACGTATGAAAATTGCAACAGATATATGAAAAAATACTTATTAATCAGTCAGGAAAGGCAAGTCAAAAGCAATGAGGTATTTCCTCACACCTGATAGAATGTGTATCACCAAAAAGATAAGAGGTAACAACTGATGAGTAAGTGTAGTAAATGAAACCATTGTTCACTCTTGGTGGGAATGTAAGTTTGTATAGACACAGTGGAAAACAGAATGGAGATTCCTGAAAGAAAAATAAAACTATTCTAAGAACTAGAGATCCTTCTTCTTAGTATATTTCTAAAGAATATTCAGTCACTATCTTTAAGTGATATTTTCATCCCCCTATTTATTACATCATTATATATAATAGCCAAAAAGTGAAAATATTCTATGCCCAGCATATACATTTATATATAATATATACATATATATCTGAAAGTCATAAAAAATAAGGAAATACTGTCATTTACAACAACATGGATGATCTTTGGGGAAATTATCTTCAGTAAAATAAATCAAAGAAAGAAAGGTGAAGATGACTAAAGGGTAAAAACTTCCAATTACAAGATAAATAGTTATGGGGATGCAATATAAAGCAGATATTATATTTGACAATGCAATATTGTATAATTGAAAGTTGCTAAGAGATTAGATCTTAAAATTTCTCAGTACAAATAATTGTAACTATGTGTGTTAATACATGTGTTAATTAACTTTATAGTCATTTTGCAGTATATACATATATCAAGTCATCACATTAATACCTCAAATTTGCACAGTGTTATATGCCCATCATAATGATAGCTTTTCTGAGTATATGATCCTTGGTTGACTCTTTTTGAATTTTAGTACTTATTGTTTCTAATTATTATTTTGATGTGAGGTTATCTAACTATTCTTAAACCTTTATTCATGTTGAGTAAATGCTTTCTTTTACTATTTAAATTTTTTTCTTCCATTGAAGCTTTCAGTCTTTTGAATATGTTGTTTCTGGTAGGATTTATTTGTGTGCTTCATATTCATCTTCTTAAATATGTACAAAAGCATGTTCATCAAATATGTGTATTTTCTAGTATTTAAATATTTTGTCCCTCTATCATTGTTAACTTCTGATATTCTCATTAATTGCATGTTGGTGTTAAAATGTGGCACCAAAATTCTCTGATTTTCTGTTTATTTATTTTTTGTTCTTCTATGTATTTATTTTTAGATTCATGCAGTATACCTCAGTATTCTTGGAAGCTAGCTTCTTATTTCTACCAGCTTAAATCTACTGATAATACAAGATAATATATATGGATTTTTATTTGGCTATTGTAATTGTCAGACGTAAATGTGCTTTTCTTTTTTTAAAAGAAAGATGTAGGCAGGAATGAAGGCATATAGGCAAGCAGGAAATCAGATAAAGGGGGAATAAGTCATTTGTTTTTATTATTTAGTTGTTCACACTGGTTGTTTTCACCAGGACTCGGGACTTGAATCCAGCTGTATGTGTCATGCACTTCTTCAGAGGTGATTAACCTCGCTGCTACACCGCCGAGGCATGCCTATTTGTTTTTCCTTTATAATTTTTATCTCTGTATTGATATTCATATCTGATGAAAACTGGTCATCATGCCTTTCTTAATTCTTTAGTCATAGTTTCCAGTATTTTTTTAAACAAATTCATCATAGTACACTGGAATTTTTTGTCTGTTAAATCCAAGATCTGGGCTCTCTCAAATGCAGTCATTAGTGCTTACTTTCTTTATCCCTGTTTAAGAAATTTTCCTCTATATATGCTCTTTGAATGAACTATATTCTAATTCCCAAGAATAGCACCACTATTTTAAGAATGGGTTTTCATAGTGCTTATGGTATTGATAGCTGTCAGTTTCTTATCTTTTCCTTCCAGTGCAGAACCTCTGCAATATCAGTGAGCTGGTAGAGGGGTGGTTAGAGCTCTAGTACTATTACCCTTACATATCTGAGAGAGCGTCTTCTGTCCCATAAGTGTCAACTGGATAAAGAAGCGAGTTACAGTCCTCTTGGCTGCTCCTTCTCAGGATAAATCTTCTACAAAGGAGAGTTGAATTGGGATGGGAGTAATAGATATTGGTACCCTATTGTTGCAAAATTATAGTCCCAGACTTGAATCTGTGGGAAGCCCAATTCCTTGTTGTAATTCCCGGGATAGAATTTACATACAATATACTCTATAAACATAACCCAAACAGAATTAATTTATGCTGAAAAATGTAAATAGTTCTCCAAATAGTATTACAATAGGTCTTATCAGTTCATACATACACACACACACACACACACACACACACACACAGAGACACACACATCACACACATCAAATGATACAAATTACACTGGGACTTTCATTTGCTACAAATACATTTGAATATTTTAAAGTTACATGAAAGATATTTATCAGCAAATATAAATAAAATAGATTTTCATTATATAGAAAAAAAATTCATTTATTCAAACTGCCCAATGTTCTCTCATACAAAGCAGGCAAGCTGATTGCTTTATAATTAGCAATCGTCTATTTCAGATAATTTGTAGAACAGTATGACTTTTGTGAGATTTTTTAAAGAATTCAACTATTTCTAGAAGAAATGTTGGCAGTAGAAATTGTGTACATTTACAGCACTTGAACCAAGAAAATATATGATTTATTTAGCTAATCCACAATTAGTATACTTTAAAATTATTAGAGCTTTGTACAATTTTCTGGATAACAGAGATCTTATATTTTTGTTTTAACATTTATGCCAAAATAATTTCAACATAGAGATAATAATGGAGGTCTAAAACACTGAATAAAGATCCTGACGTAAAATAATCATGTTGTAGTTTAGAAAAATATGCCTTAATTTTCTGGAAAAATTCAATAAGACTATGGTTTGGTCAAATGAGTAAGCACATACAAATTTGCATATTAATATCTTCATTATTTTTTTAAAGGCACATATTGAATTTAAAAGGAAACATTTTTTCATATTTTTAAATGTCAAACAAGCTTTTGAATAAATATCACATACACACACTATATGTGTCTGTGTGTATTTGTTGATAAGTATCCAAAAATATCTTGTTAGCATGCTCTGATAGAGTAATGGTTGGGTCAATTGCCTCTGAGAAGCTCAGGCCACATATAGGGAACCATCAATGTGAACAACTAAATAAAAATAAAAATGAAATGGGATGCTTCTTCCTCTACACTGTCCTCCTGCCTGCCTGCCAATTCACCTTCACTCCTGCTTGCACCTATTTGAAAGAAGAAATATCTGATGTGTGCCATATGCTAAAAGTTCTTCAAAATTCAGTATTTGTTAATTTGTTTAAATATTATAATAGCCCTGAAGTTAACTAATAGAATACCTAATTTTACTAGCAAGAAAACTGAGGTATGAAAAGGCACTCTGGGTTTGAGACCATGCTTTTGACTACTACAATTAAATATCATACTAAATTAAAAAATATAACTATTCCATTAATGATATTTTGAGCATGTTATGATTTGATCAATTAAAATAATAACAGGTTTTCATGATATATCATAACGTGATAGTAGATAAGGCAGTGTGATATTGAAACTAAGAATTCTGGGATTAGCAATTTGCTTGCTAATGAAAAAATAAAACCACAATTGAGTGGTGAAAATTAATAATTGGTTCTAAACAAGCTGGATTTAAAATAATAACTTGATTCTATTTCATGTCTGTCTTTTTATTAATTTCACCTTGCCAATGATAATGCTATTGACTTAGCCTGTGGGCACTCAGCTAGACCACTATGAACTTCCCATAGTCATTTCTTCCTTTTAAGACAGTTTTGCCACTGAATCATCCCTCGTGATTATTATAATTGATAGGTGCTATTCAGTAATAAATACCAGGTAACTGAAAGTTCATTATTTACAAGACTGGTAAAATAGCCTACCTGTGTCACAGTGAAAGAAAGAGAACTAAAAAGAGTAAGGGGTTCTGCTTTTATTTTTATTGGTTAATTTAAGAATGGGAATTTAAAGTAAGGTGAAGAGACCAAAGAAGGAAAAGGACAGATCAATCTCAGTGGACAAGTTTATAAATCACCAGGCAAGGAGCCTCAGTGAGGGGAAACAGCGTGGCTTAACAAGTCTATGTGCTTGTTTGAGCCAGCAAATAGAAAGTGGTGGATGCCACATTGAAGTGGATACTTTGGCCATCAAAGCTTATTTCAAACACTTGCATTATATAAAAGAAAAATTAATTCTGGGAGTTACCATATAATGCCATAAACAAATCTCAATCCTAGATTAATTATAGATCTAAACATGAAGGATGAAGCAATAACTTCAGAGAAGACTTTTTATGTTGCTAAAAGCGACAACAGAGGAACAAAATGTACTTGACTCAAAAGTATTTCTGAACTGTATATATTTAAATAATGAATTCAGAGTATCAAAGGATATCACTGAGTGAAAAAGTAGTCGTAGAGATATTAGAGAATCATAATACATGTATCTGACAACACACTGATATCCAGAAATATAAAGAGCTCCAACTAATCAACAAAGAAACATTCAATTTGAAATTAAAAATGGGCAAAAGTCTTGAATTGACACTTTAAAGAACATATCTCAAGTGTCCAGCAAATATACAGAAAACTCGAAGCTTTCTTAAAGTTTTATTTTCCATCTGAAAATACAAATCATCAAACTGCAGTGCAATATCACATGTAACCACCTGTAATTTTAAGGAAAAATAAAAAAAGGCAATCCAAACAATCCAAGTGTTTTCAAGGACCTAGAGCAACTGAAATGTAAATATAATGTGAGTGGGGGAGTAAATTAGTACAAACATATCAGAAGACTATTAACTATTTCAAAGCGTCTCTTAATAATGGACACATGTGTACTTTGTGACCCAACAATTGCATTCCTATGTGTAGAGTGAACTAAAATAAATAAGGACACTTATTAATCAAAAAAGGTCAAATAATGTAATAGCAAATCTGTTCATAATAATCTCAAAATATTTTTTAAAAACTCACAAATCTGTGTCAAATCTGTATCATTCTAGTGGAAAAGTGTAACCTATCCTAAAAATAAAAGTATATTGCACCAATAATAATATATAGAGTGAAATCACATACAACTTAGATAAAAGTCACAATCTGAGAGAAAGAGGCCTAACACTGAGTATAAATCCCATATCCATCCATTCAGATAAAATCAATTCCAGGACTCGATTAATTTGTAGTGCTTGAAGTAAGGAAAGTTATTGTCTTTGAATATAGTGGTGCCTTGGAGAAGGCTCAAAGAGTATTCTGGTTAAGTTCAACCTTCACTGTGGATGTAATTGCATTCTCCTGGTAAAAAAATAATTTATCATTTGTGCAACTTTCTATGTATGTTCTAGTTTATTGACAATGTCACTTAAAAACTATACCTGAATGTTTATTAAAGTTATTTGTAAAAAAAACTGAATGTTTCTTAAAATTTATAATTTATAGATTAAAAGTCACCACTATAAACCCAGAGTGTATCAGTGTCATAATGAATTTTTCATTTAATTACTTAAGTGACTTACTATCTTAAAAAAAATCTAAAGTCTATGTAATTTAGCAATTATTTAAAATTCCTAAATAATATGGAAATACTGATATAAAAAACAAAGAGGAAATATAAAATCCTCTATAGTCTCCCATAAAACACATTGAAGAAACAAGTATTGTCATGGAAAAAATAAATACAAGTAAAAAAAACTGGTCCAAAAACTGTCATTTAAGCAAAAAAGCACCTATTCACTATGTCCTGTTACTTCATAAAACACTTAGACTAAAAAGACAGTGTTCAGAAGTTGAAACACAAAGTTGGTTTAAATTTCAAGAACTTTATGCAACTCCATACTGTCTCTGACTAAATAAAATATGGAGTGGGACCAATTTCCAAGTACTTTATGCAACTCCATAGTGCCTGTAGTTTTAACTCATGGGTCAGTTGTGACACTATAATATTGGGCTACACACTTAAACCCTCAGTCTCATTAAGTTTATTTGTATCATGAGGATAATATTTCATACCTCACAGGTTTTTCACAATAAAGACTTTATTGTTTTGTTTCTTAGTCTATAGATTTTAGTATGACATAATTTAAAAAAAATTCAAACTATGTTATGATCAATCTCACTTTGGAACCATAGTCTAGTTTTCATTTTACTATTATGAATAAAACTGCCATAAACATTTATGAACAGATCTTTGTGTGAGCCTAAGTTTGCATTTCTATGGGACAAATGCCCAAATATTTTCTAGATTTATAAAAAATTTTCCATGTTCACCAACTGTGGGTTAGGATCTAGTCTCTCTAAAATCTGATATTATCACTACTTCAATTTAGCCAAATTGATAACTGTATAATTACATCACATTGTAGATTTAATCTAACTGTATATTTCATTGATGGCTAAAGATGTTGAACCTAATTTCATGTGTTGTGTGCCATCATAATACTATCCAGTGAAATTTTTTTGTATCTCTTTCCCATTTTATATATTAAATTTTTGATTATTGAGTGTTCAGATTTCATTATATATTCGAGATATTAGTCCTTTACCAGATATGTGATTTACAAATAATATTTCTCAGTCAATAGCTTGTATTTCATCTTCTTCAAAGAGCCTTTCACGGAGGATATTTTTTAAAAAATTCAATATAACATTTTTTCCTCTACTGATTTGTATTTTTGGTGTGAGTTGTAAGAATATAGATCATCTGCTTAGAAGCCTTCCCTAGATAATTCTGCTTAAAGAAATTCATTTAGTCACTATTTCAGTTTATACTTATTAGTGGTAGATTCTGTTAGTTTTCTGTCACCTGAAAAGTCTCGACTTCTATTTTATCCCTCAACGATATTTTCACTGAAACACTATTCTGAGTTAATTGTATTTTTCTTTTATCACTGAAAAAAAATGTGTTGCTTCCTCAGGACCTTCTATAATTTTAATTACTTTTATTTTTACCTAAAATAAGATGTTTCTCTTACTGCTTTCAAGATTTTTTGTCTTTAAGTTTAAAATTTTGAATATGATGTTTCCTGATGTTTCTCCTGTTAAATGTTCATTTACCTCATTGAATGTTAAGTTTACGTCATGCCAAAATTTGGAAAGTATTCAGCCACTATTTCTTCTAGCTCTTACTCAATCTTGCTTTCTTTCCTTTCCCCTTTGAGTAATCTTATAAAAATATCTGAAGTTTCAGTATGATCTCATTTGTCTTTGAGGTTCTGTTTTTTCTTTTTGGTGATTTTCTCATTTGAATAAGTTTGATTTTTCTATCTCCCTGCCCATTTTTTTCTTTTTCTGCTGCTCTCTGAGTCTTACCGTTGTACCCATATATAGAGGCTTTTATTTTAGTTGATTTTCTGTATCAAAATTTGTATTTTGTTCTTTTCTGTACTGAGAATCTCCATTTTTTCACTAATTTTTTTCAATCTTACTTGCAATTGCTCACTGAAGCATCTAATAAAATATTTGAAATGTTTGTATAAGCCTAGAAAAATGACACAGCAAGATGATAATGAAAGTCATTCCTCACTCTGACCCCAAGAGGAATAACTGATAATTCTGTAAGAAATGAGGCATTGCTGTGAAAATATTATAACACAATGGTGAAGCTAAAACAATCCTTATAACTCAGATATTTACAGAGTACGTTAAAAGAGATGCTGAGATCTAAGCATAATTACATATGATGTTGGCTGGAGAGAAAACCTGTCAGGTGGCAGCAAGCTGGGGAAGACCCAGACACCATGGCTTCTGGTCCTGCCAGAGATCCTAAAGGGTGAAGAGCAAATACTGTGTAACAGGACATCACATCCTTGATGAGATAAATATCAAACCAGAGAATCTGGGGTGCTCTATAAACTATAATCCCGGCAAAGAAAACAACAGAAAAAGCTCTCTGGACTAATATGTCCTTTAACCAAATTTTGGAATCTGTACTCTTACTAAGAATTGTGCCCATGATGGATAGACTGAGGAGTCTCAGATCTTGTATTTCAGAAGGAGAGTTAGTGCCTAGCATAAATTAGGAACCCACTCAACATGAGAAAAGCTGGCTTTCCCATTTCCTGCTGTAATCCTCTACCACCTTGCTGACACCGCAACTTATGCTTCTTGGCCTAAGGACCCATAACAGCCAGCAAGAGCCAAACAAAATAAAATAATAAGAGAAGAAAAGAAAACAAAAGAAAATCTATATTGTCAGTTGCTGAAAATTAAAAGTTAATCAGCTTTGTTCTAAATTGTTGCAGATTCTTAATGGGAAGACAGATAAAGACAATACAGTTCCACCAGATACATAAAGCTATAATAACATTACAAGGAGATAATGATACCTGTACAGAAACCAAACTTGAATTGAAGACTATGTATTTTAATGGACAAACAATTCAAAATAGTTATCATAAGAGACAAGTAGTTTATAAAAGAAATTTCAGTAAAACAAATCAGACATACAAGAGAAGTGAGGACAGTAAGACAAGGATGCTCAAGAAAAAACAGAAAAAAAATGAATTCAATAATTAAGTTATAAAAATAAAGAAACTAGAGATAAAATAAGAAGTCAGCAGATATAGGATATGAGGAACTCAAAGTAAGGTCTAGAGTCCTATAAAAAATATGTGGAATTAGAATAGATCTAAAGAAGGAGCAAATC
This sequence comes from Solenodon paradoxus, assembly GCA_004363575.1. Lineage (NCBI taxonomy): Eukaryota > Metazoa > Chordata > Mammalia > Eulipotyphla > Solenodontidae > Solenodon > Solenodon paradoxus. Next base: position 1,807,574 of record RJWH01000065.1, read on the forward strand.
AGTAAGGTCTAATACAGAAACTTAGAAATCATCTAGGTAAAATAAAAGAAAAATATGGTATGAAAAATGAAGAAATATTACACCACTAGTAGAGGTAATGTAAGTATTACAGATGAGGAGAATGGCACTCTAAAACTGAGAGCTAAAATCTATCCAAACCTTCCCAGAGGAAAAAATTAATATATAAGTTTTTAAGATAACTGGAAAACTAAATTCAGAGATCTTTACCAAACTATTAAGACACCATAACAATGAAAACATATTGCAGGTGGCAACAGTAAAAATTAAGTAGCTTATAAAGTTACTGCCCTCAAGTTTTCATCAAATTTCTCAGCAGAAATGCTAGAGGTCAGGAAATAGTAGAATGCTATATCAAAAATACTGAAAAACTACCAGTCGAAATACTATTTGCTGGAAAACTCTCCTTCAGATATGAGAAAGAAAGAAATATATTCTCAGAAAAAAAATATGAAAGGTTGAACTGCCATTGGACTTTCCTTATTGGAAAAGTTGAAAGGCACTCACATCTAAATTGAAGAAAAAGAAAATTTTCAAAACATGAAAACAATAAACAGATAAAAATCAAAGATAAGATTGTAATATCAAATCCTCATATATCAATAATCACTGTGAATACAAACTGACTCAAGTTTACCAATCAAAAGACACAGAATGATTAGATAGGTTAAAAAAAACCAGCTGTGTTTCTTTTCAGGGTTTCACTTGTTTTATAACATATACTAAAAGTGAAGGAATGAAAATCAATACTTCAAATCAATGAAAACTTAATAAAGCAGGAAGCACTATGCTTATACCAGATAAAATAGTCTTTTAGACAAAAAAGGAAGCAACAGACAAAGAGAGATATTATATAATGATAAAATGATCAATATGACAAGAAGTCATAACAATTATTTGTATACATATATATACACACAACCAATAAAGGAGTATTCAAACATATTTAAAAAATTGACAGATCTAAATGGAGAAATTGACAACAACACAGTAATAAGGGGATTTTAACAATCCACTTAACACTAATGGGTAGGTGATCCAGAAAGAAAATCATTCAGAAAATAATGGCCTTAAATGACAAATTGGATAGATAGACTTAATATTTACAGAGCATTTCACCCCAAAAAACATAATACAAATGTTTTTCAGGAACTCATAAAACATTTTCTATGATATACCGTATCATATACTGGAACACAAAATAATTCTCAATAAATTAAAAATGACCGACATCTTTTCAAGTGTTTTTTGTTATTTTTTTTATCATGAGGGTATGAAACTAGAAGTCAAAGAAGAAAGAGAGGAAATTAAAATTTTGTAGAGAATAAACAATATGCTAGTGAACTACTATTGGATCAATGAGGAAATCAAGGATAAAACCTAAAAATACCTGACAACAAAGGAAAATACAACTTATCAGAAACTATGAAATGCAGCAAAAGCAATGCTAAGGAAATTTTTTATTACAAAACAAGTTTATTTCAGGAAACAAGAAGAATGATTAACACCAAATCTTAATTTACACTTGAAGAATCTAGAAAAAGAAAAATCCCAATAAATACTGTAAGGAGGGAAATTTAAGAATTAGAGCAGAAATAAGTGAGATCAAACTGAAAATCAAAGGTTCATTGAAACCAAGAACTGAATCTTTGAAAGAGACTAAAAAAGTAGACAGTTTTATCCAGACTCACAAATAAAATAAACACAAATAAAATCATAATGATGACTCTAAGTCTTCTATTACCTTGATATTTGCAACTCTGAATTATTTTTAGTCATACAAATTGACATTCTTCTGCTACTCATTGTAAGTTAGTTTTCACTGAAATACGGAATTTAGGAACATTAGTTATGACACTTTAGAAATTTATATAAATCTTTTTAAAATTTTATTTTTATGTTCTATTGCTATAGCAAGGAAATGGAAATGTCTCCTTATTGTTAGAGGTAGAAGTCAAAATTACTTACTTGTCTTTTATTAATTAGAAGATGATGGTGAAAGTTATGTCTCTCTATCTGGTCTCCAAGATATTACTGTAGGGGGAAAGAAAACAGCTCATTAGAAAAACCTGTCATTTGATGGCTATCTCAGTCTAAAATCAACATGAAAAAAAGACTGCATTTTGTCTTGAAGACTCAGAGAGAACCTTTTTTTAACCTTTACATGTTTAGAGAGTGAATGCATTCTTTGGCACATGGCTCCTTCTTCAAATTACTTAAGTCTCTTCTTTTTACTGTCATAGTTCTTGCTACTGACTGATCCTCCTATATATCTATTGGGCACATGTGATTAAATTACGCCCACTTGAATAAAACAGGATAATCTACCTATCATGAAAGTATTAATATGTTATTATCTGCAATTTATCTTTCACCTTGTATAGTTATATAGCTAAAGATTTTTAATAATGAGATATGAACAATTCTAGTGTCCGTTATTTAGTCTATGTATTCCTTCAAAACTGATATTTTAGTTCTTGTATTTTCCATATCAAAAGTACCAAGATTTTCATGTTCAATCTCCATTGTTATCACCCTGATATAGACTTTCATTTCTCACTTGTTTACTATCACCAGGATTTTTGACATCAGCAAGAACTATTAAGTTAGAAATTTTGAAGACTTTTTGAAAAAGATGGAGATAGGGATAACTTTTTAAAAGTGTGTTATGTATCATATTGTGGTTATAAGTGTGTGAAGAGATTTTAACTCTTATAATTTGATATAAAATTACTCACATTAATTAAATTCTACTATGTGCAAGGTTTTAATGCTTTTTTGGGGGGATTAGTATACAGCAAGCAAAAATCATGAGAAACCAGATATTTCAACATATTAGGAGGAATTACATGACTGTTATACTACCATGTTGAAATGATGTGTGTTGTAGAGATGTGCAGTCATTGAATAACAATTATTGAATGGAAATAACAAATGCCACTCTATAAAGAGTACTTTTAATTAAATTTAAGTAAACTTAATTTATAATTACTATGTGCCAGTATGTTAGCTGGAAACATATTAAATATTAAGAATAGTGCTAAAATCAGATGAAATTTAATAAATATAATAAAGCATGTACTGCATGATATTATAAATTAGCTGGAAAATTGTCTCAAGATCTTCATACAAATAATTATGTCTAGTAGCTGGGTAGTTTGTTGTTGTTGTTTGTTGTTGTTTTTTTGCCAGCATGATATAAATTAAAGGGAGAATGTATAATATGCAATTAAAAAGAGCAATATAACTGATAATCACAAAATCATAGTGAAAATCCATACAAGTGAACAGAACGGGCAAGATAAAAAATAATTTAAGAGAGAAAGTTGCAGAGAATGAAGGACATTTTATACCCACAAATTTTGTATAGTATCTTTTTTAATTTCAGATAAGTACTATTTCTCAGGATAGGGTGATGTATGATTCATGGAAACACTTTTTTGAGGATTTAGAAGTGGGTCTGACATTCATTAATTTTATACTGATGTCACTTGTCACATTTCCTAAACTTTTCCAATATGATACAATTACATTATACTTCGGTGTCACGATATGAACTCAATTATCACAGAAAACTTGAAAGATCAAAGTTTAAAATCTTCAGCTACAATAACAAAATTCATTGACTCATATAATGTTTTAGAGACTTCAGATAAAATGTGTTTTTCAAAAAGGAAAATTTATTTTCAAGTGTTGATTTATTAAATCGTCATAATCTTGTAAGCTCTTTGTACATATGTATAATTAATCAATAACATTTTATAATCTGTAGATTTAACTGGTTCATCACAGAAAAAATAACCTATGAAGAAAAATTTATCAAATCTATTAGATATTAAAAAACTTCTTATAAAATACTTTAAAGTTTTAATGTGTCTGACTGTTCACCAGATTTAGAAGTGAGTCATTTTCACCTGCTGTGACTAGTGGCAGAGTAGATTGTTACTAGAACTGAACACTTTTAGGAAAATGCAGCAATTTATGTTCCCTCAGCAGGACATGTACCCTCCAGACACGCACAAAAAAAAAATTGTGCAAGCTTTGCAGGAGAAATACATTAACATTTTTTATTCAAGAAAACAAATTTATAATTTTAGTTACTTTAGTAGAGAAAAATGTTTAAAAACAATTACTTAGGCTCATTATAGTCTATAACCAACATTGCCAATTTGACATATTGCAGAGTTGAGTGATAATTAGAACTGATTAACAATGTCTGTTTTTAAAGCCAATAGATCAGTAAATTTATCAGAATTGTATATTAAAACATAATGTTGTGCCTGTCAGACCACCAAGAAAATGCATGATTTGACTCTTAATGGTGTGTGTTTAGAACTATAGAAAATTTGGCTAAGAAAACTGAATTTTGCATTGGAGAAATTAAATGGCTGCATTACTGAAATAGTTCATTATCCAACTGTTCAACTAGAATGAAATAATTTATTAATAAAAACTGTTAATTCATTTTCTGTAATAAGAGGTATAGGAAAAAGTAATGAAGGTATAAGACTATAAATATAAATGTGTAGGCATAGGAACTTTCTGCTCCATAAACTAACACTGACCACTCAAGTTATCTTTGCGATAACTCCATGAATGACACTTCTAATGCTCCCACAAAGAGCATTCCCATACATACCCAACATCATTTAAGAGAGCACAGAGATAGCAGGACATTATATTGTATTTTTGGTTATCAATGAATGAAAGTAATTCACCTATTATTAGCTATATTTTTATCAAAAGCAAATTATCGAGTATTATGTACTATCATTTTTCAGAGGAATAACAGCAGGGAATCAACCAAGGGTCAAGTTCCAGAAAGAAAAAATGTTTTTGCTAAATTTTATTCAGTCTTTATTCTATTTACAATTAATGTACTGAGTTACATTAATTGATTTCTCAATGTTAAACCAAAATCAGAATCCTAATATAATACCACTTTGTAATAATATATTTACTATTTAATGATGGCTTTGATTTGTATTATTTTTGTTTGATTTTTTCTAGTTTTATTGAGATTGATCAATTTATATGTTTAAGACAATATAATAGCTAATGTTATCGTTGACATACATAGTGAAACGATTACTGTAATATATTTATTTGATATTCATATTCTCTTATATATAATGCAAATATTGTATGATTCCACTTAATTAGGTATCTCTAATAGTCAAATTCATTGCGTTATAAAATAGTATGTAGTTTTCTGTAAAAGACCATTTTATTTTTATTTTTGATAGCTGAGGAGTATTCTGTTTTGTACATATACCACTTCTGTATCCACTAAACTGTTGATGGATATTTAGGCTGTTTCCAGTTCTTGGATATTGTAAATAATGTGAACACAGGAGTACATATATTCCTGAAAACTAGTGTTTTAAGAGTAGGTACCTCACAGAGAAGTAAGTGGAACATAGTTGGGTTTCCGTTTTTAATTTTTTTTAACTTTCCGCATTGTCTTCCACAATGATTGCACCAGCTTGCAGTCCCACTAACAACATGAAAAAGTTACCTTTTGTTCACAACCTTGCCAATGCTTGTTGTTTCCAACGTTTGAATAATAGTCATTCTCAAAGTTATGAGGTGATATTTGATGGTTAATTTGATTTGTATTTCCCTATGACAAAAGTAGAACATCTTTTCGTGTGCTGTTGGCCCATTTGTATGTCTTCTTTGGATATATGTCTATTAAGATCATCTACCCATTTTAATTGGTGTTTTGCTTGTATTGAAGTTTTGGCAGAGTAGTATAGAGCAGCAGAGAGCAGTGGAGTAGTGCTCTGCCTACTAGATAGTTTGAGGAAATCTCGAGAAGACACAGGTGCAAGAAAGACAGGACCTTTATTATACACAGGACAGGGATTCTGATGTCAGCAAAAGCGGGCAACACAGTCACCTCCTGCGATGGTGGGGCAGGAATATTCCTGTGCCACCAGTGGGAAGAGGGAATTTTTTTAAAGGGGGTAGCAGCAGAGAGACGTTACTAAGTGTGTATGAACAGACAAGTGGGCAAGAACAACACAATTCCAGGCAGAACATCTTGGGTCCTGTCAGTGTGCGGGCATAGACAGTTATCATCCCAGGAAGTCCATGTCATTACTTGCAGGTGCATGCTCAGCAATGGCCACCTGCCTAGCCTACTTTCAAGGTGGGACCTTGGGTCATATATTATCACACCACAATTTGACTATTTGATTTTCTGTTTGAGATTTATGAGTTCATTACATATTTTTAATATTAGCTCTTTTATGATATATGATGCACCAATATCTTCCCCCATTAAATAAGTTGTCTTTTTCTTTTGATTTAAGTGAGCTCAATTCTATTTTAATGTTCTATATATCTGTTTTTATTCAAATGCCATGATGACGTGATTACTATTACTTGTGGCAGAATCCGAAGTGAAGGTGTGTGACATCTACATTTTTGTTCTTTGTTCTTTTAACCTCTGGGTTGTTTTTGTTATTTGCTATCCCTTATAGCTCAAAATAAACTTCATGATTTGTTCTATTTTGGTGAATAATGTCTTTATGATTTTGATATGAACAATTAAATCTGTAAAGTGCTTTATATAAGATGGTAATTTTAATTGTTGATTCCTCCAGTCCACGACTATGGAATATCTCTCCATTTCTTCATGTCTTTTATTTCTATGAAAATGTTTTGCTTAATGATATGAAATGTGTACTTTAATCTTAAAATTCGTATCAAGCAAAAGATATCTTCTTCAATAACTCCTATACAACATGGTACTGAAAAACTTAGTCTAATAAGAGAAGAAAAGTAAATGTATACAAATTAAAAAGAAGAAATAAAACATTTTATTTGAATATTATATTATTTTATACATAAAAATTTCCAAATAATTGAGTGATGGTTCTACAAACAAATAAACAGGTTTAGAAAGTTTGATGGATACAAGGCTAATATATGAAACAAAAACAAAAACAAAACCAAACCTAATTCCAATTCACAAAAAGTAAGCAACTGTAATAATACAATCTATAGCACCTGAATCAAACATCATGGAAAAAACTTAAAAGTATAGAAAACCTATATGCATAAAAACAGAAAGCACTGGAAAATTTATGTGTAATACCTATATATATATATATATATATATAAACATTTATTATAGATATATCAATGGAATGTATTCTAGACCAGGGCTTGGGAATAGAGTATTTTTAAGATATCTATTCTTCTGAAATAGGTGGTTTCAATACACTCAAAATCAAATTGCCCCATCCCCTTTCTCTTCTGGTAATAACCAATTTGATTCTGCAGACTAAAAGTCTATTTTTGTTTGATTTTGTTTGCCTTGACAACAACAGTTGTGTTTCCCTATTGACTTTCTTCATAATAGACTTATTCATAATTATTCAAACTAGAATCAACCTACTTATACTTCAATAAGTGACTGGATTGAGAAACTGATATATATATATATGAGTATATTACTCAGTAAAAAAGTAACAAAGCCATAAAATATATAACAACACTAAATGCATATTGTTACATGGAAAATTACAGTCTGAACAAAATGATATACTCTATGGTTTAGATTATGTGTTATCTCTTAAAACTAGAAGAAAGTTCCCAGAGGGTGAGCTGAGCAACATCTCTTCTCCGCAGCTTTGGACAATTCTTGTGCAGCAGACACTGCACATTTGGAGCTGTTTCTCTGCTATTATATTTCAAGTCGGAGCATATATTCAATCTTTGATTCTCAATCTTGGCCAGTAGCAGCGGAAGTCAGTTCTATTTTCTTGACACTCACCACGAATTCTATGAAACCTGAAGGAACAAGTCCTTCATGCTACAGAAAATGGCTAGAGTACCAGAAATCGAGTTTTAATAGATCCTGTCAGGAAGCTGATGCTCTGGCACACATAGTGACCATTCTGTATCTGATATAATAAAATGCAGTTACACTGTTACAGCTTAAAATATAATCACTAAACATGAAGCAAACTTAGAAAGTCAGAACCCAAATTTGAGCACCAAAGCAGGCACAAAAAATGTTTCAATTTTATTTTGAATGGAAACACTATAGTGTGTTTGTAGTATATGATGAATTCAGTGAAAATATCTATTCAGTTCTGTAGGCTAATGGCAAGTTCACTGAAAAGATGTAGAACCATTTTAATAAGATCATCACTGTTTATGAAGAAAAACAATTCAAATGATGCTTTTAGGAATTAGGATATTTAGGAATGTCTCTCAAGTGCCTACCTAGAGGTTCCCATTTTCAGATAAGATATGATCAAAGAATGAGGAACCAGGAGGCAATCAGCTATTATATTTCACCAGGGTGAAAATCCAAACATCAAATGTGTTCTTTTTCACATTCTTGCTGTTGGGAGGACCATAAAGATAATTTTTAAGTTCAATGAACTTCATGAAAGAGGGAATACACTTTGTATCTATGTGTTCCATGGGGAGACAGTGAAGAAACCCTATGCAAACACTGCTGATTTCAAGCAGATTTAGATGATTATGAATGGAAACTAATGACAGGTCACAGTAAATTTTATGGAAAACAGGTGTGTGAGTATTTGGAAAAGTCTTAGAAGTGGACATTTTTAAAATGTTTTCTGTCGATAAAGTTACCAGTAAAAATATTCAACAAGAGAATAGCAATGCCACTGAAATCAGTCCTTGGGATCTGACATAGACTAAGATCAGGGTCCAGAACTAGCAAAATAAGGAGAGACTAAAGATCTGATGCACTCATTTAATTTAATTATAGCAAAGATAGTATGATGTTTCCATATATTTCAGTCCCTAATTTCCTTTGTTATTGACTTAATACATTGGTATGGTACATTTGTCACAATTATTAAATAAATACTGCTTAATTAACGTTAACTAAATTTTATAAATTTTAAGATCTCTTCAGCTATTCCCCTAATGCCCTCTTCCTGCTTTGGATCTCATCTAGGATACTACACTAAGTATTAGACTTGACTAAGAAGTCTTGTCTTCTTCAGACTCTCTTGGTCATGATAGTTTCTCAAACTTTCTTTGCATTTGAGAGTCATGACAATATCGAGGTCAGATATTTTGTTAATTTCCCATCAATTGGATGTGTGATGTATTTTATATGATTAGACCAAGATTATGAATTACTAAGGAATTACAGGGATTAAAGTGCCCATCCATCACATTATATCCAAAGTATACACTATCAACATAACTTTCCATTACTGAAACAAGTCTTGGGACAGTTTTCTCAATGGTGAAGTTACACTTTCATTTCTATCTTTCTCTAATGCGCTCTTTAAAATAAAAACACTATATAGAACCCATACTTTTGGAATGGAAAAGTATGCCTCAAATTGTTAGGGGTAACAAATTTTAAATACATTATTTAAAATTCTTCTGCACTGTAAATTTGTGAAATATTCTTTATTTATTTATTAAAATTGAATTTCATATCAGTCTAAAATAGGTTTTTATAATTTGGATTATTATCCAATATTGTCATATTTGTTAAATTGTTGCAGCTTTTATATCTTTTTGATAGATTCCCAACATTATTTGTGTCTGTATACGTATGTATGTTATATGTTTTAGCAGTCTTTAAAATTTATCACCCTTAATAATGCTCAAAGTTTATCTTGTATATTGCCTACCACAGTTGTAGATTCAGGCATATTTCCAAAGATCTCTGGATGTCTTTGCTGGTTAATGTTACTAAAAGCTAAGAATAAGTTTTGTTCTGCATCCAGGTCCTCTCAACTAATAGATCAAGAAGGGATAGATAGATAATAAATGGAGAAAAAGAGATAGATAGGTGGATATATACATTAGATGATGATAAGTGATAGATATAGATCTTAATGATAAAGATATGTGCATATATGTATATCAATTAATGTGCATATATGTATATCTATACATACATGCATATATGTAATATTAAGGTAAACAAAAATTTATATTGTATCTCAAATCTGAATTTGTACCACGTGGAGCATTCTAGCATCCTCCTGCACGAACAGTGTGTAACCAGGTTCCACTATCTACCACCCATTTACTCAGTTGTTCAGTTCCAGTATGCATAAATAGTGGTTTCAGAATTATTAGCAGATATCTCCTACTGGATTCAATTTTGTCCGTAAGACCACCATTCTTATGCATAGCTTTTTTTTGTGTAGTAGCTTATTCATTTTTGATATATAGGAAGATAATTACTTTTTTTGTATGTTAACCTTGTATCCTTTACTTTTGTCTAAAATTACCAAAATCAATGACTTCCGTCAGTGAGATTGTTTCTTTTTTTACTATAATTTTGTTTCATGTATTCTGTCCTATTACATAAATTCTTAAATAAATTTATACATTTTTATACACTGATTTTCATTCTTCTGATGTAAATTTCAGAGACAAATTTTTAATAATACGTAGCCATCATTAGAGTGTTATACATAATAGTTCAGTGCCCTGTCAAATGCTGTGTGCTTCTTCCACCAAAATGTCTAACAATCACTGATCTTTTATAGTCTCTATAGGTTTTCTTTATAAAAAAGTCAGTATTTATTTGAACTTTAATATGTGTTTTACCCAGGAACATGATTCTCTAAAAGTTTACTACTTAAGAATATTCATTATACAATATACTCTAAATTATTGGCATCTTTTCTTGAAAAGAACATCTCTTTTCTAGTGTTTCATGACTTCAATTTGATGAACTTGAAATAATGACTTTTGTTTGTCATTTTTCCCTTCATTGTGGCTCTCAGGTTTCCCTTCATTCAGTAATTTATACAATCCCTCATTTTTCTGTTTAACATCACAAAGAATGGACTACATAGAGGGGCCAAATTCGATAAGGTCATAAACCATATTTCCATGATTATGAAAATGCCCAGTGCTGTAAAAAGCAACAAATCTGTCAGATTCATTAAACAATGGAGAGTCAGAGCACAAACTAGCAAAACAAGTGCAATATTGAAGCTCTTCTAAAAGTTTTTTTAATTTAAATTATTGTTTCTCCTCTGACAAATATATTTCAATATGCTTATTCCTTAAGTTCTTAATATAAATTTATTTTTTGTACTTATTTTTTATAAACACATACAATTTCAAATGCAAGAATAATAGGTGGTCCCTATCAACCATGACTTTTTGAACTAAATACCGGTGTACCTTAGGAGCAGTTGGCAAACTTTGTCTCAGGTGATGAGTTTTAGGACACCTAGTGACTAGATTTATAGTATTTTTTTAGAGTTAAAACCAGGACCAATTGGAATATTGCCAGATTTAGGACAAAAGGTTGGGGTTTGAGGAATATGGGACCACGTTAAATGTTACCAAACTGGGGCAATCCAGGTAACCAAAATAGGATGTTTAAAAAACTTACTCATGTCTCTCCACAACCTTGTTGCCAAAATGTTTCCAACATTTTTCTTTTTAGATTCTGATATTTGATCTATTTTAGAAAAGTTGTCTCAAATTTACTTGACTACAGACGTATGTGGATAAACATGTACAATCATTATTGCAGTTGCCTCACTCTTTCAAAATGTTTTCTTTTTCCTGAATATACTCATTTTATTAAACTTGATATATTTGAGTATTTGTCTTAAAATTTTTCAAAGGGAAGAGAAAATACAAAATAAAGATGTCTATGGAACTCTTCTTCAAAAAGTTATTTTTTTTTCATTCTAGGTTAATCAACCAAAAAGAATGCCTAAATAATTTTTTGCTTATTGTTTCTATAACCCTAAATCAACTATATGAGGTCAAGAATGAAAATCCCGTACTTTCTTTAGTGAAGTATATTGACCCACAGGTTTCATGAGGTTAAAGTTATGCTACCCTCACATAGTCTAAAAGGTTTCATGTGTAATGTTTTAAATGTTAAATAACCATTGTCAATTTAATTGATGTTAACGAACCAAGCAATTCGATAAACAACTTGTTCACAGTGTTTGAGGAGTGAGTTACTTTTCAAAGTCTTATTTTCAATCCCTTTAAAATAAAAAAAGTTATTCTATTGTATCTGTTTCTAAATATACAGCGTGTTTCGTCATCCTATGGAGCAGAAAGAATAGATCACTGTTGATGGGCTAAGGCTTTTGCTATGACCTGGGTATCATGGGTATGTACCCTAGATCTCATTTCAGTAATTGTGTAGACAGGCATCTAGAAATGAATGCCAATGCTTTCAACATACCTTGGAACTCATAATACTTCAAATGTCTATATTACTTATTCCTAACAATTATAGATTATCCCCAAACTCTAGGTAAGAAATTAAGACGTTAAATAATTCAACTGAGGTCAGTCAGTGAATAAGTGGTAGAGACAGAGGTTGGGGTTTGATTCCACTACATACGGTGTTTGCAAATGAGCATATTTCAAGAACTCCCACTTCATTCTTTAAAACTTATATTTTTTTTTATCAGAAAACACATGTTCACACACAGGAAAAAAATTAAGATTTAATTTTGAAATAAAATAAATGTCAATCTGCCTTTGACCATAGCTGGTCATAAAAGGACTGCCACTGCTTTATTTCTTCAAATGTCAATCTTTCTGTAGTTACTCTATTCAGTTTTCCATAATAAACTACACTTTGAAAAATCTAATCTTCCATTAATTTTTGTTTTTATCAATTTGCCCAGTGATATTGTGTGTAGCATTGTTTCCTTCAGCAAAGATTTTAAACTATGAGTCTAAGACACTTTACCAACTCACTTCAAGTCTCAATCTTACAACAATGGGTGACAGTTAAAGTTAGAATATCTGTAGGAATTTTTTTGTTTGTTTTTACTTACTGGTAATTTGAATACTATACTTTTCTCTTTTTTGTGGCTGAGTGTGATTGTGTTGCCTTAGTGATTTTAAGAAAGTTTATTTTGTTGGAAAGAAGGGGGTTCAGAATCAATCAATAGCCACTGTCTTCCTGCATGTGCAATTTCTGAGGCAAATAAATTCTTTTCTAGAATGTCATTTCTCTCTAATAATGTTATCATTCGATTTCTGATGTCTCTGTGATTTGGACTGAGTCCTACTGACTATTAAAAAGGCTTCTCAATGATTGATAATGAGCATTTCATTTTATATTGTATTTACCGTATTCATTAATCATGGTTAGATCTGCTAACCATGATTCAAAATTTCATCTGCTCCACATATATATGTTCCAAATCACTAATTTTCTGCCTTTTGCTTGATCAATGTCTTGATGAATTATTATCATTTTTGAATGACCCATCACTCCCTCATGTATTTCAAGGTTACTCCAACGATCATTTGTTTCTAATTGATCTGAGATTAAAACTATATAACCTTAATCTATTGTAACATACACTTCACTGTTAATTAACTGTTATTTACTGTTTGCTAAGCTTTTGACAAAGCTTTACATACATCATCTCGCTTAATCTTCACATTTTTTAATGAGGTGAATGTTTGTACTGAAACTTAAATTTTTTTAAATATAAAACCCTAGGCACAGATTTGGACTTAGGCATGTTTGAAAATTCAAACTCATAACTACTTTGTTCTAATGTTTCTATTTATTAAGATTGTATTACATTCTTCCAGATTTATTTTATGCCATTCTTTTGACCCACTTGATCATAATATTGTTTACTAAGAAGTCAGGATACTGAAATAATAAGTCATACCCTTGTTTAAAGATGATCTAAACCTGCATTGGAAAATACTAGTTCAGGAACTTGAAATGAGGAAATGAAAGTAAGCTAGGCTTCTTTCATTTTTCTCTCAGATCTAGTCTCCCATCTCTACCTTGCAGTCTGTCCTGGAGACTGACCCCTTAGGGGGACATTAGCAGATGCCTTGTGGCTTATGCCTGAATTTAATTGAAGAGAAAATGTGAGGGAAGGAAAGCTGAATTTTGGAATTGGGGGCAGGAGGAGGGATTCTTTTCCATAATATCATTCTTGGTTGTCTATTTTTATAATCTAAAGATTACAACTTCTCTCAAAGAATAATGAAATTTAACAACATAAAATTTTCCTATTTGGTTTGTAAAAGAAAATTTTAAAAATGTAAGTGAATTCTGTTTTCACAAAAGTAATAACAAGGTATTCTATATTTTCTTTCCTTTTGGGTAAACGTGTATTTTTCTGTCTTATTTAAAAATTGTGTTTAAATTCCCAACTACGTTATTATACTAAGAGATAAAAATATACCTTTTGTCCAATGTTAGCAAGTAGCAGTATACATATTTTCAGGTTTATTTTATAATAATATTTGTGTATCAATTTATCACCTAATGAAGTTTTGACTAGAGGTCATTGTTTTTTGTTTATTTTATAACAACTGTGGTATTACTTATCATCACAGACATAGGGCATGTGCCATACTCTTTTGTGGCAGCATTTGTCTATTGAAAATAAGTACCTGAAGAAGAACGTGCACAAAATGTAGGATTTTTAAAAATTTCTAGCAATGTAACCTTACATGTCAATAATGTTATATAAGAAATTAGATTGTGTCAGCATAGTACTACTGATTTTACTGAGAACACAGCAAGACAAGTGCATTTTACAAAGTAGATACAAATAAAAATTTAATAAGTTACTGTATATTCTCTCTTCAGAAATAAATTCACTATGATGTATTAAGGAAATGTTATACATTTATTTCTGTACATAATGTTACATTGCCCTGAAATAGTAATTTTCACATTTATGGATAATATATATTATATATACATAGATACATAGATAGATAGACAAATTCCATTCTGTAAAGAAGACTATCACTTTCTTATGCAAACAAGATGACTCATTTAATACTTAGGTTCATTGCTAGCATCTACAAATCCTAGATCCTTATTTCTTCTCTCTCATTGAGGTACATGCAAGCAAATACATTTTATTGTATTGAAATCATGTCCATCTTCAAATTTTTTTCACTTTTAATTGAATCAAGATTAGTTTAGAATATTATAGAGGTTCAGAAGTACATCATCATTTGCCTTCTATATATCGTATTGTGATTACCACAAAAAGTTGAATTTTCATCCTCCGACATGCAGTTGACTCTTTTTGCCTGCTTTGCTCATCCCAATTACCCCTTCTGCTCTAATAACCAGCATTTTGTTTCTGTAGTCTAATAGCTTGTTTAATGGTTTTTGCTATCTTGTTTTTTTAAATATCTTTTCTGCTACGTATGAGTAAAATCATATGGTATTTGTCTTTATTATTTCAACTTTGAATAATCCTCTTAAACTTCACCCATGTGGTTACATATGACAAGATTTCATCCTTTTATAATAATTGAGTAACATTCCATTTTGTGTATATGTTGTATCTTCTTTATTCATTCATGTGTTGATGAACATTTAAATTATTTCCAAATCTTGATTATTATAAATAAAACTGCGATTTTCAAAGGAATGCATCTATCTCCTTGAATTAGTGTTTTCATATTCTTTGGTTGAATACCAGAATAATTTTGTATTTATATTCTTAGGTTTTGAGGAATTTACATTCTGTTTATCATAGTGATTACACAAATTTACAGTCCCACCAACAGTATAAGGAGAGTTCACTTTCTTTCACTATCTCCAACATTTGTTGTTTCTTTTAATAATAGTTATTTTCACAAGTCTGATTTCCTATCTCATTCTAGTATCGATTTGCACCTTCCTAATGATTAATGATACTGAACACCTTTCAGTATGCCTATTGGTAATCTGTATGTCTTTTTTTGAGAAGTGCTTAGTTTCTAAGCCCATTTTAATCTAACTATTCATTGTGAAAAATATGCCTATTTTTAAATAACAAATTCTATGTAATTTCTGTTACTTAGAATTTTTATTTTATGTTCATGAAAAAATTATATAGATAAAAGTACATAAATTACATAGTATCTCTGTCTCCAAGTTCTTATGTATGTGAGTATCCAAGTAGTCACCACACAGGTCATTATACAGAACATTACTAATACCAAAAGGTGCTTTTCTGAAACTTTCAATCAGCATCCAATGCCATGCAAATGGCTACTACCATAAAATATCACACCTGATTTTGAACTTAAAATAAATGAAATAATTCTATATATAGTTCTTGGTATTGTAAATTTAATTTATTTTCCTACTTACATATTTTTGTTGTGTAGAATACGCACCAAATATATGCACTCATTTTGGTATTTATAGACATATAGAATTATTCCCAATTTTCAAAATTATGAATTATACCAGTGTGAGAATTCTTTTACATATAATTTGGTAAGCATGAATAAGCAATCTTTGCCAGGAATGAAGATGCTGGGTAATAGTGAATACATATAATAATTCCTGGTAAATACTGACACAATATATATGACAAAATACACACTCTCACCTAATGTCAAGAGTTTTAATAATATCACATATGTTTTATTCTCGTCTCACCTTATTTTGTTTGTGCTATTTTGGTAAGTTTTTGGTAATATTTCCTTTTAATTTTAACTTCAAGTTTCCGGATATTTGATTTTCTGTGTTATTTTATTGATTTTAGAATTTCTTTGTGTGTTTTGGGTGTAAGTTCTCAGTTGAATATGTATTGAAATTATTTCATCCTAGTTGACCATTCTCTGAACTCAAGTCCCTTATGGATTTGTATTAATCTTTTTATTTTATGGTTAATGATTTCATATTCTATTTAAGAACTATTTGTGGTATGCCCTAGTGGCTCACGTGTTAATTTTATGCCTGGAGCATATTACACATACAGATCAAGGACCTGGTTCTTGGCCCAGGGCTGTGGGAAACAAGTAAAATTAACAACTAAATAAGTAAAAGGTACCTTACTGCCTTCATTCATGCCTACCTCCTTTACTTTTAAAACAATATTTACCTATTACAAGATAAATAAGTTATTATTCTTTGCTTTTCCTTTTTATGGAAGGAGCTCCCCACAGTTTTATGTTGATGTAGGAGAATTTGTCTTCCTACTAGAAAAAAAAATGGCATAAAATGAACATTCTTGTTTCTATATGAGGACTTTAACCCCTGCTACTCAAATAGAAAGTGATAGCTTATTTCATTAAACAAAGAGAAATTGTTTAATTGTTTAACAATTGAAATTGTTTTGTGCTGTAGGAATTGCAAATTAAAAAAGGTTTATGATAAGTGACTACTGAAATTAGGATGATTACCTGTGGTAGTCAAAATTTGTTAATAGGGAAATCTTTACAATCATTGAAAGAGTAGGATTATTTTATTAGCTGTAACTCATCATATCTAATATATATTATTTTGAGAGGATGACAGCCTCTATATATGCATATATCTAATATTTCATAATGATTTTTAGTTTTCCTCCTTATTTAATTGTTAACAGCATTTGGATGACATTGGGTTTTAAAAATCAGTTAGAGATATTAATTCTCCAAAGGTTGACTGCAATAAACACAATTGTTAGACATTCTCAATAAAATGTAGGGTGACATTTTGCAGAAAAGTAACAATATTTTCAAGCACTTCATTTAAACATTCCTATTGACTCTTAAATCATTGAGTTATTTTTTTCAGGGAAAACTAATAATATAAACTAGATCAATAATGGAGATATATACATGCTCTTACATTCCTTACCAGGTTCAATTTGAACTGATAGCATACTGCTTTTTTTCATTTTGACTCAGTAGAGAATCAATAAAATAAAATTAAAGTGAGTCTATAAATAGTTGTGAACGAATAAATACTACATATAGATTATCCCCACACTCTTAAAACATGAAGTCATTTAATTTCTCTTATTTTATTTTCATCTAATAATTTAATTTAAAGGCATGCAATATCAGCATTATTTACCCTCAAAATTTTGTCCATCACAAACTATTGAGAAATGAACAATTACTTTTAAGTCTGTGCATATAAAGTAGGGTATATTAGCTTGCATGGAAGACGTTAAAGTTAATAAGACAGATTGAGTAATGAATAGTAACTAAAGATACTAAATTTCCTCTATGAACATTTTCATGAGGGCTTCTAAAGTTTCCTGTTATTCACTATTACTTATCATAATAGATATTCAACCAACGTGGGCTGAGTAAATAAAACTTGAGAAATAGAAGCCTTAAACTTTCATTTCCACTTTGATAGAAAGCAGGGTAAGAGGTGAAAATCAGACAAATAACCAATAAGTGAAAACAAAAGTCTTTATATTTGACTTAATATCACCTGATTACATTTATCATCTGTTTAACCATGGACAAGTAAGCCCACAGCAAGAAGGGTCATTGTCTGCTTCCTTAAATGTTGAATGACCAATATTTAGAAAGTGACTTTTTAATACAGTAACATGAAAGCCCACGATATGCCTAAAGATAAAAATTAAGGATTCTAATTATGAATTTAATACACTGTCTAGGGTGGAGATTATAAATTATTGAGTAGATTGTTGAAATAAATTATTACGTATTATATTGAAGCAACCTTTTTGAACTAATTTATTATATTTAATGAGAAAGTATACACTGTGAATAGAATCTCAAAGATATATTTTCTTCTCTAAATTTGCACAGCCCTTTATATAACTACCATGGAGATAAGATTGTCCACACGATTCTAGATGGAAGTTGTCAGTTGGAAATAAAAAGCATGCGAAATTTCTAACAGAGTCTCACCCCCACTAGCCATTCCTTAAGTATTATCGCCTTTGTTCCTTACCTACTTACATATATTCAATTTAAAGAAAAATAGAAGCAGAATAGTGCATTTTTAAGGCAATGATGTAATTGGCACTATATGTTAAAATTAAAACGCACGACTTATGCATATTATAATATGATATAAGAATAGAAAATATATGGTTTTAAGAATTTAAATAACCTGGATTTGAATATGGATCAGATAGTTATAAATTCATTATAAATTGGATTTTGTTATGCTGTATTCATCCATATGCAGAATATTAGTGCTCTCTAAGAGGGTCATTTGACTATTTGACTTGCTTTCTTTTTTTTTTTTTTCTTTAGCTTAGCCTGGTGCAACAAGGGTTTCAAAAGGAATGATACAGCTGTAATAAGGCAAGATAAAACAGACAAACTGCAAAAAGGATATACAAAGAACACAAAATAGATAAGTCAAAAAATATATCTAGGTAAGAAAATGTAGCTCTAGACCACTGAGTAGAGATGGATTTGAAATAGAACTGTTTTACTTTATAGAAAAGTGCTGTTTCTCATGTTCAATATTAGAATTATTCAGTTCTGGTGACACATTTTGATAATCAAAAAAAAAACCCCCCCCCCCAAAAAAAACAAAATAGTAGTATTCCCTCTTCTAGAAATGTGACTGATGTGGCAATATTCCCCTAAATTGTTGTCACTTAAAGTGATACAGTGTTCAATTAAAAAGAGGAATCATCTTTTAGGATTGTGATATCATTAGTGAAGTGATGACACTAGTGCTGTAGAAAGGAAGCCAGTATTACAGATACAAGATTGTCAACAAATCATCTTTCATAAAAAAACAAAAACAAAAAGAGATATGGTTTCTATTTCTATATCTAGAGAAAAATGTGGCTGCCCAATACTTCAAAACAAATATTCCATTGCTGCCTGGAGTTTCTATTAAAAAGTTTGACTGTGTTATTGTGACATAAATTGGTAAAATAAAATATAACATATGATTTCATTTTTCTAAACTGTTCTTTAGGATTTAGTTTAAGCTTTATAAAACTTTCATACAAATGAATCTTAAATACAAAGAGTATTGTTCTATGTTTTAATAGATTTGGAGTACATGGTCTATTAGCATTGTGTGTTATAAAACAAAGACAAGTGTTATTTCATGTAGTATTCTACTATTCTTTCAACCATAGCACTTCCTTATTCGATATGTTTGAGTAATAAAGCAATAATTCAATGTTAAATAGGGTTAAAAAAAGCAAAAAATGGAATTTTGTCGGGACTATGATGGAGGAAATGCAAGTAGCTTAGATCAGATTTAGTTAGGAAATAGTTGGGAGTGAAATAGAATATGATATAGAAGCAGATATAAAAATATACTTTATGTATTAAACGGACAGCATATAGATAAATTAGTACTGAGGGCTTGTGTAGGGAGTGAGGAGCATTGAGTTTAGAAAAAGTGAATGGGCATTACAATGTATAAAGAGGTTCAGTATTTTGTTTTTGTAATATTAAAAAATTAGTGAACAGGGACATGGCATGACAAATTAGTATTTGCTTCTTTCAGAAAGCATTTATCTAGAAATATAATGAATGTAATGAAGAAAGGAGTGACAAAAACACAGTCTTCCACTGGGAAACTGTGACATCTGAATCTGCAACACTTAGAGCCCCCTGCAGGGAAGGAATTGCCACCCAGCTGGGAAGAATGTGGTTAGCTGACAGTATCCAGCATTTAATTCTGTTAGGCTATTACTCAGCTTCCTAGTCCAGAACAATTTCATCTAGCCATGAGGCTCAGACATGTCTGCCCAACACCTATCCAGGAATGCCTAAATGTTGGAATCCATAACTATAGTTTCCTTTTTTAATCTGCTAGAAACCTTGTCAGTTCAGTCTTAAACAAATACCCTGAATCTTTCTGCTTTTCCTTTTTCATATCCTAGCTCTAGAAATACACTTCCTTAGACTACTAATGATATTTATTTTGAAACGAATTTCATTGCTAGTATTTCATTTTTCCCCACAAAAATGCAGCTTCAAATGCTTCTGAATACTAATGCCTTTTAACTTTCATGCTTCCACATGTACCCATGTCATTTAGAATTAGATTCAGTTGTGCAACATAGAAAACTCAGTATTTTAACACACAAAGACTCACTTTTCTCTTACAAATACAGAACTTCAGAAGCATGGTTTTAAAAGGCTGGTGTGATAACGTTGTAGTCATCATGGATGTAGGCAGCCATTATAGCCATTTATTCCAAGATGGGTACCAAAGTTCTGTCCATCCCTGACAATTTAGGCTACAGAAAGAAGTGGTAGTTAAGGTCATGGTGAAATAGGGTACCGGAAAAACTTCATCTCACACTCTTATCTCACAAGCTCAGCCTTGAGACCCAAGAATGTCTAAAACAATGTACAATCACATACCCCTACACACCTGGATGCCCTAAGGTTAATTGAAAAACGTTCCTGGCGCCTGGCTGGCTGAGCTGGCTGAGCTGGCTGTGCAAATGGGGACCTCAGATAACAAAAAAGTGCTAAAAATATCATGTATAGGGGACCTGCATAACCATACTTACGCCTGTCAAAAATTATGAACTGCCTTTGTTCTCTGTGCCTCTCTGTGTGTCTATATAAACCCTGAGCTGCATACACAGGGGGCTGTATAATTTGGGTCTGTTTTCCCCAAACAGTCACCAGCTAATAAAACTCCTCTTAATTCTCTTTAACTCTGGTGTGTCTCTCTGATCTCGTTGGCTACTTTGTAACAATGGCACTCAGCAGATATAGCTCTTCCTAAGAGACTCCCCAGAGGTTGCATATAATCCAACTTGCATCTTATTTGCAAGTAAATTGAGACATGATCCAATCAACCACAAAGGAGTTTGGAAATGTACATATAGTTAATTATGAAGAAAGGAAGAATGGGCACTAGAAGAAAAAAGATCTAAATGTATTTTTACAACAGCCAAAATGATCTTGGTTTGTTTGTTTGTTTAACTAAGCTCCACATTTTACTGAGATGAATTAATTTTTCCCTAATGTCTTTTCTCTGCTCCAGGATCCCGCCCATAATTAAATATTTAATTTAGTCACTATATCTTCTTA
The DNA here is from genome assembly GCA_004363575.1 of Solenodon paradoxus. Lineage (NCBI taxonomy): Eukaryota > Metazoa > Chordata > Mammalia > Eulipotyphla > Solenodontidae > Solenodon > Solenodon paradoxus. The sequence goes on from RJWH01000065.1 coordinate 1,829,324, forward strand.
GGCTATTCTGTCTTTTGCAGCTTCAATATTGTTTAACAAAACATTCCTCTGTTTGGTCCCCCTGGAAGATTTGGGGGATTTGGGGGCTCGGTTTGGGATACTAAAAAGGAGTTGACCCAGAGAAATGCTTTGAATATCTAAAACAGTTTATTTCGGAATTCAAATGGACTGGCTCAGAAAGAGAGTAAGCCAGCATTGGGGGAAAACGACTCTCGGCTATTTATAGGGGGTGAGGATTGTTCCTCTAGGAGTCAGGATTCACAACATGGCACTACTGCCATTCACTGAGAGTCTGAAGCAAAGAGTTTATTTAGAAATTCATAGAGGTGATAATGTAGACATTGGTCAAAACAATGAGGATCTTTATCAGAAGAGATTCAGAAAAGTGCCTAAGAATTGCCTCTACACCCACCAGGAAACAGAGACAATAGACCAATGGAGATTCCCACCCAAATGCTGCACACACAGAGCTCCTAGCACAACATGGCATCACCCATGTCTTTTTGGGGTGACCTTGTTCTATTACCCTCAATTTAGGTTTGTCTGCTGATTACCTCAAGGTTATATTGGGGCTTTGCATCTGGCATAAGTAGATGATAGAGGTAACCATACTTCTCATCATATTATATCGTGTTTCAGCATGACATTATTAATGATGCTAACCTCACCTGACAAGGGTGATTTCTACTAGGTTTCTTGACTGTAAAGTTAACCTTTGCTCCTATTTTCTTATTGTACTTTGGGAGAGCACATCACTGCATTTAGCCCATGCTTCAAGGGCATTCCCCTTCTCTGTAGGGTGATTTATCAATTATTTGTGTTCTCTGTAGGATGTTTTTGGTCCTAGGTTCTCTTAGTACACAGACTTAGGAAATACCTATATGTGCACTATTTGTTATAAACACATTACACACATACTAAGAGCTAGGCAGTTATTTTTCTGAAGTCATATGCTTCAGTCTCTTTCAACCATGAAGTATGTTGTTTATGATCAATTGTCTGTGAATAAAACGTGTGATGATTGGCATTAAAGCACTGTCTTTCTGTTCCTATCAATGTGACTCATGAGAGATGTTTATATTGCTTCTAAAAGAGATTTTATTCTCTACAAGTGCTCACAGAAAAGTTGCTCAATAAACAAAAAAAATCCTTCATCACTCAGTGGGAAACACTGAGTAAGCATTCCTTCTTAAATGAGTCCCACATGAGTGCCAAAAACTGATTCATACTCACATGATTTCATCCAGCTGTGTAAGTATAATCATTCTTCTACTGATGTGTAATTTCCACAATGGCACATGATAAATAGGTTCGTCCACATTCATTCTGATTTTGCCTACATCACATTTTTTTTTCATTAGCTTTGGTACCGGATTTTAAACTTCTCATAACAGAGTTACTTGGATACATTTTTGCTCTGACTAGTATTTCTGTACATTATATATTTCTTGTGTGGGTCTCTAGTGAGACTTCAAAGCAAGAAAATCTATTTCTTACTATAAAACACACTTTTGATTATGCTTAGAAAACCAAAATTTTCAGAAAATAAAATGATTACAATTTTTCTGGTGCTATGTAATTTTCTGACAAAATTTATCAGTTAAAATACACAGAATTAGATTTGGGGTATCATAAGGAAACAACTTCTAGCTAATTATTTTATATAAATTTATTTTTTCTATGCCTAGGTACAACCATTGTACTTAAATATTTACTCCTCATTTATATTCAAAATCACATTTCATGTGCCATGTTCTTCATTTACATTTATATTGTTCTGCTTTTATTTTTATTTTTTATGCTTGTATTTTCTTCACTAATAATTACTTCTTTTTGTTTTAATGAATCCTTTTGAGTCACTGATCTAAGACCAAAATTTTAATAACATAAATCTCACAAAAGTAAGTAATGCTGTATGACTAACATAAAAGTAGGAGGCCCAAGAGAAATGACACTTAGCTAGCTTAGGGTCTACAGGGACTGGTTTACTTATTAATCATACTTATTCTACAAAATAAGTACAATAAGGTACAAAATCTAAGGGTGCATTGAAAGACTCAGTAATATATAAAAGTAGTAGGCAATGCTGAATTTTAAAAACACAAGATAAACTTAGAACCCCCTGATTAATAGTATATCAATATTTAAATGAGGAGTTGTATTAGCTTCTCTCTCTCTCTCCTTCTCTTTCTTCAGACTCCAACATGACTTTACAAAACACTGACACATATAGTAAAATCTCTTTGCCAAAGTATTGATAAATATACAGCAAATTGAAGGATGTCTATAAGTCAGAATGTTCATAAATCAGGCTTTTCTTCTTAATCCACCAGTACAATTATAAAACCTTTGATAGACATTTGGGGACTATAAACAGATTTTTTTCTATGAAAATTCATTGATAAAAATATATCTGATCCAAGTTCTTGTTCTCTGAAAGGACTAGCACTTTGTTCATGAACACTTTTGTTTAATAATTTTCAACTAAGGTATTGCTTGTGAAATCCTTAATTTCCAAGTTCTAACCACATTTAAGCTGTTGTCATTATATGTGTATAAAATACACTGCAATCTATTTTTCTTCCTTTCACAAATGCAATAGTTGACACTATCATGTTTTTCAAATTCCATCATAATATTACATAATTTCATTAGCATTATTGTATATAAGCGCATTACAGAATGAAACATCAACATTTTATTTAATTTAATTTTTGCTTGAATTTGTTCCTATATGAAACCTTCATATCAAAGTGAAATATATTTAATATTATCATTTCAGTTTGGGACATAATTTTATTTAACATATGTTACAGTATGTCTAAGTGGTACAGAAATGAAATATGCATTTTAAATGTAAGCTCTAATTTTGCTACATCAAAGGAAACATTTTTTTCAATAGTCTAGGAAATGTTTATGATTCCTGAGCAAATGAAATCCATTGAGATTATGTATTCAATATAGTTAGTATGCCAGAAAAAGAATAAAGAAAAGTACAGCATGGTGTAAAATCCCACATCATAAAAACCTGAGACTGAATTTCAATCTTTCCTTCTATTTATAACGAGCGCTCCAGGGCTTGCCTTAGTGTGACAGGAACACTTGGAGCAATTGTCACATTGACTAAACCACAATATTTCCCCACCTCCAACTTCACTTCGTAGGAAGTTTGGGAGTCCCTTAAACATGAGATGCCAACTTAACGACTTAGATTTTGAGATGTGAAGAACCAACAACTTCCTAATATGAGAAGTCAGGCTAAGACGTCAAAGCGATTAGCTCACCAACAAATTGAAAACTTGGCATTTTTTCTGAACAAATAGATATAATATTTTACTCAAGTTAAATTCAAATAGGTGACATGGTAAGAGGACTTAAAACAGCTTTTATATGAAATAATTTGGCATGTTATTTTTCCTTCAATTGGTTTCAACTCAAGAAGTAACTAAAGAATCATTCAACATCATTTATCACATTTAAAAAGATCTCAAGGCAAGACAAATATAGGAGTGTCAGCCAAAATACTTATTACACACACACACACACACACACACACACACACACACACACACATACTCCTATATATACATAAAGGCATGAACATATTTTATACACATTTCATAATTAATAATTTGAAAGAAAATTATCTAATTTCTTTTTTAAGCAGGAAATCTCAGTGATAATTTACGTTCATTCAAAAGAAATATTTGCAATTGCAAAAAATAAACGAGAATAAAAGAAGGATAACACATTAATTCCTTTAATAGAAAAAAGCTATTTAAATTTTTCCAAGTAGTAAGGAAGATTGAGTTGGAAGATTTTCTGGTTTTTATTTTGCTGATATAATTTCAAAACTCTACTTCTCATGTGAATAATGAGAAGGAAACATCTTTTAGGTAGATAGACAGTAATCAAGCTAGAAAGTGGTTTTTAACTATATTCAGAAAGATAGCAATGACCTGAGAGAATCGTTTTCATGTAAATACACAAGAAAGACTGTTTACATATCACCATTGGGGGATCAGAAAGAAGATACAGGACAAATGTGTTCCTATAACTAAAGTAATGTTATGACAGGCATGAATAACTTTAAACTAGGTGGGATGTAAATTATTAATAATTTATAATTACTGGGGAAAGATACAGTATACGGTACATCATAAGTGGACTTCTATTTAAATAGCTACAATTACTACTCAATCAAACAAAACTTAGATTAAAGGTGAAAGTGTTTGATAATCAATTCAGGATAAATTTTGAGATATATTCATACCTATCTCTTATATGGACACCAAAATTGATTCATTATTTCACTGCAGTTTGATGATGAGATAATGATGAAAAATATTAGATTTCATAGTAAAGGTGACTAATAATAATAAGGACACTAGTGTGTTTAATTTTTAATACAGTCTTGTATTTAATTGAACATTTGTTTTTAGAAAACTATTAGAATCACAGCATAATTGAGAGGAAAGTTGAGACTTTTCATACATCCCATGTGATTGCACACATTTAAACTCCCTCATTATCAACATCCCAAACCAGAATGGTACTCTTGGTATAACTATGAACTTACATTGACACACTAATATTACTCTAATTTGGGGTTTTTTGTTTATACAAAAAACATACATTTGTTCTAACCCGTCTGTTTGTATTTTTTTACATGATTATAGGTTTGCAAGCTATTGCAAAAATTGACAGAATCCATATATTTTCACCTAGTTTCATTCAGAAGTAACATCTTACTTACCTAGAGGACAATGTTATAAAATTGATGTGATATGATTTGTTGGTTATCATTTTTTTAAAGGAAAGTTGCAGGCAGCAATGAATGCCAGTAGGCAGGAACACAGGGAGAGAAAAGAGAAAGAAGTATTTATTTATTTATTCTACTTTGGTGTTATTCTTGGCTGTCCCCTGACTCCCACCCTCTGGTCCCAGGACTTAAACCTAGGTCTTTAGGATATATGTGACTTGTGCAGACCCAGGCTGCTAACCAAACTGTTTCTCCATCAGGTATACTTCTTGCTAGCCCTTTTAAGTCAAAGGCTTACTCCTTACTCATCCTCAATCCATAGCAACCACTCTTGCTTTTTTTCATGTCATTTCAATAACTTTATATAAATGGAATCATAAAGTATGCAATCTTTTTTAATTTAATTTTTTTGCTCAATTGAAGGTCCTTGAGATTTATTCAAGTTGTTGTATATATCAGCAATTATTTCTTTTTATTGTGTTAACTTCGGAGTATTGATATAAAACCTTGTTTAAAAATTCAACTATTGAAGAATGTGTGGCTGTTATAAATAAAGCTGTTTGAAATATTCACATACTGAATTTTGTGTGAAGACTGAGGTTTTATTCATCTGGGGTATGTGCCCAGGAGTTTAATTGATGGAAATATAACAAGAACACGTTTGACTTCTCAGATACTGCACAAACTATCAATTTTCAGAGTAACTACATTTTCTTTCTTTCCTTCTTTCTTTTTCTTTCTCTCTTTTTTTTTTTTTTTTTGAGCTGGAGTTGGTATATATTTACTTGCAATAATTTAGAAGTACAATTAATTATTCAATGAATAAGTGCATTATATTTTTCAAGCATATTAGCCTGGTGAATCTTGTTCTGATACTAAATGGAGGTGGCCTTACTTGAATGATGTCTGTGATAACACAGATTTTATATACTGTAGAAAGCAACACCCTGGTCTCAGGGCTTCCAATCCAAGTTCTTGGTCTATTTAAGATAATATCAAACTCTTAAACAAAATGTCTAATATGGTATGCATCTTGAAATAATAAATTAGCATTTTTTAAAGTATTCTATAACTCAGAATTTTGACTAGTCAATGATGCCAGCCTTCTCTCACAATCACATGATCTCTTTGTTGATGGATTTGTCTGTCTCTAATATCCATTTTCACCCTTACTCTGCTCTGCATCACACAGGACTGATCTATTCATACATATTTCCAGGTTTTCTTTATAATTATCTCTTTTGTGATTCTTGTTACTGTCTGGCTGCCATAGTCACTGCAACTATATTTTCTAATATTCCCTGTAATAATATATGAGTGATCTTTGTTTTCTACTTCTTATCCAGCATTTTCTTTGTCTTTAAAATAAAATAGCTATTCTGACTACACAAGATATAGATGTTCATCTCCAGACTACTTTAGCGATAAATTCTACCAAATATTTAAAGAATAACTAATACTAATCCTTCTCAAATATCTTCAAAAGTAGAAGAGAAGGGGTACATCCAAACTTATTTTACAAGGCCAGATTTGCCCTTATGTCAAAGTCAAACAAGAATACTATAAGAAAATAAAATCAGAAGCCAATCTCCTTTGTGAACATAGATTACAAAAATAATAAACAAAATGTAAGCAAATGAAATTCAAACATGCTAAAAAAATCATATAGCATAACCCAGTGAGATTCATTCCAGGGTTGCAAAAATGCTTCAAGATCTGCAAGTCAGTAATGAGATACATTACATTAACCACAAGGAGAATAAAAGATCATATGATTTCCATAAATACAGAAATGTATTTGATAAATTCTTTATCCGTTCCTGATTCTAAAAGTAAGATTTCAATAAACTGGGTATAGAAACATGTACCTTAACATAATAGATGTCATATATGAAAAGACCACAGCTGGCATGCTACTCAGTAGCAAAAACTGCAAACATTTTCTCCAAGATCAGGAGCAAGGAAAATTCATCACTAATTTCAACATTATACAGATATTCTAACCAAAATGATTTGATAAATAGGAAGAGAAGAAATCCAAATTGGAAAGGGAATACTAAAATTCTGTTTGAAGATTATATGATCTTCTATGTAGAAAACCCTAAAGATGACACAAAATGTTACAATTAATGAATCAATTCAATAAAGCAGTAACCAGTACAGAAAATTAGTTGCATTTATATAACATGAACAAGTAACATCTACAAATGAAATTCCAAAAAATGTATTTATAATAGCATTCAAATAATAAAATATTTAGGAATTAATTTAATCAAAGTGGTGAATCTTTTACTTTGAAAACAATAAACAATTGCTAAAAGAAATTGAAGAAAAAAGAAATGGAAACACCCCATATTTACGGACTGAAAGATGTAAAACTGTTAAAATGTCAATACTTCTTAAAGCATCTATATAGATTCAATACAATCCTTACCAACATTTTAATGACCTTTTTTGTTTTTGCAGAAATAGAATAACACATTCTGAAATTCATATGATATCTCTTGGAACACCACATGGACAAAACACATTAAAAATAAAACAACTGGTGATTCAAATTTGTCAGTTTCAAATCTTACTACAAAGCTACAGTAATCTAAATAGTGTGTTGTTAGACCAAGGACAGAGACTAGAGACACTAAAAATAAATTATTCCATATATATTCAAGTGATTTTGATATGGGTTGTCAAAGCCATTTAATGGGTAAAAGATGATCTTTTTCAGCAAATAATGCTGGGAAAACTATATGTGCACATGCAAAAGAATGAAGCTGGACCCCTATCTAACTTCACAGAAAAATTAACTCAAAATGCATCAAGGACCTAAATATAAGACCCAAAGCAATAAAATTCTTGAAAGAAAACAAAACAAAATCTTCATGACTTTGGATTTGGCAATTATTTCTTGGATATGACATAAAAAGTTCAGGTAATAAAATTAAAAAAATAAATTAGCTTTCATGAATATTAAAAATATGTGTTGATTCTATTCATAGAGTAAATGCAAAATGCAGAATAGGGGAAAATAATAGATCTGATGAGCTTTGTATTCAAAACATTCAAGGAACGTCTAAAACATAGCAACAGAGAAAATAAACAGTGCAGTTCAAAAATGGGCAAAGGACTTAAATAGGCATTGCTCCAAATGGACATATGCATGACTAGTATGTACGTGAAAAGATGTAGAACATCACTGATCATTAGGAAAATGCAAATCTATACAATGATATATCAGTTCCCACCATTAGTATAACTACTATCAAAATCAAAACATCAGAAAGCAAGTTTTGGAAGGGATGTGAATAAATTGGAATGCTTACGCTCTGTTAATAGGAAGGAAAAATGGTGCAGTCACTATAGAAAACTGTAAGTTCCTCAAAAAAATTAAAAATAGAATTTTTAGAATTAGAACCCATATCTCAATTTCGTAAATCTGGCTGTGACATCATTCTGCTCTGTTCTTACTTCTCTCTAGGTCTCCACTTTTTCTACAAAATATGAACTATAAATAACCATTTTCAGTACACTTTCCATAATACCTAGTTAAGAGTTTTGTTATATAGAAAAGTTAATCTTTTTAAACCTGTTTCTTTATCTGTGTAGGTGACAAAAATAGCCTATTTAAAAAACCATCATGCTGGTAAATTGAATATTATATGGTAAAGACATCCTCATGCTGCCTGGAAAAAGTAAGAAATCCATAAATATTATCTATAATTATTTTATGATTATCTTTATTATGATGACTGTTGACTTGCTGAATCTAAGAAATACTAATAGATAAATTCCACACATTTTTTAAATAAAACATTCTGTGCTTTGTTATTTCCATATTCTTTCTTCCCTCTATATCTCCTTTCCTTTGGAAAAAAGTGGAAAATCTGAAATTTCTCCTAAAATTCTTTGGAACAATGTATATGATGTATCTGATCAGGGAGGAAAGGAAGCTTAGCTTTTCTTCACAATGAGATTCATCACTATTGATCTAGAAAAACAGAGTCGCTGCTTTTGTCATTTTCAGATAGAGTGTGCAGCTGTTCTGTTTTGCTACACATTTTGAATTGCTCTCAGAAGCTAAAAAAAGAGTTCAATCCGTCAAGTGCAGCCAAGATCATTCTTTTTTCAAATAAAATGAACATTCTTTTTGTACCCTTTTTTAACCTAGAGTTGGTCTTCCTCACCGGATTTTGAGCTCCATAAGTCTCGTTTGCACTTTATGCTCCTAGTTAAAAACCTGAGGCAGAACAGGTACCCAATGAACATTTGTTAAATGGAGATAAAAATACAATTACCATATGATTTTGTCATTTCACTCCTGGGTATATACCACAAATAACTGAAAATAGAGTTTGAAGAGATTGTGTATACCCATGTTCAAAGAAGTATTATTCACAATAGCTAAGATGTGGGTGCATTCCAAGTAAAATAAGGTAGACAATAAAATGTTTTTCACCCTTAAATAGGAAGGAAACACTGAAATATGCTGTAACATGGATGAACCTTGAGGGCATTATTCTATTATTCTGAGTTAAACAAGTCAGCAACAAAGCCTATGTGATTCCCCTTATATGAGGTACATAGAGTAGTCAAAATTATAAAATAAAAAAGCATAATGATTGCTTCCAGGGGTTGGAGGTCAGAGAAATTGAATTATCTTTTTTACTGAGTATAGTCTTTCAGTTCTATAAGATTAAAAAAAGTTATGAGGATGGATGATGGTATTGGTTACACAGCAACATCAATGTATTTGTGGCTTGTTGTTTTTTTTTTCATTCTCTTCACATTGTATTTTTCAGAGGAGAAGGTTTTAATTTTAATGAAGTCCAGATTATCAGTTATTTCTTTAACAGATTCCTTTGCTTTGGTATATAAAAAGTCATTGTTAACAAGTTACTGATTCATATTCTTACTCTAATACTATTGCTATAATGTATCCTTTCCTTCAATAAACCATCTACCTGCAAGCACTGTCAAAAAATATTTTCAACATTTCCAGGCTACCTACATTTTCTCCTGTGTTATTTTCTGAGAGTTTTATAAATGCTGGGTTAAACTTTTGAAAGACCTGTGTGAGAAGTTTATGCCTAGAGTCTTTGTTTTGGGAATTTTTTTTCTTTTCATTTTTTTGGTATGTGTATGTCCCCTAGCCACACATCATCTACTGAACAGACAATCTTTGCTCAGTCATATTGTCATTGCTCCCTGTCAAAGATCAGTTGACTCTATTTAAGTGGGTGTATTTCTGGGGTTATGATAGAAGTCTCAGTTTTAATCTTAAATATTCCTCAATATCTTTATATTTATCTAACATAATTGCCTAATCTTGTACTTCAGTATTTCATTTTGTTATGCATTTATGCTTGTTTATCTTTTTACTTTTTTTAATAAAAAACAAAACTTGCAGATACTTTTTCATAATTTGAAATTTAGAATTGTTAAAATATATTTGTCCTAATTATGCTATATTTCTAAAACCTTATAATGTTTCTTATAATATTCTTTTATTTCTATGTATTTCTCTTTTTTGTAAGATAATTTTACTAAATCTGGAAGATATAGTGACATATGTTCCCTTTAATTTAGAGTGGCACATTAATTGTCCTTGCACAATATATGAAAATTAACATTTTGTTCATTCTTTATGCATATCACATATACAGAAAATAAAACAGATATAAATTTATTTGCTGATGCATTATCATAAAGAGTGCAGACATTTCAACAAAGTCTAAATCTAAAAATTCACTCTCCAAAAAGTTAACTGCTTTCCTGAGTTCCATATCCAATGGTGACATTTGTTGTTGAATTTTTTACATAAATGGTATATGAAATATTGATTCATTTTGCCTTTGACTTATTTCATTCACTTTATGTTTGTGATATTCATCCGTGTTTTTTCTTAGTAAATTATTTTGATTTTTGTTTATTTGTGATTTTTGTTGTTTCTTGAGATAGGCCTGCTTCGTGATGAACTTGCCCCTTAGTACTGTTATTGCTGCATCCCATTGATTCTTGTAGCTTGTGTATTCATTCTCATTTGTCTCTAAGTATTTTTTAAGTTCCTCTTTGATTTCTTCTTTTACCCAAGAGTCATTCAGGAGCATATTGTTGAGTTTCCAAATAGTTTGTAATCTACCAACATTCTTTTTGTGGTTGATTTCCAGTTTTAGGCCATTGTGGTCAGAGAAAATGCTTGACTTGATTGCAGTCTCTGTGAATTTGTTGAGAAATGTTTTGTTTCCCAGCATATGATGTATCCCTGAGTATGTACTATGCGCACCGGAGAAGAATGTGAAATCTGTAGTTGTTGGGTCAAGTGATTGGTATGTGTCTATTAGACCTATCCGTTCTAGATTGTCATTTAAAGTGACTGTTTCCCTGTTAATTTTCTGCCAGGTTGATATGTCCATTGTTCTAAGCGGGGTGTTGAATTTCCCCACTATTATTGTGTTGCTGTCATTGTCTCTCATCAGGTCAAATAATACCTGCTTCATATATTTTGGTACTACGTCATCTGGTGCATATGTTAATAAGCATTGTCTTCCTGCTGGATTCATCCTTTAATCATTATATAGTGCCCATCTCTGTCATTTGTTTTGGTTATTAGATGGAAGTCTGCTTTTTCTGATGAGTATCAGTATTCCTGCTCTTTTGTGGTCACTATTAGACTGTAGAATTATCTTCCAGCCATTGACTGAGTCTTTGCTTATCTTTTGGAAGAAAATGGGTTACCTGAATGCAGCAGAAGGTTCGGTTTTGCTTTTTAATCTATTCAGCCACTCTGCAACATTTGACTGATGAGTTCAATACATTAACATTTAGGATGAATATTCATATATTGCTACTTAGCATCATTTAATTTGTCTTTTATATGTTGCTCCAGATGATGACTTTGTTCTCTTTATCTACTTAGGTCAAATGGGTGCAGTTACGTTTTGAATTATTTCACCTTTTGTTTTCTTCTTTGCTTTCTCCTTAGGGATGTATTTTGAGGTTACCCCGAAGTTAGCATTCACAGTTCTGTATTTACTGCCTAATTCTATTTGAAAGCTATTAGTCTTTCACTCATTCTAACTATCCACATTTTTTTTCTCTTCTTTTCCTCTTACTTGCTGTCTTACTGTTTTTGTGGGTTTTTTTTTTTGTGTGTGTGGTTTCTTTATGCTTTACAGAGCACCCTTTTAATATTTTTTGCAAAGCAGATTTTGTGGTGATAAACTCCTTTAACTTTTACTTGTCAGAAAAGGTTTTTATCTTTCCTTCATTCTGAATGATAATCTTGCTGAGTATAGTATACTATGTTGAAAATCCTTTTCTTTCAGCACATTGACTATATTATGTCATTCCCTTCTGGCCTATAGAGTTTCATTTGAGAAGTCCTCTGACAATCTTATGGGAGCTCCTCCGTATGTGACACATTTTTCTCCTGCTACTTTTGATAGACTTTCCTTATCTTGAATTTTTGACATTTTGATGGTGATGTGTCCAGGTATACTTCTATTTGAGTTTCTTTTATCAGGAATTCGTTAAGCTTCCTGGATCTGGAGGCTTGCTTCATTCTTCAAATGGGGGAAGTTCTCATCTACTATTTCTTCAAAAAGGGTTTCTGCCCCCTTTTCTCTCTGTTCCTATGGGACCCCTATAATGCAAATGTTGTTACTTTTGATGTTGTTGTCCCAGAGGTCTCATATGCTGTCTTCCATTCTTTGCATTTTTTGTAATGTGTTTTGTTTGCTTGATTGAGTTCCTCTGTTCTCTCATCCAGATCACTGATTCTGTTGGAAGCTTCATCCATCCTATTGTTGAGTCCCTCTGCTGAGTTCATTAATTCAGTCAATGTATCTCTTACATGTTCAATATCTTGTTTTAATTTTCCTCTTTGCTTCCTGACATTCTTGTTTACTGCCTCTACTGATTTCTGGATTTCCATGAGTGTGTTAAATCACTGTTACCTTAAATTCCACTACAGGTAATTTACATATGTCTCTTGTATTCAGCTTTTCCCCTGGATTTCCCATTGGATTAATCATTTCACGTATATTTCTCTGTGCCTTTGCTCCAGTTGGCATTCTGTTTATATTTCTCAGAGTCTGGTTTCCCTGGCATTGTGTAGGTTTGACTTGCCCAGGATTCGCAATCATGCTGCAGTGTGACCTCTACCCACAAGATGGCACTAGAGGGCAGCGTTGTGGTTTGGTCCCATGTGGGATGCCTTCTCACAGTAATCAAGGGGTTGGGGTATCCGATGGGCAGGATATCCAGTGGGCAGGGTATGTGGTGGGCAGAATATCAGGTGGGTGGAATATGAGGTGGTTCACTGGGTGGACCCCAGACTTTGGTGTGAAATGGTCGTGCGAGGGTTCGGAGCTTGGAATTTCTTTGACCGATTTCCGGTTATGGCTACACCCAAGGAAATTTCACCACGGGTGCTCCAGTCAGTTTTGGGTGCACCGGCTCTCCTTTCACCACTCCCAAGTTGACCCTCCATGTGTCCACTCTCAGCCCCACTGGGTCCACCTCTTGCCACCTCCGCAGCTGGTCCAGAAACCCCTAACCTGTGCCCCACCATGTATCCAGAGATTCCCAACTCAGTCCCAAATCTAAATCTTCAGCTTAGCTGAGAACCCCTCCATGCACACTCACCCACCATTTGTTCTAAGCCAATCCATCTCCAGTTGAAGTGCACGTTGTTTCTTGGTATTTGTCTCAGGAAAATAGGCGATATTTTTGTTTTTTTCATTGTCTGTGGTGAGCAACCCAAAAGTCCTTCCAATTGAGTCTCCATCTGGAAATCAATATATTTTGATTTTTGTAGCATATTCCAGTGTATTAATATATTCTCTAAATGATATCTATTTAATAACAGAATTTTTAGCTTTGATTTTAATGTGATATCTTAACATTTTTTTCTTATGGTTGAAATCTCTTTAAATTACTTTTAAGTTATAATTCTTCAAATTACTTTTTTAAGGATACTAACTTTATTGTTTTTCTGTGACTAGATCGTGGATTCTTAGTTGTATGTTCAAAAATTACTAAATATGTTTCTATGAGGATGCTTTCAGATTGGAGTTGCATTTAAATAAATTGGTAGACTGTGCAAAGAAGATTGTCATTACTGATGTTGGTGGGCCACATCCATTCAGTTGGAAACTTAAACAAAGCAAAAATTTAGACCTCCCTCTATGAAGAGCGAATTCCCCTGACTTCTAACTAGGACATCTACTCTTCCTGGTTCTACAGAAGACTGAAAGCCTTCAATCTCAAACTGCAACATCAGTTAGAGAGGTACTTTGAACCTGTCAGTATTTATAATCACAAAATCCAGTTTCTTGTGGAAATTTCTGTTTCTCTCTCACACATACACATGCACACACACACACACACATGCACACACACTCTGTTGGTTCTATCTCTCTAGACAGTACTATTATTCAAGCTTTCTTTGAGCTATACAGTTATGTTTTGCATTTAGATATACAATATATCTACCTGTATTTTTTTATTCTGGCATACAGCAACATGTTTCATAGAATTAATTAGGTAATTTGCATGTGTTAAAGTAAACAGGTACATTTGAATAAATATCTCATTCTTATAGTTCTAGAAAGTGTACAGGAGGTACAGTAGGAACCAAATAAAGTGATTGTTTCAGTGGACTAAGACTGTTATCACTGAGTGTGAGGTCACAATTTTTTACTTCATATTGATCAACCAGAATATATAATGATCTATAAGTGTGCTTAAAATATGCCTCTTGCCAAAACTCTAAAATAATTATTTTGTAATGTTACAGAAGAGATTGAGATAAAAAATGTGTCAGAAAAAGTCTCTGAGGACAGAAATAAAATATCTGTTCTTTTCTACTGTTGTGCCAAAGATAAAAATTAAAAAAATATTTTTTCTTGCTGAGAGTCATTGCATATTCTCTAACAGGCTATTTTGATGGCCACAAAAAACTGTGATACTTACTAGTTACATTTTTTAATAACTTGATACAGAAAAAATAAGCTGTGAGTAGGCCAAGTAATAAAGCCTGTAGGAATTAAATTTATTATAATCCTGAGAGTGATTTCAAAAGACAAAAAAAAAAAAAAAGAGTCCAGCACAAGCTAAATTTTGTAATTTCATGGGGTAATATGGTCTTAAGGGTGTGGTTGAAACAAACCTATAAACACTTGTATGTATGATGGAATTTCAGAGCTGATATTTAATGATTCAGAGAATAATAGAAGAGTTATTTGCAACGCAATATGAGAATATTACATCATTTTAGTGCAACAGTAGTTAACACTTTTTCATTCAGTCATATAGGGAAAGAATAAGATTGTTTAAAAGCAAGGAATATATTATCTAATATAGATTAGTCCAATCTAAGTTTTCTGAAGAAAGTTTTACTACCAGTAGAGAATGAAAAATATACATTTAAAGTAAGTGAATTTCACCTAGACAATGCAAAATGTTTCTTTTAAAATAATGTCATTGGTTAAAAATTGATCTAAAGATAATTTTTTTCTGTCCATACTAAAATTATTGGTAAGATATTGATAAACAGTTGCTGCTAGCATTCACGTAAATTTAGGGTTTACTTTATGTGGAATTAAGTTCATTATTTCATGTAACGTGTAACTTTTGGCTCCTAGTTTTTGCGTTAAACATGGGAACGATTGTGTCTTTAAATATGTTGAAAATTCTGTATCTTCTAAGTAAGATAAATCTGTCAGGTGTGGCAGGTGATGTGCCCTTTTGTTACAGAAGTTATCATTATAATCCATGGCAAGGATGCAGATTAGCATTAGGGCTGGTTTATCCGGTATCATGGAGTGACATTAATTAGAAAGGTACTGCTCACATTGGTACAAAGGAAGGCAACTTCTCAAAAGAGTCATCTGGGATACAGGTCTAATTTGAAGGACACCTCTGAATCACAGTTGAATAATGCTGGTTTAGCAATTTGTGCTTTTTTCAGGTGGTGGTTTTGGCAAATCATTGTAGAGAGAAGGACCTTCCCTCAGCAGATTCAGTTCTTCTATGTGGCTATTCAGTGCTCAGAAAACTTTGCACCTTTAAATTAAGAGTGTATGATTGGCTAAAATTGACTGACACAGAATAAGACCAGAAAAAATAAGAAATCTCTTTTCTTTTTACATTGCTTTAAAACATAGAGAAAAAAGAAAAGTATTTCTAGAAAACAAATAATTATCACTCTCTTCATAGTTTTTCTTTTGAGATAGCAAAGATTTCTGGTAGCCTTCTGGGAAGAATAATTTTACCTGAAGAATAAAAAACTGATTTATTATAAATTTCACTGTAGAGTATTAACCACATAAACTGATGTGATAGCATATCTTTAGACTTTTATAAACTTCAGATCATTAGTTTCTCGGAGTTGGTTTGTGTCTTTGGGTTTGTTGATGACAAAATTCACAAGAAATTGTGTATTAAATTTAGAACAATTAAAATATCATATATTAGGAAAAAATAATCTAAAAACAGTAAAATTTCCAGGAAGCAAATATGCTTTGAAAGACAAATTTCTTCAGACAATGCTTAGTGAACATAGAGCCAGAGGGTATAAAAATATAATAATGTGCATGAATTAAAGCTGCAATTTTTATGCTACAACATGCATTTCTTAATGTTTTTCTTATAAAGTTGCTATTAAATTATATTATTCTTGAACAGGTGAGAAATACCTTTCTTATTTTGTAACCCCCTTAGTCCCCTCAGCATCCTTATCATCTAGATTTTCTGTTTCTTTTTCTATCAATTAACCAACATTCAATAATTTTCATATGCAAGACTTCTCTTTCCCATTTGACTCACAAATTGAATCTTGGAGGCTTATTGTAATCTGAATCTAGATTGAGGTATACTTCTACTCTGAAAATACCTCAGGTGAAGTTGTCAAAACATTTACAATCAAGGAGGGAATTCTGCATCTGACATGGAAATTCGTTTTATAATACAGCAGGATGAGTCATCAGAATCTCCCCAATCATCATCTGACTCGTGAGGGGTTCATATTTTCCAGTCATTTCTTATGATTTACATATGAAATTTCACATAAAGGCTAAGACAGCTAAATCTAAAGCAATATTCAAGACTTGATTATGACTTGTTTTCTTTTCACTTTGTCCGGATCCACATAGAAACAAAGATTAGAAACTATTTTAAGGCTGTTAGAAAGGCATGCTCATTCTATGGCTGTGATTCAAGTTAGGCTTTAATTAGAATTTTAATTAGACTGTAACTTTTAATTAATAAGCTTATAATGTTTAAAATGTCTAGCCTCCCTCACATTCTTACCATATCATATACTCACCCTACAGTGTCAGGTAGTCCCACTTTCAATAATAGTCTTGTCTCTAACACTTCTCTCTAAGTAACTGTTTTCCTGCTGATATTTGGAGCTACAGGTATCCAATAATTTAATGCGTGTCATCACTGACCTTCAGTCAATTAACTCAAATATTAACACCTAATTCTTTAATACTAGTAACTTTATCGCTCAGGTTGTTAGTTGCAAACCACTAAATCATGTCAGCTGCATTTAAGTAGGAATTGATTTTTTAAAGTGATACTACATATCAAACCCAAATGGAATGATAAAGTAGTATAAATTTGTAGAAGTTGAAGAGATATTTCATGCAGGTATAATAATTTCATGTATACACAAAAGTGGTCTACACATTTGAATAACAGTAACACTATACATTTATATGAAGGAATATATCTTTGACATAAAATAAACAGAAAAATGAATTTATTTTATTATTGCATTCATGTTTTAAAAGTTCTTGACAGAGGCTTCTACCACCAAGTTATATATGACTCTGATAATTTGGCTGAAGAGTCATGCATTTCTGAAAATGTACCAAGGATATTTTCTGATAGTCTAGCTGCTACACAAATTACTTAGGGAAATAAGTGCAGCTAGTACATTGGAGTTTCTAAAACTTGGTATTAATTTCAAAGTAATTTTCCCCTTGGGCAAAATCATTAAAGCTGATGCCCTTTGATATTATCAAGTAAACCTGCCAACTTCAAACTTTGTAAGTTTTGTTTAGCTTCCTTATCTACTAAATCAGAGGTCTGACCTGGACTAAAACATCTTCTAAGAACTTCACATAGACATGGACCAAATAATAATACATAGATTAGCATACTACTAAAAAACATGAGTAATGTCTTCTTGTTAGTCGGTGAGATAATATCTTTAGTTCTCCCTCTATGTCAAACATGCTTTGATAATTAAAAGTCTAAATAGGAATGTAGTATAAGAGGATTAACTCAAAATGGTCTGCATATTTTTAAAATTCAACTACTGTGAAAAGTGGTAATTATTTTTTAAAGAATCAGAAAATGAAATATAAAAGTATCAGACAAGGTTACGGTGAAGGTATTTGCACTACATATGTCATTGTTAAAAAGCAGAGGAAGGTGTGAATTGCGAAATGCACGTCCTTGTCAAAAAACAACTGAAAATCCTCCTAGTGTTTATAAGTGAAAATTCAAGAAAATTTGATATGCTGAGTTGGTAGAAAAAAATGCTAAACATCTTGTAAAAGTTTAGTATTCAAGTGCAGACTGTCACCTTACAAAGTTCAGGCATTAATATTGGTATGTGAAATATTACTGTGTGCTAGTAGAAATGTTTCATGTATTTGAAATTAAAAAAAAGAAATTCCTGAAATGCAACGTGAATAAGGAAGTATCTCATTGCAGTCAACAAAAAATTGGTGATGACTGCAACTTGCTAACAATTGAGCTTAGAATAAACTACTAGGGTACCAGCATTGGCTTTGTGAGTTACAATCAAGCAAGTGCTTCCCCTGTGTATTAGAATTAATTTTATGTAGGAGATACCTGAATTTCAGATAAAGAGAAATATGCTGGGTGAGTTTCATGTGACTATAGCAGTGTGTGTCTGAACCAGTCAGCTGTTGAATGACCACAATGTTTAGATAATAAAATGTTTCTCAACTAGGTTTCACACTAAGTGTCCATTTCAATTGCTTGTACTAAAGGATATAAAGGAATAAGAAAATACAGTCTGCCCAAATGTAATACTATGAATATATAAGATAAAGAAAAAATAGTATTGTTATGGAGTTGTTGTTACCGAGTTTGTTTCATTCTCCCAATTCTTTAGTGCTCTGTATTGGATTTCCATTTTCTTTGTCCTTGAGTCCTGAAGAAAAGAATTCAAAGGAGGCACAGATATGTGGCGGGGAAAAAAAAGGACTGCAGAAGTACAGGTCTATTAAGCAAAAGCAGTGCTGGTCTATTAAAGACAAATACATCCTCAGAGAAGAGGTCAGGCTGGACCCAGGTGGGTTCAGTCATAGGCGTGTTTAAAGATATGGCACCTCCTCTGAAGGGAGAAAAGGCTGCCCCAAGTAGGTTCAGCCATCAGTCTAAAATAAATACTACATTCTCAAAGAGAACGGTCTTCCTGGAGTGAGTTCATTAGCCAGTGTACTTAAAAAATAGTACATCCTCAGATGTAGGACTGGCTGCCCTGAGTGAGTTCAGCCCGGAGTGTTCCTTTCTGGGGCTTGTATTTCCTGCTTGTCATCCATAAGACCTTTCCTTGGGGCAGATTCGGCACCTGTCTTTCATGTTTATTGATAGAGTTACTTAACCAAACTCTTAAAACTGCACATGCTCCTACCCATAACCACCTAAACTAAATCCAAGATTTGGGGCAGGTGTGGGGAGTCAAGACCACAATACTAATTTTATTATGAGGAAGTTCATCTAAGGACAGGGTTTTGTTCTTTCTGTGCATCTGATTCTTTCCAGTTCCTAATGGATCGATTTGAGACATGAGTATCCCACCACTGTGTCTGACTCCTTGGGTTTTGATTGGTTGGGGCTCTTGCACCATTAGAATCAAGAGATATTCCCCATTCTTGGTACCCCATCTCATGTTTAACTGATTCAGTACTCAGGAAGTTCCCAGAAAAATTTCTCTGAGCTTGAGTGGGTTTAACTGACTCAGAGCTCATCTCCAGTAGGTGTTTCTTAATAAAAGTCTTTGTCCATTAGAGCCCCTCACCCAGTGCTCTTATCTGGCTAGCTCCCTAGCAATATTGCTGGGTGCTGCATTTTATTTTGTGAAAAACATGTTAAATTAGTATTAGTATACAAAAGAGAGCAATATAAATCACCAGTTAAAATCAGCATGGTGAAAAACAGCAAAAGCCATAGAAATTAAACTCAGAATGTGCCAGATGTGTTTTATTCTATCACTAATTTTTTAAAATTATTATATATTAGCTCTTAATATGAACTGTCTTATGCAAATAATCATAATAGTAATAATAATTATTATAATGACAGCAACAACTACAGGACTGTAATTACAAACAAAGTAATAGATAAAGAAACACTTTTCAAATTTTAATATCTAAGTAAATCTAAGTAGCAATATCTACTTGCTTTCAGTGAAAGGGCAAGGTTCATGCCTGATCTTTCAGGATCTTCTTACCAAACCCTCAAGAGGTTAACATTAAACTCTTAAGTTTGAATAATGCAGTATGTTGTCTTACATATTTCATATTCTGCAAAGCATATAGCAAGTACTGATTATCAAATTTGTAGGCATTTAAGTTCAGTGAGTTCACAACTTATCAGCTCTCTTGCCCATTATCAATTTTATTAATATTTAATCGAAGCTACTTTATGGTCTATGGTGGGAAGAGTTGATAATATTAATATCAGTTTTAATTTTACAAGTGAAAGTAAGAGTTAAATTAATATTTCAGTCTATATACTGTTTAAAATTATTGCTAACAATGAAGCAAATTTTAATTAGTTTTGAATCATGTAATTATCCAAATTCAGGAATTACTTGAGGCTTTGATTATCTATTTTTGTCACCATTAAAAAGTTTGCATCCGTGCCATTATTTTCCATCATCTGAGAATTAGAACTACTCATAACTTATATCACCAAAGTCCTTAATGAAGACATAACTTAGGAAAATTTTGCTAGTGAGTAGCATATGATAATCTAAGTAGAATAACCAGCATATAATTTATTGACTAGAATGAAAGAGCTGAATAAATGTTTGAAAGAAATGAGTGTTTTAAATATAAAACTTTTTGTATATGTAAATAATTAAAAAATTAAAACGACATTATAACTTAATGGCAAATATAAACCAAGCAAAAATGTATTGTGTTGATCAAGATCTCATTTCCGATGTACTTCTGATATCACTCAGTAAATATATTCACCAAATGATGAATTGGTTTGGTTGAGCATTCATTTTTATAAGAAATTGGAAATAATAAGAGCATCTTAAATCATAGGCACATAATGAGCATGTGATGTAGGCTTAAGAACATTACTTTTTCTGGACTATTTCAAATTGGAGATGGACAGATTAACTTTTTGTCCTCTTAAATTATAGAGTCTAAGCATATAATGTTGGAGTCATCTTTCAAGTCATGAGGAAAGTCAGCACACAGAAGGGTGCAGAGAAGAGGGACAGAAGAGAAGAATAAAGAAGACAGACTGACTTTCATCATACCAAGTGTCCAGTCTCTGAGACCCGAGTTACTGCAATACTTCCTCTTCAAAGAGTTATCCTATGTTTATCCCAGTTATCTTAGTTAATGAATACTCTTTTGCTTTCAAAAATTATAAATTATGATAATTTTCAGACAAAAATATATAGCATCTGAAAGACAAATTAGAAGTTTATAACACATTTTCATTATTAGAAAAGAAATTATATCAGACGTCCAAAACTAGGGAGGTAAACAGTTTTGAATTGTAAAAAGCTGAAGCAGTGATAGTATAGATGTATAATTTCATCTTCTCAGGTCTCATTAACTGGTTTAAAGATTACAATAATAAAATCACAACAAATATTAAAATACAAATTCTATCAGTTCTCTAATAGAATTTACATTGCTGAGTAAGTGGCATTCTAAGTGCTTCTAGAGTGTCTTAAGTAAAACACTTCCTAGGGGGCTGTGAAAAATCTCCTGTTATTTATCACTGAAAATCTGCTGAAATATTTGTTTCCCACCAAAAAAGACTGAGAATTACTATTTCAATGTATTAACATCAAGTATGAGATACAAGAACTTCCCTTCTCTTGTGTTACAATTTGATAATTTGATACAGCGGTGCTTTAGCAGTGCACTTTAAATCTCAATGTCTTACAGATATTTTGTAAAATTGATCTTTCTGTTTTCATTTACAATCCCATCACTCAGAGAGGGTTTTGATCAACCTTACACAGGAAAAATAACAATGATAGATATCCAGCTCAGAGCCTCTTTTCTCTATATAGACCAAAGCTCTCTTACTGTGTCAAACTTACCCTTTCTTATTTCTTCTTCCTTTTGGATAAGTTTTCTTTCAAAATCTCCTTTGAAAACAAGTTGAAAGAGGAAGTTTGCTACACAAACTTGCCAGACATATTGAATTTCCTTTGGATTAGAGCTAGGTAATCAATTTTGGATAACTTGGCAAAAATAGAGGTAGAAGAAAAAAGCACATTAAAAATATCCGATTACACATAATTTTTTAAGCCATAGAGTTTTTACTCAAATTTCCTGAAAAGAAATAATTTTTTTCCAAAATAATCACCCTACATTATTTATAGGTCAAAAAATTCCAGTGTATGACCAAGCAGGATGCTCTGTCCCCAAGTTTTTTAATGGGACAAGATTGTACCTGTTTGATATTAGTGCTGCTTTCATTTCTAGTTTCACTTCTAGGAGCATGATAAAGGAAACTAAAGAAAAATAATGTCTATGCTTTTGTAGAAATAAATTTGTTTTCATTTCATTTAGACAAAAGTCATTTTGCTTTAAAAGTTACTCACCTTAGTGTTGCTATGCTAAGGAAATTATATTAACAGTAAAATGAATTTTTCTCATTACTAACAGACAATTCTTAATGTACTATTAAAGAAAGGTCCATTTTCTTCTGTTAATCTGCATTTCAATTATAAATTCCAAATTATTCTTTATTTACCTAATTCTATTTTAGTTACAGAATCACATGCTTCTGGCTTTGGTTCTAGAACACAAAACAATCCTCGTGAGGATTAACAGCATATTTTTACGTTGAATCTCATGTCTATTTCTATTGAATCTCTATTGCCATGTAATTTGGTTCTTGTTCTGCTCATTCACATGGCTAATGGATATGGTTATGTTGTCAAGTACTGAGTGTACAGTTAGTCTCATTTCAGTGGTTACGAGTTCCCATTTGTGAGGTTGTTAAAGTAATATCCTTGTTTTCCAAAATCATCAGTTGAATCATAGTTAAGCACTGATATGAAATCGTTTGAGTGTATAGTCTAATACAAAATTTTTTAAATGCAGTTTTAATTACTTTTTAAAAATTTATTCACTATGATGTAAAAACAAAGAGTGACCTAAGATCACAATTAGCACTATTATTGCTTCCATAATCTTGGTGAAAGATTTAATTCTGTGAAATCATTCAAAAAATGAAGAATGTCTGTATTTAGTTTGCATCCTCCTCCTATTGGAAGATCTTCGTGTTCTGCGGTACTCGAGAAACCCATAGGTGCGGAGGTTGCTGTAAATTCCTTTTAACCCATTAGCAACTCAAATAGTAGAAGAAGAAGAGAAGGACTACAAAATATTTTAGCATCCTATAGATCAATAAAATCAGATTGGAGGTTAATTCCCATAAACTAAATACTCAAACAGACTCTATAGGAATATTAATTAGGGGATGTTTGCATTGATATCACCTATAGCATATAAATTAATAAGAAGTTGATGTGTTGTGCTACAATTTCTTGGAATGATGTCTAAAGTATAATTTGATTGGTAAAGCATCTGTGATAGTTGTACTATAACATGTTGGTGGATCATAGAAGAAAATAAATAAAAAACCCCCCAAAATACTTTGCAGGTCAATAAACAATTGCAGTCCAAAGTTTCTGAGAGATGTGCCTTGACTTATAACGCAACTAAACTTCAGATCAGTTTTTGTTTTTTTCTGAAATGATGATCAGGACTTTTATGAGATTCATGTAATATGTGCAATAACCTGATATTTAAAAATAAACAGTACCATTTTTTTCATTTTGTATATTGTCTGCTAAGAACTAAAATATGGTAGAGGGAAGTTTTGCAAATAATTATTAAGACAATACATTGATTAGTAACCAGTTAGAAATAATTAATAGAGAATTATATTACTTTTAAATATTTAAATTAATTTTACTGTGAATATGTATATTTCATGAAATGATTTGAAACAAAGTGGTTACTGTTAAGAGTTAGGTGTTTTTAAAGATGATATATAGGTTAAGTCGTATTTTCTCTATGATAAGTGACCTCTGTTTGTTATTAAAAAGTGTATACATACATGTTAGTGTATGTGCATGCACCAACACATCTCTTCCTCTCTCAAGTAAAAGTAAGCAAGAGATACCCTTTACAAGGATAAAAATCGGGTAACCTAATAAGCAGACAAAATACACACCTAGAAATGCAGCAAAAAAATCATTTAAAATGTGTGAAGGTAATATTTTTTTTTTATAAAAACAGTAAGTCTTCATAATTAAAAGTAGTTTTCCTTTGGTCTTATCATAAATAGAATTATTTTTATTTTAAACAACATGTGGAGTTACCAGAACACTTAAATGTCTTAAAAGGCTTCTGCCAGAGAGACAGTTGTGTGACCATGGAAGGGAAAAAGGGACATTCTCTCTTAAATCTTCCACTGCCACTCAAGAATCTCTAACTTCATCTCAACTGTGCCCTTTCCTGCTTTTATAGGGACGCCCATTTAATTCCACACCCTGGTCTTAGGGCTCTATGCAATTCCCTCCTATTGAATATGGAGAACAATTTTAACTTGTTAATAGTTAACAGAATGTGGCCAAGGCGAAAAGATTTTTGCAGGTGTAATCAAGGCCTCAACTGATACCTAGTTAATCAAAAGTAAAATAAACTTAGTAGACCTAGCCTAGTCTGTTTACAGTAAACAGCAGTGTTATTGTCAAACTTTACCCACTTTCAAACTATCCACTTTTGGGATGTTCTATAATTATTTATCAGATAATTCTGCATATTGAAGCTCTGAGTTTGTCACTGCTGATCTTGTGAGTGAAGTGCAGGCAGTGATGGAACTATGTGGCCTAGTAGATGGTCCTCTTTGTAATGATTGTTCATGATTGAAATAAGTATTCAGAATATCACCCTTTGAATACCTTTTCTGACAGCGTGGGGATAACATGAGGGCGCTTTTCCTGTGCGCTGTACGGGCCACTAACTCCCACTACGTCTCTCATCCTACAGTTTGTGCTCCACAGACTTACATGACATACAAGAGGTGCAGTGTCTATTCTCTGAATAAGCGTAAGGTGGTGAACTGTATATTATGATGATGACTACAGTGTTTAGAACAACCACTTTTTCCAGTTTTAATGATATCTCTTATTCTCTTTCCTTACTCCCTTGAGAAAGTACCTAGTAGCTATTATACTTTAGCTTGCCTTTATCACAGGATTTGCCATGATCAATGCCGTGTATACATACTCAGGAGATTTCTGTCCTTGCTCAATAACAAACCAACCTGAAGTTCTGTGATTTCATCTTCAGATTAGTCTATTTTTGCTTCTTTGTAAGTATACGTGCTATTTATTTCCCACTGTTACATAGTATAAATTCACTTACTAAAAGCTTATTTTTTTTCTAAAGGAAAAGGCTGACAAAGCAAGTAGTCATTTAAAACTCAAATATATATTTGTATTAATGACTATAAATGCAATGTATTCTTCATTATTTTGGGTAATGAGGAGTTTATATATGTGACAACTTTAAACACTATTAGTATTTCATATCAACTGGTAGGACATTCAAGAAGATGATTGCATAGTTTTATTCCCAATTTGTTTATATGATTGATGGTTCATTTTCACATGAATTTATTATGAAAGTTTTCATAGAGGAATGGGTTTGATACACCCCCTCCAAAAAAAGAAATAATGCCATGAAATCTACGGTACTATTTTGCAGATATAGTTGGAAAGCAATTGCAGTGACTTATTAAGTGAAATTTTAAAAGGATAGCACATTTTGAATCATTCTTCAGTAAAAGAACATGTGAATGGTAATAGATAAAACAAATATAATGACTTTTATGCTTTTTGTTATCCTCTACTGTTGCTAAATATGCTAATAAATAAAAGACAGAGCATCCAAAATGAGATTAATTTATGTGAAACAATTTCATTCTTTCTTGGGTCAATATTGGCTGCCTCCTGGCCTCCCAGGGATCTTTACCACAGAATTTCAGAATATGAGTCCACTTTTTATCCCCAAAACCTTTGCCTTACAAAAGCAAATAAAACCCTTTTTTAAAATTAAAAGACTTTATATCATCCCAATTTGCTTTCTCCTATATCCCCTTAATCATCAGTTATGACTAGATTCTTTGTACATCTCAACATACTCACATTGACTTTTCATTGTTAAACTCCTTTTTTTCAAATTAAGCAAATATATTTGATTAGCAAAGTATCTATTTGCATTTTTCAACTTTTCAGTGACTTTCAACCTCCGATTAATTTTTCACATTTTGAAATCTTTCCATTCCAATTGGAAACATATTGTACCAGTTTAACTCATTTTAGTTCTTAATACATCTCTGTGTAAAAACAGTTTAACAATCTATTGTTCATGATATTTAGTGCAAGTTAACTCATTATAAGGATATTACCTTTTTTCTTTAACATTGTATTAATACGTGTTTCTTTGTTGACGGCATCTTTAATATTTCACGCAAAACTCAGTTTCATAACTGTGAATGAAACAGCTTCTAAAACTTTACAGTCCACAACTGAGAGACTATTTTATTGGTAAAAGTCTGACATATTCATTATCATCTTTAAGATTTTAAAATAATAAATTCTATCATATATTCAATAAAAATACTATTATTTAAACCAATAGTCCCTATGTTGTTTTGTTTTGTTTGTTTTGCTTTTACTCCTTCTTATAAACTATGTTCCTTTGTAGCATTCTTTGAAAGATTTTAAATATATTATTTATTTATAATAATTTATTAATGCAAGCAATAGTTTCTGAGAAATTTAACAAAAACTTAAAAAAATCAATCCATTATCCAGTGCATGAGGATGGAAAGGATAGACTAAATCTTTACCTATATATGCTGGAAACAGGATGATACACATTTGATCAATTGTCTTCTCTCTGATAACCTGTTTTTACACAATTGAGGAGTCTGGTAAAAAAGTGTTGAGATTTTGCCTAAAGAATAAACAGAAGTTTCCACTGTAGTTTGAAAACTACTGGATTCCCTTTTAAAACCCTGGGTGTCCTTGATTCTCATTTACGGGAAAGACATGGTCATTTGTGACCAACCTAATCATAACAAAAGTACAAGTCAGCTATTGAATAGCAGTGTTCTAGGAAGAAGTAGTTATTGAAATAAATCTAGAATGGGCACACTCACCTAAACATACACACAGTCATAATATTTCAGGCACATCTTGGAGATATTGCAGGTTTTGCTCTAGATCACCACAGCAAGGTGAATATCACGATAAACCAAGTTGCATTCATTTTTGTTTCTCCATTGCATACAAACAGCATTTACATTATACTGTAGTCTCTTAAGTGTGCAATATGATTATGTCTAAAAATGATCAAAATTTAATTAAAAGTTGTTACCATCATCAGCACCTTTGGAAAATTATCTTTTTTGTTGGAAGGTCTTGACTTGATGGTTGTTGGTTTATCATGGTGATGGTAGCTGCTGAAGGTTGCTACATCAGTTACTTAAAATAATAATGAAATGTGACACACTGATTCTTCTTTTCGAGTTAAATTTATTTAATTGTTAAACTGCTAAGAATATAGTAAGAGTATTTATTTTGAGGATCTGGTGAGTTTAATAAAATATAAAAATTTTCACAAAATTTAAGATTCTATCATGATATTTTAAAAGCATTAAAAAAAATTTTTATGCACCATGGTGACTCAGGTGTCAGGTCTTCAACTGAGGCTATAGAGTGAATTCAAAACCCCAAAACCTGGATTTGGAACCTGACCTAGGGCCAGGGGAAACATCCAAGTTTAAACAGTTAAAAAATTAAATACATACTTCTTCCAACTCTCTTTTCCAGTTTGCTTTCCTTCCTATTTGTATCAATTCCTGCCTACTTACTTCCTCTTAAATAATAAAATAAAAGTATTAAAAAATTGAAAATAAAATAAAAACTATTATAAAAAAATGACACTGATGATAAAGATTGCTTTGATATTGACAGACTTGGTCAGCACAGTCCCTGTTCCAATTCTATTTCCAACTCCATGGACTTGAAATTTTCAGCTTATTTAAGGCTTTTCTGTACTACATTCAGTTCTTTCTGGAAATCTTGTCTACTGAGGGATAAGATTAAATGTCCATTTGACTAAGCTCTTTCTTCTACTCTATACATTTTGCTCTCTGCTTGCCTCTTTTATGAGAATGATCATGTCATTTTTATTATTACAAATTAATTTTGAATATTAGTGACAGCGACCAACACAGGGGTATATTTTTCCTAGGTGAGCCAAATTCACAAAAGTTGGTTTTATATTTTGTAGTGTCAGTTAAATGTTTCCTTAGCAACAGTGCTTGCTTATTTGCTAGCTTATTTATTTTTCAATTAACTACTTGATTGAACAAGACTATTATATTGGTTAACTTAGGCTGCTGCGGCAGTACACTAGAGTCCAAATAGTTTAAACAGAAGAAATTAAATTTTTCACAGTCGGGAGGCTGAAAGTCCAAGTCAAGGTGTGAACAGGGTTTGTTTCTGAGGAGAACTTTTCCTGTTTGCAAATGGCCATCTTCTAATGGTATCCTCACATGTCCTTTTCTTTAGGTATACCCAGAAATAGTAATCACTGTTTTCTTGTTATTGTAAGAACATAAATTTCAAAAGATTAGGGTCCCATCCCTATAGCTTCATTTAATCTTAATTTCCTCTCTAAAACCTCTGTCTCCAATTATAGTTACATCAGAGCCTAGGATTTCAACATACTAATCTTTGAGAGCCAGTAATTCAGATACTTAACATGAATGTTTAAGATATTCAAAAAATAATTGATTTTTGGTAAATAGGTCTGTTTACCAAGAAACAGATATGGAGCTCTGCAGGAGAATTCTTTGAGTGAAACTTTTAAAAAAAGGCTTTACAAAAGACTTAGTCTACAACCAGTTCTGCTTTCTGGGACACTTGATCCATTAACCCAACTGAATCAACTCTTACGTTTTTTATCAATTTATGGTAGAAAAATGTCATGTTTGGTCTAGAGCAAGTCCCAACAGGAACAATTATAACTTTTACCCTTGGGTACTCAAGGTTGTTCTGTCTGTAAAAGTGAATTTGATGTAGATATAAATGCAAAACAGTCACTGACATGCTACTGAGTCTGGTATATGTGAAGTGCTTGACCATGGGAAAATAGATGACTTTGTGACCAGAATGAGTTGGGTTGTATTTGGATCCAACAGTAATTCATATGAAGATAAAATGTCACCTCTGATAGAAGGAACATAGAGAAATAGAGAACAAGATGTTTTAGCCTGTGTCTTAGACTTTATGTTCCTTAATTTTGCACCAGAGCTCTGCCTCATAATAGAGGGTCACTGAAGGCCATCGATACACAAGGAAATTGCTGAGCTTGGCTTACATATCGGTCTCCTTAGTCACATACACAAGCCAATGTAGAAAGACAGTGGATTTGAGAAATATCCAGAGCTAATCTGGAAACATCAGAAAGTAGAAATCTGCCAGAGGACAATATAATAAGGCATAAGCTTTTATCTACTATGTAAAGAAAGTGAAGTGATATTAGGTAGGAATACATACAGGCACAAAATTTGTCTCTCTAGTCAAGAATATAAGACAAAACTTGAGTGATTTAAAGATAAAGGTATTTGAAAATGATCACTGTAGATCAATTTCTCAGAATGGAATAGAGTATGATGTACATACACGGTTCATGGGACTATTCCCTAGAGGTCATTTGTTATATGGGCGATGTAATTAGGTTAAAAAATATCAGAAGGAAAAGATCACCTAGACCATAAATGTCAATAAACAACTTTTTCCTTCTTCTCCCCATTATTATATAATTGATTTATGTACATGTC
This sequence comes from Solenodon paradoxus, assembly GCA_004363575.1. Classification (NCBI taxonomy): domain Eukaryota; kingdom Metazoa; phylum Chordata; class Mammalia; order Eulipotyphla; family Solenodontidae; genus Solenodon; species Solenodon paradoxus. The sequence continues at coordinate 1,859,268 of RJWH01000065.1, forward strand.
AGTGCTCGCATGGGTGGAGATCTTGCATGAGTTAAAAAAATATGGACTTTTTCTCACTGTAACAAGCTTGTCTCTCACTTTCACTAAATGGTGAAGATATTTGAATTAATAGTACCTAGTATTCTAACATAGTGTACTGATGATGCAGGTCCAAGTCTCTCAAGGCCTGAGCATAATGCTTTCAGATCCCAAAGAAGTCACCCAAGATATCAACAGTGTGAAGTATTCACTTATGAACCTGAGGAGCAAGTGCTAGGTTGGGGAAGATACCAACAAAATGATGGCAAATAGCTCAGTGGTTATACAGAACAATATTGCATCAGTGCCTATTAATCATTGATTTCAAAGCTTAGAACAGAGTTTAGCCCTTCATGAAAGAATGATCATGTGAACTGGCATACAGAAATCAGATGTTCCTGGGGTGGTCTGCTCAGGGACATGTTCTACCCTATGCTGGGGCATGGCACTTTGAGAAATCTTATCACTGGCACCTGAACTTGGGAGGGTATTATAAGGAAGGAAGTGCCTACTGACCTTATTTAGGCATAACTATGTCTTTAGTTATTCTAAACAGTGGTATGTTTCCTCTGGAAGTATACCATACAAATTAATCAAAGTCAATCATATGCAGTTAATTTGATATTCATTTATAGAGGGCTTCCATCAACAGTCAGTATGCCTTGTTTTTAAGGAAATGTGTGGACAGAAAGGAAGGCAAGTAGAGACAAGTAAGGTAGGAAAAGAGAGGAGCTCCTGTTCAATTTAGTTTTTCATTATAGTTGTTCATCATGGTTACTCCCTCAGGTCCTGGGATGTGAATCCAGAACCTTGGGATGTAAATCCAGAACCTTGGGATGTATATGGGCTGTGCCCAACCTCTACTCCACTAGGGCACGCCAATAATCAGCACTCTTAAGAAAAATCATGAAAAAAACAAGGAAAGGCAAAAAGATAGTATCTTATGACAATCTGTAGTAGTGTGATTTAAAGGAACATTTATTTGACCATTCTGTAAACTAAAATGTATTTATCATCATATATTTGGTCTTTGTCCTAAGTTTCAGGCTCACAACTCCCTAAAGTATTAGAATTTCTTAAGGATTGTCAGTGTTAAAGTTGTGTTTTGCTATGTTAATGAGATAGTTCTTTGGGAAACACCTGAAGATGGGATCTGGTTGCCTGGAGAACCAAACATGTAATTAGAAGGATCAAACTTTTAATCTCATCTCCAAATCTCAAGAGATGAGAGAAAAGCTGGGATTTGAGATCAAATTCCAATAGCCAATGATTTAGCCAAAACTCCAGTCTATGTATTGATAGACAGTTGGTCAGAAGTACAAGTATCAACCTGAGTTTGGGACTGGCATTTGAAATAAAGGCAGTCTTAAGAGTTTTAGGAGACTAAATCCTTAATCTGTGGAATATGATGCTATCTCTGGGTAGATATTATCAGAATTGAGTTTATTTTCAGATTAGAATCCAGGGACGTCCTTGAGAAAGAATGGGGACCTCAACCACAACAACAGTGAAAAACAGATTCTCAGCTTCTCCATGAGAAAGATTCCAGGAGGAGTCAGAAGAAGAGTTGGAGTAAAAGAGGTGTATTGGAAAGTTCAAAATATACAGGCGAGAAGTGCTGGGAAGCCTGTTTTAAGACAGACAAGCCCCAGGATTATAGAGATTGAAATTTCTGTGGAATTGCTGGGGAGTAATTGCATCAGACTGATGAAAGTTCAGGAAAGTCCAGTGAATAGTGGGATCTTCCTATCAAGAGGCAGGTCTTTTCTTCTTAAAGTGGTCCAAGTATTTAAATCATATATTTGTAGTGGAACTTCCTCTTTCAGGTGCAGTTCATTTTTACTGAAGTTGGCTAAACTGCCTCAGTTGAATTTTGGACATCCTACTGGTATCTGAGAATTTCCTGTTGATATGGGAAATCTTCACACATCCCTGTTGGAACTGAAGAAAGGAACCAAATACACAAGAAATGTGTTCAAAAGAATCCCATAAAACCATCTATTATTATCTTTATTTTATAAATAAAACATAGATTGTTAAAGTAATGTACTCTGGTCTGCACAATCTATTTGAGGAATCAGATACTAGAGATCTTAAGCACTGTTCCTGCCATTTCTATTCCAAGTTAGGATTTAAAGCCTCTTCTATTTTCTACTTAGCAATTCAGGGAATAGAAACCAGGGTAGTCTTGCAATGATTAAACTGGCTCCTTTACTTAACATGTACTTCAGTTCAATTCAGAGATTTTGAAATCGGACATATTTAGAATTGTGCTAAGTGATTTAGCTAATACTAGCACATTAGTGTTCATTAAAAATTGGTCCTTGAAAATAAAATGTGCATTAGACAGAATAGGGAAATGGTAAAAAAAAAAAAAAAAAAAAATATATAACACTATTGTTATAACTAAGCTATAACAAATAATATGGAATTCATAATCTCTTTTGCTATCATTCATTTTTATTAAATGCATTGACTGCCATTTCTGGCATCAAGCTACTCCTAACAAAGTTATTATTTCTTTACTCCGCTTGACAGGAGAATGATTAAATCTGCTTGTAGAAAACTAAATAACATCAGTACTATCAGTAATTTGGTCATGTTATTTTGAAGCTGTCTAGATTATTTTCTCAGAAATAAAATTTATAGGTTTATAGATGAAATTTTAAGAAGTGAATCCAGGTTGTATTTTCAAGCAAAAGTATATTGTTAGTTTCATATTTTTGAATAAAATCTGTTAGATATAAATAGAACCTGTTTCTTTTGTAATTGCTTAACTTAAATAATTATGTATATAAAGGAAACAAAATAGAGATATATTACCAGGAGGCTTATTTGTCTGAAAAGTTCAAATCTATGATTATGATGAGGCCTTGCTTCTGAAATTATAGAGTCATCTTTGAAGAGGTCCTGTATATGAACAAAAGAAAGGTACAGAAAGGCTAAAATTCTTAATATTTTATTTATATATAATTAGCACTGTGAAACGGTTATTTAAAATGATTCATTGCACAAATATTTTTAATAGGTGTTTAAGTATTTTTGACCTTGGCAGATATATGATTTGCAAATATCTTCTCTCATTCAGTAGGTTGTCTTTTCCTTTTGACAATAGTTACAGTTACTATGCAGAAGTTTATAGTTTTATGGAGTTCCATCTACTTATCTCCCCTTGGTGTTGGAGTACAATAAACAGATACTTTTTAAGGTCAGTGTCAAGTATCGTGTCATCTATGTTTTCTTCTAAATATTATGTGATTTCAGGTTTTACATTTAAATCTTTATTTGTGTATAGTATTATGCAATGGGCTAGTTTCATTATTTCGCCTGTGGTTATCTATCATTATCAACACCATTTATTGAAAATATTGCACTCTCTCCGTTGTACTTTTGGCTCCTTTGTTGTAAATTATTTTTCCAGATTTCTGTGGGTTTATTTCTGGGCTCTCAATTATGTTTCACTGCTCTGTGTGTCTATATTCCAACACTACAGTGTTTTGATTATTACAGCTTTGTCATAATGCAGGGAATATGATTGCAACCAAATATTTTTTCTCCCCCACCCTCAGGATTGTTCTGGATGTTTGAAAATTTTGTGATTCTATACCAATTTTATGATTATTTTTCTATTTCTATGAAGGATGATTTTGATAAGGATTACATTGATTATATATTGTTTTGGATAAAATGGTCATTTTAACAAAGTTGTTTCTTCTAGGCAGTGAATATGGTATATTGTTCCAGTTTTTGGTATTGTCTTCAATTTCTCTTAGAAATGACTTACTGTTTTCAGTGCAGAGATCTCTTAGACCCTTGCTTAAATTCATTCCTAGGTATTTTCTTCTTTTTGGTGCAGTTGTAAATAAGAATGCTTATTTATTTCTCTTTCTTATGGTTTATAAGTTATGAATATAGAAAAACAGCCAGTTGTTATACATTGATTTTGTAGCCTGCAACTTTACTGTATTTATTATTCTAATAGTTCTTTTCCTGGAATTTTTGGGGTTTTCTATATATAAAAACATATCCTCTACACATAGTGACAGTTCTTGTTCTTTTACTATTTGGATGACTTTTACTCTTTTTTCTTGTCTATATGCTTTACTTAAAACTGCTACTACTATGTTTAGTAGTCGCGGTGGTAATGGGCATTTCTTTTTCATTACTGAACTTATAAAAAGTTTTCAGTTTTTCATTATTGAGTGTTATGTCATTTGTGAGTTGGTTTTACAGATATATATGTACTGAGGCAATTTCTTCTATGTCACTTTGTTGAGTTTTTATTATAACTCTGTTGAAAATTGGCAAGTGATTTTTTTCCCCCTGAACCTATTGAGATGCCTATTTGGTTTTTATCTTGCATGTTGTTGACCTGGTATATTACACTGAGTGATTTGTGCATGTTGAACCATCCAAGCAAGCCTAGAATAAATGTCACTTGACTACGTTGTATGATCCTTTTAGTCTGTTATTGAACTTGGTTTGCTCAAATTGTGTTGAGGAATTTTATATTTATCTTAGAAATATTAATCTATCATTTTCTTTATTTGCCCTTTTCTGATTTTGGATTCAGGAATGAGTTTAAAAAGCTTCGCATCATATTCACTATTTTAGGGGAGTTTGTGAAAGATAGGTAGTATATATTACTTGAAAATTTCATATAATTTGCCAGTTAATACATCTATTCTTAGGACATTTGTTTAGGAGGTATTTGATAAATCTTTCAACTTTCATGTTTTCTATCAGTCTGTTCATTTTCTATTTTTTTTTTTTTTTGTTATTTAGTCTTGGAAGGTATGATTCTAATTCATCCATATCTTCTATATTGCCCGTTCTGCTTCATATCGCTATTCTTAACCACCTTCAGTGATCCTTTGTCTCTCTGGGGTATCCATTATAACTGCTCTTATAGTTCTAATTTTATTTACTTGAGTTTTTTCTCTTGTTTTTGTAGTGAGTCTATCTGATGGTTTTTCAATTTTATTTTATATAAAAAATCTTAGTTTCAGCATGTTTTTTATTTTTTAGTCTCTCATTTATCACCCATCTAATTCCTATCATCTCATTTCTTATACTTTTTGTAAAAAATGCATTTGTTCTTTTTTTAGTTCCTGTAGAAATTAGGATTAAATATTTGACCTTTTATCTTTTTTGAAAAATAAGTTTGTATTGTTATAACTTCCCTTTTAGTACTGTTTTTGTTGCATACCAAAAATTTTGGTAAGATACATATTTTCATCTTATCTCCAGGTATTTCTTTATTTCTTCTTTGATTTCTCATTTGCTTTATAGTTTTCATATGCACATTGATTAATATCCACAGTTTTGTGAATAGTCCTGCTTTATTTTTGTAATTGATTTCTAATTCCATACCTTTGTGGTTAGAAAAGAAGCATAATTATTATTTCAGTCTTCTTAAATTTGTTGGGATTTTTTTTTCTGTCTCAGCATATAATCTATCCTGGAGAAAGTTCCATGTGGACCTGAGAAGAATGTATGTTTTTATTCTGCTGCTTTTGAGGAAATAATCTACATATATCTACTAGGTTCCACTGGTCTAATGTGACATTTAAGTATGATAATTCCTTTTATTTTTCTGTCTGAATTATCTAGTCAGTGATGTAAGAAGTAAGTGAAAGTCTTATATTATTGCTGTTGTTAATTTCTTCCTCTTGGTATGTTAATGTTTGTTTTGTGTATTTTGTTGTTCTATATTGGGTACACATATGAATTATTGTTATATCTGTTTGATAGATTCATCCCTTCACCATTATGTAATATCCATCCTTCTTTATTGCATTCTTTGTTTGAATGTCTATTTTGTCTAATATGAATATTAAAGTGCTAGCTTTTCTTTCAAGTCATTGCATAGATTATATTTCCATCCCTTTATTTGTGTTTGTCCTTACTCCTGAGGTCTTTCATATATAGAAAATAGGAGGATTTTATTGTTGATGGTGTTGTTTTTATCTATTCAACCTCTCTATTCTTTTGATTATATTATTTAATCCATTTATATTTAGGGATATTGTTGATATGTGTATATTTATTGTGATATTATTATATGGTTGTTTTTTGAATCTTTGGTGGTCCCTGTCTATTGCCTTATCTTTCTCTTTTCTTTTGCAATTTGGTGGCTTTCTTTTGTTGTTTATAGAGATCCCTTTTTCATTTTCTTTTGAGTACTTATCATAAGTTTTTGCTTTGTGTTTACAATGAGTTTCTATTATTAGTTCCTATGTGTGTAACATTATGTTTTGGACTGATAATAAATTTGAAAACATTGCAAAACTTTACATTTTTAGTTCCACCCACCATATTTTATGTATTATATCTTATTTTGCTTTTAACAATATATGTAACACTTAACTAATTAAAATAACTACTTTATTTAATCTTCATGTCTTATAAATGATCAAACCTTTTATGTAGCTAAATTTTCTAGTGAGTTATTTTTTCTTTAGTTTATTTTCTTGTTTTTAGCTGCTGCTTGGTGAGTGGGTGTAACCACTAACCCAACCCAATTGTGCAGGCGCAACTGTGAAGCATAACAGTTCCAACTGAGTAATGACCTACAACGGTTTTAAATACTGGGAAGTACCTCAGGGCAGTTCCATGTGTTAGACTCTGATGTACAATGTTTCTGATGACCAGACAGTACCAGTGAGCTAAGTTTCAGTGGTGGTAAAGTAGTCAGTGTGGCTAACCCACGGTCTCTAGTAAGCTGAGGAATTGGTTCCAAGATAGCACTCACTGGCAATAGTGCTTAGCATGGTTGCATGAATTTGCCAATATGTTGCTTGATATTCCTGTTTCCTACCCAGGGATTATGCCGAAACTCTCTGTTTCTCAGGGCAGATGTTGTAAGAGTGTTACATATATTTCCTTAACTTACAATTTGAGCACATTTCTAACTAGTATTTTTGCACTGTGGTCCCAGGATGTGAATCTGTGTGCAAGCCCTTTAAGAGAGAGTTCTTCACTACTTATAATTCTTTGATTCTTTTTCCCATAGGTTCTCAACAATGAGTCTTTGCTGTGTAAAATAGAAGGGTCGGAGAGTCCAATATAGGACAAAACTCTCCCCTCCTCCTGCACTGGAAAAGTTCTACACTTTTGGAATAAATCCATCAAACTCCACTCCAAAGTGTGGTATCTTATTTGATGAGACGTTATCTCTGTCTTTCCTACCTGTTTTGGTTCTGGCTGCTCTCCTTTAACCCTTTTTTATTGAGTTCTATGTCTGGTTTTGAGGTCTTCCTTGCAAATTATTCCATATACAGTTGTAGATTCCTTATCTTCAAGTGAAATGAGTTCAATTTCTTCGTATGCTTCTATCTTTAATCCTATGTCAATCTCAAAATAGTTATAATTGCTGTCATTATGGGGCTAGTTCATTCTGCTATGCATTAAGCTGTCTTATTTCTCATTCAATCCAAACAGACCGTATACTGTACTTACTCCTTTTGATAAAGAAACTAAGCATAATGCATAAGAATTTTGTCCAATTTTCAACCCATGTATTGGTGCAATTGAAAATTAAACATATATATTTGAATTGTAAGGTAGTATAGCTCAGTGAACTTGAATAGTCTACCCATGTAAAGTCTGCCACCGTTCAAGTTTAGACAGCAATGAAGCCAGCAGAGTCAATTTCTTTATTTCCCTTTGCAACAACCATAGGGAAATTATGGCTGTTGAGTATTTTGACTCTCTACCAAAGGACAGGAAGAAATATTGTATTGCATGAAAAATAGGCCTTTTTTTCATAAGATGATCATCTCAAAGAAAAAGAGAAAACATGTAGTCATTTGTGCAATGGTAATGATAGGGATTTAGTTGCCAGCTTCAATGTTTTACTTTTTTTCCTGATAATTTATATGCAGTAGAAAAGAAATAAAACTTAGCTTTATCTCTCTTCTAAATTGCCTTTAAATGAAAAGAACATCCTATCCCATTAGTAATTTTCCAAGAATGAAATTTACAATTTAAAGTACATTTATTAATATTAATTTTTATTATCAAAATAAAATACTGGAATTTAAGTTTAGAAATATTTGCCTCTTTCATCAGTATAAATTAACAGCATGACACAAATCACTAAATAGCATGTAATTATTTGTAATGAGTTGTAATCATAAGTAATTTATCAAAGAGTAAATCAAATATTCATTAGAAAAAGTATCACTATTAATTGCATTAATCATTTCAATTACAAGCCAAATGAATTTTACATAAATCTGAGATTAGCTTCCATATTTGAAAGCTATCTTATTCTCTGCATGTTTAAGGACAAAAATTAAAATAAGCAAATGGATATTTATATACATTTGTATTTACAGTGTTTTCAGACTTAATGTTGTGATTCCTCTTTATGTGACCATTGTTAGTCTGTCTTTGTGAAGTTGTGGGTCTTAGAAAAATAATTAAAGATTTTCAAAAAAAATATAGTCTTCCTATGCCACACACTGATTATATGATACATATTCCATGTTTTAACATTTGAAGCCTGTATGATGTATAACAATCTGTTTTCCTCAGTGTAATGCTATAATGTAGGCTGTTATAGTTTATTTTTTAAGTCAACTGATAGCTTATTGAACAATGTTTATATATGTATCTGTGAGGGTATTATCAGAAAAGATTAGTATTTTCATTTGATTGAATAAAGTACATTGTCCTCCAAATGCAGTTATTGAGGGCCAAAATAGAACAAAATGGTGTAAGAAAGAGACTTCTTTTTCAAAGTCTACAGTTTATATTTAGATATGACTTGGTTGTTTCTGGGCAGGAGGTGAGCTCAAATCTGACTTGTTTGTCATCTTGGGTTTAATCAAGAAAAACCTGGTAAATTCACTTTTGAAAGGAGTTTTTAAAAAACATTCAGTTAAAACCACTAAGAGCAAATATTTTTTTGAAAGGTACAGGCAGAAATGAAGGTGAGTGGGCGGGCAGATGAGGAGGAAGAAGCATTCCATTTTACTATATGCAGTTGTTCATCTTGGTTGTTTCCCCCTGCCCAGGTCTTGACCAGATTTTGGGGTGTTTGTGGACTAGGTTGTGGTGAATTAAACCACTAGGCCACCCTAGTGCACCAGAGCAAATCTTACTATATAGAAAATTTCAATTTGGTTTGTGTAGGCAGAAAGAGAATTTGTGTGTGGAGATATTTTATAATTTATGAATAATAAATTAAAATAATAACAAATTATAAATTAAGTTCTCATTTTTTGGTCCATTGAGTATTTTGTTTTTCTCATTAAATTTAACACTAACGTTTATACCTTATTTTTTATATATATATATATATATACAATGAATTATGTAGCCATTATCTGTATTGCTTTTGCTTAGGTTTTTTTTCTCAATTTTTAAATTATAATTTATATGCAATAAGATTAGTCCATTTTAGTAAAAAAAATTAAGTTTTGATAAGCCTATATAATCATTTAAGTATCACCACAAAATATAGAAAATCCCATCACTTCACACCAATTCTCAGGTTTTAAGGTAAAATCTTTTCAGAATTCCCAGCATCTCATAGGCATGAGGCTGTTTTCTGTCCCTACAGTTTCACCATTGCAAAATTGTTATATAATCAGCATCATGAAAAGAACTGCATGTGTCAGGAATTTTAGTAGTGTCTAGTGTGGCAATAAGGACAGGAGAGTCTTTTTATGAGAAGAAAATAATCTCTAAGTATTCTACTTTCTGCATATTTATCATTTTTCAGTTTATTTGTTTGTATTAACATGTAATTGAAAATATGCAATTAAGAATGTTTCATAGTCTCTGAGGATGTTGAAGACATATGTCTGCCTTGTCTATGAATAGGAAATCCAATCTAAGATACACTCAAGCTAAAGAAAACTATAATTACAAAAATTCCTGTTGTCCAGTGTTTGCAGATTTTGTTATTTAGGATTTTTTTCTTTATTCTGAATTTGAACAAAGTGTCAGTGAAAAATAGTTTTATCTGTGTGTGTATGTGTGTGTGTATGTGTGTGTATTTGGTTCAGGAGAAACCACAATTCTAAACATTTAAAGAATTCCTTACTTAAATGATGAAACTTTTCAGTGCCACTGTGTCTCTCTTGCACTGTTTCATTCACCTGCCATCTTCCTCCTCTGAATGACACTATTTTTCAGAATTGTGTTGCTTTTGAAATCTATGGATTACCCAGAAGTAAGGGAGAAAGAGCCCTAAGTTGAAGCTAACCTTTGTGGGGAAAAATTGAGTATTTCCTAAATGAGTGTGAAGACTATGTGGACTGAAGCAGAGGGAACTGTCCACAGTAGAGGAATATAACTGGGCTAAAAAAGTCAGGAGAAAGGATACATTACTCTTTAAAAGGAATTCAATACAGTGCCCACTTTGGATTTGACTGTGAATATTTTCACTCTATCAAATATCACTAAATATTAAAAATCTTTCTTTTAGATTTATCTCATAACCATCAATTATCTCATAATTCCTTTAAAATAGGACATGCCCTTTTAGAGTTTAAATCCAAGAATATTTTTCAACTGATTTAATGTTTAATTACAAATCCTGACATCAAATATCTTGAATTATAATGCTTTTTTTTACTCAGTACTCTTTAAGTCATTTGGACATTTAAGATACGTTTCATATTTAGATTGATTTTACCGACATGTTATGAGCTTTTTTTTCTTCAAAAGACAGTCACATTTTTAAAGAAGAAGTGCTTTCTTTAACAATATTACATTAATGCTTTAGCTGCATTTGTCTAAAAATTTTTTCAAGGTTCAACAATTGTTTTAATTTTGATTCAGTTCTATTTCTTCTATAGTTCTTGATCCTATGCTTCCAATGAGAATGTTCTCAGATGTGTTGTTCTGTACTGAGGTGATATTTGCCCCATCACTCACCACCTCGCTCTCCAGTACAAGCAATAGAAAATATGTAAAAATGGTAAGAAGTTCCTCCCTTATCATTCTTGCTACCAGCAGCCTTTTTCTCTACTGTTCCAACTGTTATTACTTATGGAATCAATGTTCACATTCCATTCTCCAGTTCATCTCTGTCTATCTCTATCTATAATATAATGACCATAATTTTCATGCCTTCTATACTGAAGGATAAATGTCAAGCAGTCATTTCCTAACCAGTGTAAACAATAAAAGACAGAATGCATGTCATCAAACTCAAACCTTGTCATTAAACTCAAAAAGTATGTTTACTATATAAAGGCCAGTGTAATTAGATAAAAAAAATAAAGCATGTCATCATAAATGCTTGTTTTTTCAAAGCAGGTGTTGAGATCATTAACCTGTTCTTAGGCTCAGATTTTCAAGGAAATATTTAGAAAATTGAATATCTCTTTACTATGTGTTTGCATATTTTTAAAGCAGCATATTTTTACTTTTTTTCCATTAGTAAGACACTTTGACAATCATTAAGAATTCAGTCTCTCTACAGACAAGAATAGCTAAAGTTCAAGTATAAAGTATGCTTCCTATGTGTTAAGCCCAATTCTAGGGACTTAAAAATTTCTGATCTATATAATTTCCTACAGCATGCATTATAAAATTAAGTACTATTTATTGATCTCTCACCTCTTATTCAGTTGCATTCTGTTTCTTCCTGCTCTTTCTTTCTTTTCTCAAAGAAGCAGATGTCTATAGCCTCCATTTCTTTAATGAGATGTTTTAATCCCTACTTCCTCTTAACCACACATTTATGGATATAAGAAGCCCTTTTACTGATCTTATTATTAAACTAGTTTTAACAATGAATCAAGATATAAAATAAGTATTTTAAAAGATCTTTTAAAAGTAATTAATCTAAAACAACAGTGTCAGTACTCACTGTTGTTTAGTAAGTTTATTAAATTTACTTAATTATAAAGTCTGGATACTGCTTAGTAAGATAATGTAATTTTATTCTGGACTCTGCATGTTTTTTATATCAGATTTGTTATCTGACTTTATATTTTAATTGAATAAAAACAATATTTTATAATTATATTAATTTTCTCAATTGCCAATGACTCATATTTCTGTCATTAAAATGTCTTTATACTGCATTAAGTTGTCATTTATAAAGTTTCAGATTTTGTTAGGGTAGAAAATGTCTTTTGTTCCAGCTTTGGGAGCAGTGTTTTAAAACACGTGCTAAATAATTCATGAATAAATTAATGTTCAGATAGCAGTCTGGAAATGTCATGAACATTCTTCAGGTTGTTTAAATTTATCCTTGATAGTTAATGAATTAAATCTTTCCCTTGAAATGTCTCATTTTGTTTTCATATTTTACTATCAAATATTTACCAGCGATTCATATGGGAATAACACTTTAGAGATTTGAAATAAAAGAAAATAACAATTATCTTCTTGTGACAGTGATTATATTGTGTAATTATATATACTGCCTACCTGAAAAAAATTAGTTAAAATGGGTAACAAGACTCAGATATTGATGACTAACCAATAGTGACATCATATCCTAGAAATAAAAAGATCTGTAATGATTGACTTGATGGTTTGACCAAGTACCCATATTGTACATAACTTATGTATAATGATTTCATTCAATCTTTTAAGCAGTCTACTGAAAAACCTTTTCGTGAGATTATGTTTATATTTAGATAAATAGGTTAAAAATAACTTTTTAATTAATGCTATTTTATCAGTTCATTTAACAATGTCAATGCAGTTAGAAAGATCCGCTATATCTTCCAAAGGAAACCAAATCACATTTCCAGTAATATGTGAAAGGTTTGAGTTACAATGCATCATAGAATGGCTGGTAAGTCAAATATAATCACAAAGTAAGCATTCTAAAGTTCTAACTGCATATAATAAACACTCACTAACAGAGAAATCATTATGTCCCAGGCATTAGATGCTTGGGGTTAGGAATATGAAGATGAATTAGACACTAGCTATTTCTCCTTTCCATATCTCCCAATGAAATGGAAGAGAGGTTCATACAAACAAATGAATGCCCTATAGGATAATCAATAAATGTGACTGGCACATAATGTTTGCACAAAGGTTAGATATTTTGTTTTAAAAGAAATTAGAACTGAATTTCTATGGCATCTACCTGGGGGAAGTGGGTCCAATTAACTCAGCAAGATCTGCTAGTCTTCCCCAAGGCAAAGGTGAAGTCAGAACTGTCTAGGAGTTGCAGTTTTCCAGAGAGAGGTAGAGCACTGTGAGTTTGAACTGTCTTTATCTGTGCTCCCACTGTCCTCTCTGACACTACCTAGTCATCTAAATATTGTAGTGGCTTCATTGTTGTCCAATAAGTTATTTTCCTGTAGGAATCACTATCACTTATAGTCATAGAGTTTATACTGGTCTTTCAAACAGGTTGATTTACTAATAATTTTTTGACATCCTCCACTGAAGTCATCAGTCAGATTAAGTGAAGGGTAGTAAAATGGTGTCTTCTTTTAGCTAACACAGATGTTTCAATGATAAAAAATAGGCAGAAATTATATTGTTAATGGATAATTTAGCCTATAGAAATGAATTCAGAAAACTGACTGAGGACAAAGACCATTTTGTTTGAGTACCACTTTATCATTCAGCTAGAATATGATTTGGAAAAAGCTATCTATCCTCTTTGTGTCCATTTTTAATATGCACAATGTATTTATCAATAACATCAATTTTATATATAGTAGTTCCTTTTATCTGTGGGGATTTGTTTCAAGACTCCAATGAATATATGAAATTTCAGGTCATTCCAAACACTGTATATACAATGCTCTTTCCTATATACACATATATATTATATGTTTTTAATTTATACATTATTAACAATAATAGCTAATAAATAAAACAATAAACTATTATAAAAGCTATGTGAACATGTCTTTCTCTCTCTGAAAATAAATTACTGCAATTTGTATTGTCAGTGCTATCAGATAGTTGAGGACAAGTAACTGAAATCATAGGGAAAATAAACAGCAGAAAGAGATTACTGTAGTTACTATGTAGATTAAATTAGAGCATCTAGCTGAAATGGATAGTGAAATTAATGCAATGATCTCAAATTGTAATATGTATGATTTTACCTGTACCAATTTAATAACTTATGCACACTTAAGTAACTTTAAGTAATATTTCAAAAAATATTTAAAGTGATACTTTGTATTATAAATCAGTCATTCTGTGTGACTATCTTAGAGTCCACAAAAGATGGGGGTAGGAAGGTAAGAAGCTATGTGGTGCAGTACCAGCCCTCATTCAACCCATGGTAACACCAAAATATTGACAATCTTGCTGATAAGTGTTTAAAATTCATTATGTTATATATTCATGTAAAATTTAAAAAATTTACAATCTAAAAGTTGAATAACCTGTTTAATAAACTGCAAAATCTATGTAGAATTTCCATAGTTCTTTTTTTTTAATTTTATATATGTTCATTTTTTTTTTTACATTACTATATATTTTTCAGGATATTAAATTGAATCACAATCTATGTGTTCTTCATATCACATCTGCCACCAGAATTGTATTGCCTATCACCATCACATATTTATATCCTAATTCATTGGTTTTCTCCTCCCTCCATTCCTCCTGTATCATAACCACAGTTTGGCATCCTGTAAGTTTTGTTTACCAGCATTTAAAAATAAATATTCAGAATACAACACAATAGGTGGGAAAAAAAAAAAAACTATGGAAGAGTTCAACAACAACCTTGAAGAAATATCGGATGGATTTAGTAAGCTAATAGATAAGACAATGGAAAGTAACCAAGCAGATAAGTAAAGAGAAAAATAATAATAAGTAATAAAGACAGCATAAGAGATTTGAGGAATACATCAAGAAACACAACTATTGCATAATAAGAGTTCCAAAAGGAGAATAGAGAAAGAAAGTATCAGAAATCTTACTTGAAGAAATGATAAGTGAGAGCATACCTAACCTGGAAAGGAATAGACATTCAGAGCAAGAAATCTCAAAGAGTTGCAAAAAAATTAACTCAGACATACACCAAGACACATTACAATTGAAATAATAAAAAAGAAGATCAATAAACTTAAGCTGCTGGAGAAAAATGAGTTAAACACAAGGGGTACCCCCCCATAAACATGTTTATTACTCAGCAGAAATTTGACAGATTATAAGGAAATAGTACTGTATTTTCAAAGTGCTGAAAGGCTTTCCAATCAGTAGTATTTACCATGATAGGTTATTACTTATAATCTAAGTAGTGACAAAAAGCTTTAGAGATAAATGAGAGTTCAATAAGCTAATCACAACTAAAACAGTCTTGCAAGAAATACTAAAGGAATACTTATAAAATGAAATGAAAAAAAACTATTAGAAGGAGCAAAACAAAAATGTGGAGGGATGCAAAAATGTGGATTGTTAAAGTGCACACAAAATCTTGCTTTTGATTTAAAATAGATTATAATCAAGGCAAAAAGGAGATATTATCTCACACTTCCAGGGATGCTGCAAAGACTGGAAGCATCAAGTGTTGGGTAGGATTCAGAGGAAAGGGAACCCTCATAAACTACTGATAGGAGTCAAGATTGGTACAACCATTATGGAAAACAGCATGAAAATTCTTCAAAATATGAAAATAGAAATTTCTTATGATTCCATTATTCCTTTTTGGGGAATTTATATGAAACACACTAAAGCACTAAATTAAGAGATATGAACAATTGCATGTTTACTGCATCATTATTTACCATAAATAAGAACTGGAAGCAAACTAAGGGCCCATATACAGGAGTCGATAAGATTAAATCCTTCCATTTACAACAATATACATGGATTTAGAAGGAATTATGCTTACATAAATAAGTCACTAGGAGAATGACATTGTATGATGAGTAAAATCATACAATGCATGTGAAGAAATCAATAAATAAAATCAACCAAAAGCAGTCTATGAAATCCAATTAATCTTTACCAAAATGGAAGAAGAAGGGGAGATATGTTGGTAAAAAGAAGTAGTTTTATGGTGAAAGTATCCTTTTCTAAACTGTATGTGGTTAACTTAATTCAGATGTTGATTTGCAGTGATTTACACCACAAACCACTATAATGGTACAATGCATTACTCCTTCAGTTAAAAAAAAAAACTTGACAAGAGGCTTTAGTCTCTGTACTCAGCAGATCACAGGGTACCTTCCTGTGAACCTTCCTGCACTGGAGAGCTATAGTGAGTGGGTCCCAAACCATCAGTGACAGACACAGTTCACCTGGGCTGACTCTGAACTTGCCCCCTGACATAGGAGTTGTGGAAAGGGAGAAGACTGCACCCACAAATCAAAGAAGCTTCTGTCTCTGACTTTAGTAGAATACATGGAACATATCTGTAAATTCCATCCTGCGGAAATCCATGGTGAGTGAGTCTGATTTCCCCAAAAACCAACAACCAGAAGATGTCCACTGCCTCATGCTTAACAGAGATCTCTGGAACTGACTGTGAAGTTATTCCTTAGACTGAAGAGTTTCCTATTATCAGCCCACAAGAAAGGAAATTTTCCCCAATCTCACAGAAGCTAGCAGAAACCACCTAAAATAGCATTGGTGGTCCACCATGGGAGAGTTATTTTAGAGAGTAAAACTGACCTCACTCACACTGGAGCCAAGTGACTGGCACTGGACAAAACAGGAACAAACATCACCGTACAAGAACAAATCAATATGAAAAGAAAGCCACTGTGCTAAATTCATGACAAAGAAAGACATACCAAAATCTAAGTCACCAAAAAAAAATGAATGGCCTGAAAAGGAGGATACCAGGAACTCACCAGAGAAGAATGAGATGCATGAGGCATACTCAACTCCTGAAAGGCAATTGGTATACCTCAGAAGAAACACATCAAAGAGAATATGTCACCAGGGAGACTGAAGTAATGAGAAAAATTCCTAGCAGAAATGTTAGAGATAAAAGATAGTCAAGGAATGAAAAATAAATGTGGAACCCTCCATATAGAGTCTTAATCTTGCAGAGGGACAAATCTGAGAAATTTAAGACAAGATGCTATTGATGACATGCATGGAAGAAGAGAGGGAAACGAGACTGAGCAAAAATGAAGAAACCCTACAAGAAATATCAGACATCATGAGAAGAACAAGCATAATAACCCAGAAGGGTAAGAGAGGGAGAAAAGAAACACAAAGTTTTCATAAAAAGATGTAATAGCAGAGAACTCCCAAATCTGTCATAAAAGTGACCATGAACATTTAAGAAGCAGCTAGAAAGTCAAAATTCCTAAATATAAAAAGAGCTACTTCCAGACACATCATAGTAAAACTAGCAAAATTCAACAACGAAGAAAAACTTGTCAAAAATGTTAGAGAAAATATAAATATAACCTACAAAGGAACACCATCAAGCTATAAGACTTCTCAGCAAAACCCTAGAAGCCATGAGAGAGTGGAACAATGTATTCAAAATACTAAAACACAAAATCTATTAGTCAAGAATAGTCTATCATGTATATATGATGTATATTATGTGAATGCTCATATGCTGCAGAAATAAGGGTTTCAATGATAAACAAAATTTAATGAATTTTTCATCACCAAGCCTACCATTCAGGAAATCATGAAAAATGTCCTATAACAGGGAAAACAAAAATAAAGATCCCCCAAACACCAAGACCTGTCATAAACAGGAAAACAAAAAGTGTAATATAAATAGGACCAGCAGGAGAGAACATAATAACAACAAAACCTAAGAATGGAAAGAAAATAATGGAACCTGTAGAAACCTATAAATACAATGTGACATTAGTTCATTAAAGACTATCAGAGCAATAAAGAGATAATCCACATAACAGTCACAAAATACAATTTTAAAGAGATACATAACTAAGAAGCATACAAAATCTAAAGAGCCAACACTGAAAATGATATGGAGGAAAACCAAATGGAAAATTAAACAACACACACATACGCAAAAAACAAAACAAAACAACAGAACATAAAGCTGCAAATTACAGCAATAAAGCCCAAAGTATCAGTTATCACACTAAATGTGAATGGACTGACGACACAAATCAAAAGACAAAGAGTGACTGGATAGACCAAAAGGAGAACTCAAATACAGATAAATATTCTACTACAAGAAATTCATATGAGATATTAAGATGATCACAGGCCGAAAGTCAAAGTCTATGGAAAAAATTATCAAAGTGATAAAAGAAAATTGTCATGAACTGCAACACCAGTTTCAGATAAAATCAACTTCCCACCTATAGAGAGTATCATGAGGCACGAATTTACACTATATTATGGTCAATGGAGCAATTCATTATGAAAAAGTAGCCATCATTAACATTTAAGCATCTAGTGTTGGCCCATCTAAATATATTTTAAAAGAATACGGACATAACTAAAAACAGACATTGACAGTAACATAATAATAGTATGAGTCTTCAAAAATCCACTTACATTGATAGACGATCCAGACTGAAAGTCAGCAAGAAATAAAGACTCTAAATGAATCAATATATAACATGGAGCTGACACATATACAGGGTGTTCTACCCCAATAAAAAAGAATATGCATTCTTCTCAAGTGTACATGGAACATTCTCAAGGAAAGACCATAGTCTGGGACAAAAAATAAGTTTCAACAAGTTAAACAAGGTTGAGATTTCAGAAAACATCTCTGACTACAAAAGGGTAAATTTAGAAATGAACCAGAAGAAAAATCTCTCAGGAACACAAAGATGAGGAGATTGAATAACATGCTTTTGAACAGCACTTGGATCCTTGTTGAAATTAAAGATGAAACAATATATAATCTAGAAAAAAATGAAAATGAAGAGGTGAGCAAATAGAGTATGTGGAATGTGGCAAAAATAATTCTGAGAGAAAAGTATGTTGCCATACAAGTGCCATACAAAAACCAAGGGAGGGTCCAAGTTAAATACCTAACCACATAACTGGGGAAACAAGAATA
The DNA here is from genome assembly GCA_004363575.1 of Solenodon paradoxus. Classification (NCBI taxonomy): domain Eukaryota; kingdom Metazoa; phylum Chordata; class Mammalia; order Eulipotyphla; family Solenodontidae; genus Solenodon; species Solenodon paradoxus. Next base: position 1,878,205 of record RJWH01000065.1, read on the forward strand.
GGAAGAACTTTCGAAACCAAAAATCAGCAGAGGAAAGGAAATAATAAACCTTAGAGCAAGAATAAATGAAATAGAAAACAAAGAATCATCCAAAAGATCGATGACTCTAAGAGGCAGTTCCATTAAAAAACATAAGCAAATTTGATACACCTCTAGTTAAACTCACAAAGAAAAACAAGTACACCCTAATAACAAAAATCAGAAAGAAAAGAGTTCAGATTGCTACAGGTATAACAGAAAGACAGAGGTTCATGAGAGAATATTATAAATCAAGAAATAAATCAATCATAAAGAAATAGATATCTTCAATTCTATAACCTACTCAAACTGAACAAGAAAACAACTTAAACAGATCAATCAGAAGCATATACCTTAAAGTAGCAATAAAAATCTCCTGAAAAACAAGACCTCAGGACTGGATGGTTTCACTAGTAAATTCTACCAAGCATGAAGAGAGTTAATTCCCATTCTCCTAATTTTTTCACAAAATTGAAGAGGAGGAAAAACACTTAATTTCATTCTATGAGGCTATTACCTTGAATTCAAAAAAAGATAACACCAAAAAAGAAAACTATAGACCAATATCACTGATAAGTATAGATGCAAAACTCTCAACAAAATAATGACAAATGGAATTCAGCAGCACATTAGAAAATTATACACCACATACAAGTGGAATTTATTAAAGGACTTCAAGAATAGTTAACATACGCAAATAAATCAATGTAATACCCCACATCAACAAAGAGAAAATTTAAATATCATAAAATCATGTCAGTAGATTTAGAAAACATTTGACAAGTTTAAGCAACCATTAATTAAAAAAACAAAACAAAACAAAACAAAACCTTCCAAAATAGGGATGGAATACAAATTCCTCAACACAGTAAGCACTATATATGTCAAAATCATAAACAAAAGCATTCTCTTTGGTGAAAATCTGAAATCTTTCCCCCTCAGATCTGGAGCAAGATAAGTCTATCACCTGCTATTGATCATAGTTCTGAAAAACTTGATCAGTGCAATATGATAAGATTAACATATTAAAAGTCTCCAAATTGGAAAAGAAGAAAGAAAATTATAATTACTTACAGATTACATGAAATTACACCTAAAGAATATAAGGACTCTACCATAAAGCTTTTAGAAACAGTAAATGAATACAGCACAGCAAGATATAAAATCAACAACAACAAATCAGTGACATTCTGATATACAATGATGCAGAGGAAAAGGAAATTATGAAATCCCATTCACAATTTCACTAAAAAGATCAAATAACTTGGAATAAACTTAACAAAGAAGATGAAATACCTCTACAGTGGAAAATACAACTTTCAAACAATAGAAGATACAACGAAGTAAAGAATATTCCATATTCATGGTTTGGCCATCCTACCAAAAGCAAACAATACTGAAGTTTGTATGGAACCATTTAAGACTTTGAATAGTCAAATTATCCTAAGAGAAAGAACACTGGAGAAATCACAATTACTGACATCCAAATACATTGAAAGAGATCATCATAAAAACAATACTGTTTTGGAGGAAAAACAGACAGACTAGTGAAATAAAATTGAGTCCAGAAGTATTGCCACATCTATATCTGTTGGTCTGTGTCAAAGGAGCTAGGATCTTAGAATGGAGCAAGGAATTTTGTTCACAAATGGTGTTAATTAAACTGGACAGATGGTTGCAAAAAAAAGCTAGATTAATAGTTAGTGCCATACACAAAAATTAACTCTAAATGTTTCAAAGACCTGGACATAAAACCCAAAACCTTAAGAAGCTTATCACAAAATATGGAGAAACTTCTCCTTGCCTTCAACGGCAAATATGTCTTTTGGTAAGGAAAAGCTATGGCAATAGAAACCAAAACTAAATAATTCAGTAAAATTAAATAACTGAGACTACATGAAACTGAAATCTGCAGAGAAAAGACCCTACCATTAAAACGAAGTCAAGCCACCAAATTAGAGAAGATATTCACAAAACATACATCAGTAAGAGTTCAATTTCTAAATTATACAATGAGCTTATATATCTCAACAAAAATAATACAAATGATCCAATCAAAAATGGGCAAAAGAAATTACATCTATAGAGATAAGGTGCAAAGATGTCTTACAGAAATCTGAAAAAAAAATTCTATATCACTCATCATCAGAATATCTCAAATAAGAACCACAATGTGATACTACCTCATATGACAGACTGATCTATACCAGAAAGACAAGAAACAAGAGGTGTCGTAGTAGATGTGGAGTGAAAGGAACCCTCTTCCTTCTCTGTTGGTGTGAATATAAATTACTATGACCGCTTTTGAAAACAGTATGGAGATTTCTCAAAAATGTATACATGGATCTGCTATTTGATCTATAAATTCCATTACTAGGCATATACCCAGATAAAATGATGCTCTTATTAGAAAAAAGAATACCTGCACATATGTTTATAGAAACATAGTTCACAACAGCCAAGACATAGATAAAAACCTAAATGCCCAGCAACAAATGGCTAAATAAAGAAGTTGTGCTATATATGCACAATTGAATTTTATGAAGTTTATAAAAAAGACAAAATTGTGTCCTTCGCATCAATCTGGATAGAATTGGAGGGAATAATGTTATGTAAATAAGTCAGACAGAACAAGAAAATTGCAAGATTGTTTTACTCAATGGTGGAATATAAAAAAATGAAGTGAGCAGACAAACCTCAATAAAATTCACAGGACACAATACAGTGTTGCCATGGTGGTAGGAGATAGAAGAAAATAAGGAACAAGATGGTGGTAAAGGAAACTAGACCTCTGGTGGCAGATGCAGTGTGAAATATTAATAGACTAAGATATTCTGATATTCTTAATGATATATTATAAACAAAATAAGTAATAAAATTATTTTTAAAAACTGAGCTTCATGTGATCTGAAAAACCAGACTGTGTAGTGAAAAAAACAACCCAGTGATGAAAACCTCTTTGATGCTAAAATTGAATTAAATATATTTTGGTACAGAATAAAGGAAAAGAAATGTAAGCGATTCTCCCTATGCATGCATAAAAGTTTTTTTACCACAATAGTAACAAAAAAGTTGTCAGTCTCTAGAACTGTTTCTTCTATTGTAAGGTCAGTAACCTCTTCATTTTTTCTTTATTAAATAATACAATATATTTTATATAATATCATTTTGATGCATTTTTAATTTTGTATTCAAATAAACATTAGAAATTAACTTATTTTTGTTATTAAGCATTGCTTATTCTGCTTTTTTCTACTTATTAGCTTATTTACATATTGTGGTGAGTTAATATTCTTGCAACTGTAGATCATAAATCCAGACATTTATCTTCTGCTGGTATGCAGAAAAACAACATTTAATATATTCAAATATTTAACTAACTTCTTTAATTTATTTAAAATTATTTGCAAAATTTCAAAGGAAATGTGTGTTTATTTATCTTATGTAACTTAATTGATATACCTTATTAGCTCTTTCCCTGAATATTAGCTCAGTCTCCTATAACATACATTAATTTTGTATAATTCATTCATTTTTGGGCACATACTTCGGTTTTTTTATCTTTTGGTCTTCCTTTACAATACAATTGATTCCTCTACCAATTTTCCTACCCTCCCCAGCACTTCCCTTTCATTCTTAGAAGTAATTTGATTTTGTTGACTTAGCATATTTTTTGTTTGAGCTATTTTCTTAGTTTCTCTATATACAACATAAGAATGAAATCATATATTGTCTCTTACTTCTGAATTATCATACAAGCATATTTCACTCTAACTTCATCCATTTTGTTGCAAGTTGCAGTGTCTCATTTTTTGACAACTGAATTAGATTACAATAGATAAATATTCCACAACTTCATTGTCCACTAGTCTGTTGATGGATACTTAGATTATATCCAGTTCCTTGTTGATGAAACAATGCAATGTTGCTGCAAAGAATGGGTGAGTTCATATATCTCTGTGAATTGTTTTGTTTCTAGGGCAAATAAAACACCCAGTAGAATGGAATTTTCATTCTTAATTTTTGTAGGGATTTCCATATTGATTTCCAAAATGGTTGCACTATTTTTCATTCGCACAAACATTTTTTAAGAGTTTCTTTTCTCCATATACTCTCCAAAACTAGTTTCCAGACTTTCGGAAAGAACCATTCTCAAAGGTGTGAGGATATGTCTAATTAATATTTTGATTCCTATTTCCTAATAATAAGAAATGTAGAACATCTTTCATGTTCCCATTGGCCAAATTTATATCTTCTTTAGAAAAATACTTATTAAGATCTGTTTTTTTAAATGAGTTATTTTGCTGTTATTGAATCTTATGAGTAATATATACGTTTTGCATATTAACCCATTGTGGGATGTCTTTTTAATAATTTATGTTTTGAGGTTACCGTGAAATTTACATAAAATTTTCTATGCTTATACACTATTGTAAATTGAAAGCAAGGTAGTCTTGGTCTCATTCTAACATTCCACATTTTACTCTCTTCCTTCTCATCTTCTTTTTTTATTTTTGAGTCTTTTGTTAATCTTTTTATTAGTTATTTTTGTCTTTTATTTTACTCAATTATTACAGGAATAGTTTCATAATAAAAGCTTCAAACATTAAAAATCTACATAGAAAGTAAAATGTAAATTCTTCACTCTATCTTCCACTTCTTCTTCCACTGGTTCAGTGGGTTGATTTCAAACTTTCTTGTAAGTATTGAAATGTGTGGTTTTACAATTAATAAACTACATAGGGTACCACATCTAGATTGTACAGATTTTTATAGTTATCACAGTAATTTTTTGGCAGAGGGCAACAATATGTTTTCTTCTAACAAAATTGGAATATTAAAATTTTCTGACAACTGGAATCTCTTAAAAAGAGTCACATTTTAGTAATTTTCACATAAGTTTCTTGTGGGTATTACATTGGAGATATATGTTTTCACAAAACATAATATAAGAAGGATATTTTATTTTTACAAAAATATACAGAAATAAGTTCTAAAAGTAGATTCATGCAATATTTCTTTCAATTTTATAAATTTGTTTTTATTGTAGATATTATTCTACACATTAAAATGAATTCCTATGTGTAAATTCCCCATTTCTTAGATATATTTAAACACACCATGCCTACCATCAAATCACCAAGTGTTCTTCCCCATTGTCAGGTGGGTTCCTCACAAATTGCCCCTGTCTACCTCATTCCATTTTGGTAACCTCAGTTCTGTTGCAAATGTTTCATGGTTGGTTATGTTTCATCTGTTCTTTGTTTTGTCTCTTCACAGTCCAACTATGAGTGAGGTCATCTGAAATCTATCTTACTTTTGACTTCCTGCATTTAGCATAATCCCCTCTAGTTCCATCCATGTTGATTCAAATGACAGGGTTTCCTCTCTTCTAAGAGCTGAGCAGTATTCCATTGTGCATATGTACCATATCTTCTTCAGTCATTCATCTGATGTTGGGCACTTACAGCATTTCCAGTTCTTATCTATTGTGAATAGGGCTGCAATAAACATGGGGATGCATACATGAGGGTGCTTGCATCTTTCGGGTAGAAGCCCAGAAGTGGAATGACGGGATCATATGAGATTTCTATCTTCAGTTTGTGAAGAATCACCAATGTTTTCCATAGGGAGTGCATCAATTGTCAGTCCCCCCAGAAGTGTAAAAGTGTTCCTTTTTCTCTACATCCTCACCAGCATTTGCTGTTTCCAGACTTTTGGATAATAGCCAGTCTTTCAGGTGTAAGGTGATAGGTCATTGTTGTTTTGATTTGCATTCTCTCATAACCAGTCAGTAGGAACATATTATCATAAATCTGTTAGTCATGTGCATAACTCTTCAGAAAAGTGTTGTTAAACTTTATAAGTTCTTTGCATATTTTGCATATAAACCTTTTCATATATCTTTTCCCAGTTAGTAGGTTTCCTTTTGGTTTTTGGTGATGACCTCTTTTGTTGTGGAAAATCTCCTTAGTTTGATATAGTCCCAATTGTTTATTTTTCTTTTTGTTTCCCTTGACGGTGCAGTTGAGTCCCCAAAGACTTCGATATGACTGATGTCATGGAAAGACTTTCCTATGTTGTCTTCTAAGAGCTTTATGGTTTATGGTCTTATGCCCAAATCTCTAATACACTCTGAGTTCATGTTTGTGAATGGTAATAGAGAGTTGTCTAACTTCATTCTTTTGCATGTGGCTGTCCAGTTTTTCTAACATCATTTCTTGAAGAGACTTTCCTTTTTCCATTATATGCTTTTGAACCCTTTGTTGTAGATTGACTGTGTGTGAGTGGGTCAGTTTCTAGTGATTCAATTGTATTCCACTGATCTGTACCTCTGTTATTATTCCACTACCACACCATGTCTTAATCACTATTGCTTTGCAATATAGTTCAAAGTCTGGAAGTGTAATTCCTCCAGATTCGTTCATTTCCCCAATGATTGCTTTGGATATTTGGGGTCTTTGATGTTCCATACAAATTCTCAGATTTCTTGTTCTATGTCCTGTAAATAACTCCACGGGATTTTAATGGTGATTGCATTAAATCTATATATTGCTTTGGGTAAGATTACCATTTTAATGATACTGATTTTTTCAAGCCACAAGCAGGGAATGTCTTCCTATTTCTTTGTGTCCTCCTTTATTTCTTTCGAGAAGGACTTGTAGTTTTCATTGTATAGAATTTTTATCTTCTTCGTTAGGTGTATGGCCAGGTATTACATTTGTTTAACTATTTTAAATGGTGTGATTTTACTAATTTCATTTTCTTTTAGAGTATTGCTTGCGTATAAAAACGCAACAGATTTTTACGCATTGGTTGTGTAGCATGCCACTGTACTGCATTCATTGATGAGTTCTAGACATTTTTCATAGAGTTTTGGGGATATTTAATATGTACAATCATGTTATCTGGAAATAATGGGAACTTTACTTGCTCCTTTCAAATCAGGATTCCTTTTATTAGATTTTCTTGTCTAATTGTTCTGGCTAAGACCTCCAGTTCAGTGTTAGATAGCAGTTATGAGAGTGGACAATCTCATCTTTTTCCTGACCTGAGAGGAAATGCTTTTAATTTGTTTCTATTGAATCATGTTGGGTGTGGGTTCTTCATATACGGCCTTTATCATGTTGAGGTATGAACCTTCTATTCCTATTTTATGCAGGTTTTTTTTTATCAAAAATAGGTGTTGGATCTTGTCAAAAATTTCTCAACATCTACCGATATGATCCTATGATTTTCTCTTTGCTCTTGTTGATACAGTGTATGACATTTGTACATTTGCATATGATGAGCCATCCTTGCATCCCTGGTGTGAATCAGCTTTGGTCATGATATGTGATCATTTTGATGCATTTTTTAATTCGGTTAGCTAATATTTTGTTGAGAATTTTTGCATCTATGCTCATAGAGATATTGGCCTATAATTTCCTTTCTTGGAGCATCTCCATTTGTTGTCATATCAGTGCAATGTTAGCCTCATAAAAAGATTTTGGGAGAGTTCCCTGTTCTTCAATATTTTGGAAGATGTTGAAAATAATATGATGAGTTCTTCATTGAAGGGTGGTAGAACACATTGGAAAAGCCATCTGGTCCTGGGCTTTTAATTTTGGAGAGGCCCTTGATTATTTCTTAAATTTCCTTGCATGTGATTGTTCTGTTCAAGAATTGTTCCAATTCTTTTTGGTTCAGTCTTGCTAGACAATACTTTTCTAGAAATCTGCCAATGTCCTCAAGGTTGTGCATTTTGTTGGCATTGAACTGTTCATAGTAGTCGCTTATGATGTTTTAAACTTCTGTCTTATCTGTTGTAACTTCTCCCCTTTCATTTATGATTCTAGCTATGAGTTTTATCCCTCTTATTCTTTGTGAGTTTAGTCAATGGCTTGTCAATTGTCTTTATTTTTTCAAGAAACTAGCTTTCAGTTTCATTGATCACCTGAATTGTCTTTTTTTTTCTATTTTATATTTGCTCAAATTTTGATTATTTCTTTTTTCTGCTGATTTGGCTTTAATGCTCTGTTTCTGTAGTTGTTTAATGTAGAGTTAAATTGTTTATTTGTGACTTTTCTTGTTTTTTGAGATAGACCTGGATTGCAATGAACTTTCCCCTTAGTACCGCTTTTGCTGCATCCCATAGATTTGGTAGCTCATGTTCTCATTCTCATTTGTCTGTAAGTATTTTTTTAAGTTCCTCTTTTACCTGAGTCCTTCAGGAGCATATTGTTGAGAGTCTAATTGGTTTGGGGTCTTCCAGCTTTCTTTTTGTTGTTGATTTTCAGTTTTAGGCCATTGCGGTCAGAGAAGATGCTTGGTATGACTTCAATCTTTTTAAATTTTTTGATGGATGTGTTGTTTCCCAGCATGTGATCTATCCTTGGGAATGTTTCAAGAGAACTTGAGAAAAAAGTAAAATCTGTAGTCATAGTGTGAGGTGATTGGTATATGTGTGTTAGACCTATCTGTTCCAGATGCTCGTTTAAAGTGACTGTTTCCCTGTTAATGTTCTGCCTGGTTGATCTGTTCATTGTTGTAAGTGGGGTGTTGAAGTCTCGCACTATTACCATGTTGCTGCCAATGTCTCTCTTCAGGTCTGATAATACTTGCTTGATATAGTTTGATGTTCCTTCATTTTGTGCATGTATGTTAGTAAACGTTATGTCTTCCTGCTGGATTGATCCTTTAATCATTACATAGTGTCCATGTCTGTCTTTTGTTATGCTTTTTTTTTTTTACATGGAAGTCTGTTTTATCTTATATGAGTATAACTTTTCTCCTCTTTTGTAGTTGTCATTCGACTGTAGGACTGTCTTCCAGCCATTGACTTTGAGTCTTGTTTATCTTTTGGGAGAAGCTGAATTTCCTGAATGCAACAGAAGGTTGGGTTATGCTTTTTGATCCATTCAGTCATTTGTGTCACATGACTGGTGAATTCAGTTCATTGACATTTAGGGTGATTATTGATGTATAGCTGCTTAGTGTCATTTTATAATTTGTCCTTGCATGCTGCTCCAGATGTTATCTTTGTTCTTTCTCTTTTCAGGATTGGATAGGTTAACTTATATTTTGAATTATTTCACCTTTTTTTCTTCTTTGCTTTCTCCCTAGCATGTATTTTGAGGTTACCCTGAAGTTATTATTCACAGTTCTGTGTTTACTACTTAATATTACTTGAAAACATATTAATCTTCCACTCATTCTAAGTATCTACATTTTTGTTTTCCTATCTTTGTCCCCACTTTAATATTTGATGTCATACTGTTTTACTGTGTAATTTCTTTGTGTTTTATGTAGCAGCCTATAATATTTTTTGCAAAGCTGGTTTTGCAGTGATAAACTCTTTTAACTTTGGTTTGTCAGAAAAGATTTTTTGTTTTTCCTTCAGTTCTGAATGATAATCTTGTCAGACATCACATTCTAGGTTGAAAATCCTTTATTTTTCAGCACTTTTAATGTATTATGGCATTCCCTTCTGGCATGCAGAGTTTCATTTGAGAAGCCTGCTGACAGTCATATGGGATCTACTCTGTACATGACACATTTTCTCCTGCTGCTTTTAATAGTCTTTCCTTATCTTGCATTTTTGACATTTTGATGATGATATTTCTAGGTGGGTTTCTATTATTAGCAATTTTTTGAGCTTCCTTGATCTGGAGGGTTACTGCATTCTTCAGATGAGGAAAGTTCTCATCTATTATTTCTTCACTTATGGTTTCTGCCCCCTTTTCTCTCTCTTTCTCAGGGACCCCTATGATGTGAATCTTGTTCCTTTTGATGTTATCCCAGAATTCTCAAAATTTGCCTTCCATTCTTTGAATTTTTTTTATCTCTTTGCTGGAGTGCTTGATTGACTTCTTCTGTTTTATCTTCCAAATTACCTATTCTACTGGAAACTTAATCCATCCCATTGTTGAATCCCTCTATTGAATTCTTTAATTCAGCCATCGTGTTTCTTACCTGTTGATGTCTTGTTTAAGTCTTTTCTTTGCTTCCTGACATTTTTGTTTACTGCCTCTATTGTTTTCTGGATTGCTGTGAGTATGTTAATCACTGTTACCCTAAATTTCCCTTCAGGTAGTTTACATATGTCTCTTGTATTCAGATTTTCTCATGGGTTTTTGACTGATCCTTCTTTTCATGTATATTTCTCTGTGTCTTTGCTCTATTCAGCATTCTGTGACTATTCCTGAGCATTCGGTTTCCCTGGCGTTGCATAGGCTTGACTTGTCCAGGGTTGGCAAGCAGGCTTCAGTTTTGCCTCTACCCACAAGGTGGCACTAGCGGGTAGCATTGAAGTTTGGGACTGCCTTCTCACTGTAACCCTTAGGGGTGGGGTATGCCATGGTTGAGTTTTTCGGTGGTTCAGTATGTGGTGGGTGGAATTTCTGCTAGGTGAACCACAGGCTCTGGTGTGGTATGATTGTTGGAAGAATTTGAGCTCTTTCACTGATTTCTGGTTATTTCTGCGCCCAGCACAATTCACTGACTTGGCTTTAGTTAAGCTCCCCATTTGCTGGCTCTTCTTTCACACTCTCCCAAGTCAGCTCTCCATGTCTCTTCATCTCAGCCTCACTGGCCTGCCTCTCACTGCAGCTGCACTTGGTCCAGAAATTCCTAGCGTCTGCCTAACTTTGTGTCCACAGACTCCCAAGTCCAAATCAGTTGGCTTAGCTGAGAACCTCACCATGTGCCCTCATTCATCAGAGGTTCTGTCTATAACTTAAGTGCCAGTCATTTCTTGCTGTTTGACTCAGGAAAACAGGTGATTTTTTTAGGTTTTGGGTTATGACCTAAATGTTCATCTATCCAAGTTACCATCTGTAAGTTCTCGTCATCTTTTTACAGTTTTAATGTCTTGCTTCTTTTAAGTGGACTTTCTCTTCATTTCATATAATTTCCTTTAGTATTTCATGTAGAATTTTTTAGTGGTAGTGAATTCTTTTAACATTTTTATTTGGAAAGCTCTTTAGCATTCTTTCAGTTCTAAATGATAATCTAACAGGGTAGAGAATTTTTTGGTGGAAATTACTTCTATTTCAGCACTATGAATATATTTTACTATTCCATTCTGGCATGTAAAGTTTCACCTAAGAAATCTGCTCATAATCTTACAGGGGCCTCTTTTTCAATGTAACTGCATTTTAAATGTAATTTAATTTTTCTCTTTATCTTTATTTTGATATTTTTGCAGTGATGGATCCTCATGATTATCCGTTTGGGTTCCTTTTGCCTGGAACTCTTTGAGCTTGCTCATCAGTCAATCTGCTTCCTTCCTCAGATTAGTAAAATTATCATTTGCTATTCCTTCAAATGCAGATTGTGTTCCTTCTCCCTCTTTCTTTTACTTCCAGGACACTGGTCATGTGACTGTTGTTCCTCTTAATGTTATCAGA
>RJWH01000066.1:600000-862042 GCA_004363575.1 Solenodon paradoxus
ACATATTATCAAGCAAAGAAGAAACCCTCCCAACTACAGCTCTAATCTTCTCTACCAAAGGAAATGTATGCGACTTCAGTAGGAATTAGGTGGGCAGATGAATGACAAATATTAAAAAGTATTTTATAGAATTAAGATTTTTTTTTTTCACATTTAAGATCATATTTAATCCTTTAAAGAACACTGAAAAGGCTGGGCTATTTTTTTAATTCTGATTTTACAAGCAAGTTATCTGAGTTTCAGAGTTGCATGGGATTAAAACTGAGTGTGGGTGGCAGTGCTGGGATTGCATTTTGTTTATGACTATTAGTTAAATCAGTAAATATTTGATGAGTGATTAATTTATAACTTGGATTATGTTTTGCACTGGGGAAAAAGAGAGTTCTTGCCTTAAGAGGAATTTTCATCGATACACATTTTGTCCACCACATGATACTTTATAACAGAGATCTTCAGATGCTCTGAACATCTTCTTGGTTGGTTGGCCCCAGATTTGGTTTTGCATGAGAGAAAATAATAATAGAAGAATCGTAATTTTGATATGGTGGTGGGATCAGTGAAATTCACTCTCAAGAAATAACTTTTAGGTTGGACACAGGTTAGCCACATAACAAATTCTATGAGAAGAGTGTCTAGGAAAAGAGGCAATGCATATATGATGTAGTACTGGGAACTCAGAAGGTGGCCATTGTGGCCCAGTGTGAAGGACCAAGCAAGAGAGGGACACAGACAAGCTAGAGAGCCACCAGGAGCCCAATCTTGTGGGATTTTGTTGGATTTGTCATTTAACAAAAACAAAATGAATTATTTAAAGAAGAAAATTGATATCTGATTTATGCTTAACAAGATCATTTTGATCATGTTGACAACGACTAGGGCTAAGAAGGAAGCAGAAAAAGGTCAATTTCACTCACCCCTCACAGAATTTGCAGGTGTCCAGGTGAGAGATCATGGTGACTCCAAGAACCAAGATTATGAAGAGGAGAACATATGTGAATGAAATCTTTTTATGTTGCCTCAAACCAAGAATTATTTTCACCTTCTGATCACTCTCATCTCTGTAGCCCAGCTTTCTTTTCCTTGAAATTTCTTTATTTCCATGGTTTCCTTAGCATTTATTTGCCTATGGGATCCATAGATAGGAGTTACAGTTTATTCATTGTATCTCCATTAATAACCTATACTACACATTTGAAAAACATCACATTTTATTTGAATATGCATTAAAACGTGAATAATGAAGTGATTAAAATATAAACTGATTTCACTGTAATTAAATCCTATAGTAAGGAAGATAGCCATTTTTAAAATAAATTGTCTACTGAAAACACTAGTAAGCAGGATTCTGTTCAATAGAATTCATTGCTTCACATCAGCAAAAATGTTTTTATGGGCTATCAGGTAGGATCTATAAATAGTACTGATATATCTTAGTGGTACTGATATAAGAATATTTATGCCATGTAATTTCTGAGCCTAATTTACCAGTTTGCATTCTAACAGGAAAATCATGTTTAATAATCATAGTCCCAAACCAATTATTTTCGAAATGTGATTTTGCTGTCCTTAAATTTTTATGTAACTTTTTTGGCATTTTGCATTAGGTTGTGTTTTAAAAATTAAGTTATTATTGACACATTCTAAGAAAATTTTCCCTTCCTTCTGAAAGTCTGGCAGATTTAATCTACTTAAATTTGAATAGAGTAACACATGTAGTGAACCAAAATATTTACAATATTTTATTCTGTCATCACATTTTAATAAAACACTATAGAGGTCACTTTTTTGTAATTTTTGAGAAGAAAATAGTATTTTTCGTAAGGGCCATGTGTATGTGTGTGTATTATGTGTGTCTGCACTTATGTTTCCAATTTAAAATAAAACAAATTTAGTTCAATTAAAAATAGTGGACCATGAGTGCTTGGTTCTCCCTTTCTCTGGTTTATGACACTTATCACTGAGGGGCACTACTTCAAGTGCTTTATCCTATAACCCTTTCAGTAATTTTGACAAAATAAGCACCTCAAGGCACTATGGTAAATTCAGCCTTTCTGATTCTCCAGTACCTTGGTATTTTCTGAGACTCGAAGAAGTACTTTTACACTGGCTTTAAGAAGCTCCGATTTGGCACTGAACTTAGCAAATTTTATATGAATATGAGCAGGTGAAGGGTCTAGTCTCTCATTTGATACCTAGAAAAGTCCAAACACTAGACAGTTGTGAAGGGAGGAAGAAAAACCATGGTTTCGCTGGTAGTTAGCTGGTCATTAAAGCGCATAATCATGAAGTGCTCCTTAACCTCTCTAACCATTTATTCTATCTGTAAAGTAAATGTGATAACAAGATTACCCTGCAGATTAAATTAAACAAGTCATGTGTCAAACTATAAGATGCATTTACTTTTTAGTATTTATGAGCTATTATTATTAGTTATTTGGTCAAGCATCCACCAACCTGTTGCCTGGTAGATAACAGCTGTTGAATAATTATTCTGGTTGAAGTCAAACCCAATTTAAATTACTATAGTGAAAATAAGAGCTTAAGTTTCCACATCACTGTTTCTGTTTTGGTCTCTACTTTTGTTTCTGCTTTCTCTGTTCCCATCTATTTCTTGCTCTTACCTTCTGTTTTTCACAATTATTATCTCCTTTTATCTTTCCTCTCAGCATTTCCTGCCTCTCTCCCTCTATGTCTCTTCTTTCTCTTTGTTTCTCTCTTTATTTTCTCTCTTCCCTTCCTTCTTCTGCCCCATCCCTACCTTGTTTCTCTTCTCTTCCTGTCCTTTTCTCTCTGTCTTTTTGGTTTTGTCCCTTTATTTTTGTCTCTTTATCTAGCTTGTCTTCCTCCATCCTACTTTGTCTTGGCAGACTAGGATGTCAGGAAGGCTCCTAACAGCTTGTATGGAAATCAGTGCTGGTGGTATCACAAAAAAGAGAACTCTATTTCTTCCATACCTTCAGCAAAAAAACTCAATTATCCCAGACTCCTAAGGAATGAAGTACTGTGTTTGCCCAGGTTCAGAGTCAGGTGCTTTGTTCCACCCAAATCTCTTGAACTCACCGTGGATCTTGTGCAACAATAATAAACAGCTTAGCTTAATAGGTATTTATAACATATCAGGCTCTTTACCGTACATTTTTATAATCTTATATCATTATATCTTTGAGTATTAAGAACTATACTATCTCCATTCAACAAAGGAAGAAATTGAAATTCAGAAAAATTATATATATAATAAAACACTTTTAAAAAAAGAAAAGAAAAGAAAAAGAAAAATTAAGTATCTTGCTCAAGACATATCTAAAGAACTGAGTGGGCATTAGAAAACAGACTGACTCAGGCTCTATGCCATTAATTCCACACATGCCATTGCCTCATACAGGGACTTAAATTTCTGAATCTTTTTTGTTTAGTTTAGATATTTATACTATTTAGTTTTTGTAATATTTCGCAATTGTAAACTTTTGCAATTGATCTGCAATATATTATTAACATATTAAAGTGCCCTCTGGGCCTCCCCAATAGCCTTAAGTTCCCTTTTGTTTTTTATAACAATGTGTGGGATTTTACTTAGCACATTGCTTCAGCTCTACCAGAGTTCCCAGTGACATAGCCTCTTCCTGCCATCAGAGAGAAAAATCAGCATTGTGTGCACACAGAGTTTGGCTTTGCTAACCAACCACCAGCCCCAACTCCATCTTATTTCCTTCAGAAATAGGAAGTTGAAGTCCTCAGTCTTCTTACTCTCAGTAGCATGCCAAATCATATCTTTTTTGTACAACTGAAAATATGTAAGAAGTTGCAGACTAGCCCTCTCTTCTTTGGATATTATAAATGAAATTTACTAGAAGCAAAAATAATTGCATCTGCTCTGTACTTAATTTTTTAACCTATATTAGTTTTCTGATTTTTTCTTATTACTTTCCAACTTCCTTTTGGGAGGTCCTCTTGATTTATTCTCTAGGTTCAATTACATTTTTGATTATTTTGAATGTTTTAATCGTAATTTAATTCCCGTCCTAAAATATCTTTCTCATTGCTGATATTTTGTTACAATGAATTAAAAAGAAAATTTTAATGTCATAGTTCTCCAGTTATGTGACATTTAGTCAATTTACTGCAGTGTAGGTTTAGAAGAGTCTCTCTTTTTTTTTAACTTTAGTTTTTAGAGCAGTTTATGGTTCACAGCAAAACTGAGAAGGTATAGACATTTCCGATATACTTTTTGCCTCTACACATGCATAACCCATCCTGGATCAACATTCCTCACCAAGTGGTACATTTGTTACAATTGATTCATACACTGACACATCATAACCATCCAATCCATAATTTACATTGAAATTCTCTTGTATTTTATATTATAGGGATTTAGACAAATTATAATATCATGGTTTCAGTGTTACAGTATCATGCAAAGTAGATTCACTCTCCTAAAAATATTCTGTGTTGCATTTATTTATCCTTCCCCACAACACCTAACCCCTGATCTGTACAGTCCTCATTATTTTTAGAAGATTTTTTTAAATATATTTAAAATTTTATTTTAACAATGTATGTGGCACAGTTTAAATTTCCTTTATCAGGAAGTTGAGTAAAGTTCAACTGCAATTCCCTAAATGATTAGAAGGTAGTTTTATATTTTTTTCTGTAGGAAAATGCATTTTAGAAATGTGCAAAAAGTGTACATTTGTTAGAGAAGAAGTAGGAGTCAAGGATAATGAAAGATCTAGTGCAACTAAATCTTGTCTTTCACTGTTGTTCAAGTATATCTATACAATAGATCTTCCAGATGGTTTTTGTTTTTGTTTGTTTTAAATATGCTATATATATATATATATATATATATATATATAATTTTTTTTTTTCTTTGAAAGGAAAGGTACAGGTAGAAATTAAGGTAAGCAGAGACAGGCAGGTAGAAAGAAAGAGGAAGAAGCACTCCACCTATTTCTTCTTTATTTAGTTGTTCATCTTGGTTGCTCCCCTATCCCTGGGACATTAACCAGGATCCTGGGATATATGTGGACTGTAAAGGCTGAAGGTGGCTGACCGAACTGATATTCCATCAGGATGTACATTCCAGATGTTTTGTTCCACCTTGATTTAGTCTTGATCATTTGAAAAAGAACATACAGTAACTGTGGCTAGTTCTACATTTTCTTATGTTAGAATAATACTGGTCAATATTTTAATTTTTCTGCTATTGTTTACAAAGAACATAAATAAATTTAAGCAAATTTTGCTTTCTTTTACTATGAATATTCTGATAGGTTTTAACTTTTAATATGGAATTATTTTCCTATGGGAGACTCTATCATTATTAACTTCCTAAGTTATTCAGAATTTATCTCTTCCATATTTATAAGAGGTACAACTTTACATTTTTTAAAAGAATGGTTCATTTCCCCAAAATAGAAATCTAAGCACTGACAATTTTAGCAACATTTTATCATGAACATTTGCTACCATTCTCATCATTGACATTTAATTGGTTTCCTTTCAGAACCAAGAAAGAATTCATTCAACAGATATTTATGGTACAGGCACAATTCTAAAGACTGTGAACAAAACAGACAAAGTCCTTCACTTCACAGGGCTTATATTATGCAGAGGCAAGATAAGCAATTAAAAATAAACAAGCAAGAAAAATATTTAGCATACCTGATGGTAATAAGTGCTATGATGAAATAAGTGATGCAGGATGTCAGGACAGAGTAGTGATGGATTGGAATGGACATTATAGTGTAATTTTAAATCAGAAAGTTATCACTGAGAAAATAACATCTGAGGAAAGACTTGATGGAGGTCAGGGAACAAGTTAGACAAATATCTAGAGGATGAACATCCCAGACAGGGAGAACAGCAAGTGCAAACATCTTGAGTGGGGAACTTGACTGATATATTAAAGAGGGAACAGAAAGCTCAATGAAGCTAATACGAACTAGAGAGAAGATTGAACACAGAAGATGATAACAGAAAAGTAACAGGGACACAACGGATAAGTTGTGTTCTTGCAAATTTATGCTGAGGGATTTGGGAATGCATAGAAGAATTCTGATCATAGGAGAGACAATGGGCTTCCAATTCAACAAACATTGAATATGTTATATCAAAGCAAAGGAAGAAGTAGATCAGGTAAAAGACTGTGGCAATAATCTAAGCAAGACATGATGATTACCAAGCATAATAATGGTGAAGATGAGAAGAGGAAGCTTTTGGGTATGTTTTGAAGATCCAGAAAATGGGAGTTTTGATGGACTTGCAGCAGAAATAAAGAGAAAGGAATGCAGCCTGCCTTCGGAATTTTAATATGATGAAACCAGAGTTGGGGTTGCCACTATATGTGAACATCTACAATCCAATTATAATTATGTACGCATTTGGTATTTACTAGCACATAAAACAAGATATTGCTAGACAAGGCAGAGAAAAACAAACTAAATTGACTATTTAAAATAAAGTAACATGAAGTCTATACATGACATAAGTCTTTACATAACACTGAGAAAATGAGTAGAAATGAGCGATATGACAAGATTAGAGTGAACCGACTATGAACCAACATCAGTGGCATTGAATAAAAATTACTGTGTGGATGGGTCATCAGTCCTGTTAATGAGAATTCTTACAGGTCAAGTCTTCGGTCACTTTAAAAGAACTGCTTCTTGCTAAATTCCTTTATTTTAAAGGTCAAATGCCATCTTAAAAATCTATGCAGCTAATTGCTATGATATTGAAATTAAGAACAAGGTATATATAGTTGATCAGAATACTACCATTTCCAAAGTAATTCTAAAGCACCTTCCCAAGTTTGATCATTCATTTAAATCTTTGCTGGGTATCACTTAGCAAGAGTTTACAAATATGACTGTGTCTGGCATGATTATCTGAATTAAAAAGTTGTAAAAGTTAAAAATTATACAAGTTACTTTGCTAGATCCCGGCTAGTAGGGAACTAGTCTTGGTTACAGATACACTGCCATCTTAACAAAAGGGAGGAGAATGGATTTAGCATCTCAGTGTTGTTCAACACTCTGATATAATATGATATTTCTCCTATATGTCCCTCAGGACATTATGGAGAAGTCATTAAATAATGTCCATGAAATTTGCATTCTTTAGGGAATGGAATATACAGAGCAGAAACAGTGGCAACAGCATCCTGTACCCTCCATTAATTGTACCATCTGTATCTTTTCATTTTGTCTATTTGAAATAACCAAATTTAATACTTTTATTCACTCTTAAGTTCTCTAGATATTATTTTACTTATATATTTTTTCCATTCTCTGCTTACATAGCATAACTTATCCAGAGCACCACATTTAAAAAGAATCTAAAGTGCACAAAGATTGTGTTTGAAATAGGTACTAATTATAATGACTGGGTTGGTATGCTGGAAACTCTTTTTTTCTCTTTTGTATTTTAGATTTTTTTTCAGTTTTATTTAAATATAATTGACATAGAACATTATATGTTTAAAGTATAAATCATAATGATTTGATAAATTATATATTGTGAAATGATTACCGTAAGTTGATATTCATCACCTCACATGGTCACAGATACTTTTCTTGTGATAAGAAATTTTAAGCAAACTTTAATGATGCAATATACCGTTGTTAACTATAGTTACCATGGTATACATTACAATCCCAGAACTTATCTATCTTATAACTGCAACTTTGTATGTTTTAACCACCTTCACCCATTTTCCCCACTCCCACCCACATATAAATGAGATCAAATAGTATTGTCTTTATCTGATAATTTTCCTTAGCATAACATACTCAGGGTTTACTGATGTAAAAAATGGCTGTATTTCCTTTTTTGTGGTACGCAGTATTTTGTTTTTTTACAGGTCATGTTTTTGTTGTTTCCATGTCTTGGCTATTTTAAATAATGCTGCAAGTGAACATGGGGATATTAATCAAAAGTGGAATTTATGGATCATATAGTAGCTCTGTTGTTAATTTTTTAGGGGAAATTTCATACTGTTTTCCACAGTAGTTGCACTGTTTATCGTCCCACCAGTAGTGCTAAAAAGTCCCTTTTTTCTATATCCTTACCAGCACTGTATCTCATCCTTTTGATAATGGCCATTCTATGGCTGTAAGTTGACATCTCATTGTGGTTTCACGTTTCATTTCAATGATGATTAGTGATGTCGAGTATCTCTTCAGGTACCTGTAAACCATGTACATATCTCTTTCGGGGAAAAATAAAATCTATTCAGAACTTTTGCCCATTTTAAAATAGGATCGGTTGCTTTTTCCTATTAAGTTGTATGAGTTCTTTATATATGTTGGATATTAACCCACTATTACCATATATATGATTTGCAAATATTTTTTCCCATTCCAGAGGTTGCCTTTTCATTTCGTTGATCATTTCTCTTGCTATGCAAGAGATTTTTACCTTAATGTAGTCTCACTTGCTTATTTCTGTACATTAACAATGAATTTTCTAAGAAATAAATAAAATTCCATTTTCAGTAGCACCAAAAGCAATAAAATGCTACTTACTGTAAAACAAGACAAAGCTTTATCTGCAAGTAAAAGCGAAACTTTATTTGGTGTCTTTAGGAAAGCTGTACTCCATAAGCTACTCCTTAATCAAGCCATATAAGTGCTCTGATGTAGAGGAAAACCCAGAGCTTATCTAGGCAGAGCCACCTCCTATAGGTAAACTATCATGTCTATAAAAGGGCAGAGAAAAACATGTAAAAGAAGGGATGCCAGCACTTTAGTGCAGTGGTAATTCGCCTCTGTGAAGTAGGGGTCTGATAATTATTGATTTCTGTAAGTAGAGCAACGCCATTTCTCCAAACTTCCCAAATTCTAGGAGTTAGGATATTGATTAATAGGGGTCAGGGTGATGTATGAGGTTGTATATCCAGGTTACTAAGTGGTTAGGCATGGTAGATATGTGTAAGGTCCAGTTCTCTAATGATGTCCTGATTCAATTTTGGATGTTCCCTTAATTAACTTTGATCCCATTTTTTTATTCATTCATACAGTACTTAGGAATAAATCTAAGCAAAGAGGTGAATGATTTGTATACTAGAAATTACACGCCATTGATTAAAGAAACTGAATAAACAAATAATGGAAAGATTTCTGATGCTCATGGATTAGAAGAATTAATATTGTTAAAATGTTTATACTACCCAAGTTCATCCATAAATTCTATGCAATTTCTATCAAGATCCCATTGGCATTTTTTATAGAAATAGAAAACAATTCTAAGATTTGTAGAACAACCACCAAAAAAACTCCAAATATGCAAAACAATACTAAGAAAGCAAGCTGTAGGCATCAAATTTCCTGATATCTAATGGTATTACAAAGATACAATAATCAAAACAATATGGTACTGGCATAAAAAATGCATAAACCAAATGGAGGTTTCAGATATAAACCTTTATTATGTATGTATGCATGTGTATGTGTGTATATATACATGTATATGTGTATATACATATATATTTGACAGAGGAGCTAAGAATAGTTCATGGAGAAATGACAGTCTCTTCAATAAATGGTGTTAGGAAAATTAGATACTCACATGCAAAAGAATGAAATTGGACCCATATATTATACCACTCACAAAATTTAACTAGTAGATTACTTAAATTTATGTCCTGTAACCATGTTACTTCTAGAAGAAAACATCTGAAGCATAAGCGGAAAAGCAAAAATTTAATTGATGCTCTCTTTTTAAACTTTTGCCCATTTGATTATTGCTTAAAGATCACATTCCTTGTTAAACTGTCAAAAGATAGCTGAACAAGGTGTAAGCAACGTGAGCAGGCCCTTGAGAAGAACTCAGACCTTGGAGTTCTATATTCCTCCCCCTCACACCAGTCCCTGACAAGGCAGGTGCAGAAAGTTGAGTTATGCTGTACTCACAGGACAGAGGTTACTAGATTTGGTGAAAAGGACCAATTGGAAACATCATTTGTAAAATAAATATAAAGCAGCAAAAAGCTCAGTTTCTTAAAATTTATCTTTAAAAAAGCTTTTAAATCAATAAGGATGGCAGCTGGGATAGGAGAATAGGCAAAGACAATTTGCATGTTCTTTGACCTAACAGTTCTTCCTCTTCTGTGTTCCTCTTCTGAGTTCCTCTTCTGTGAGGGGCTATCTTTCAAAAATGAGATTTCTTAGGGACTTTTCCTTTCTACTTCATAATCTTCTATGTTAATTTATTAAAAAATAATATGATTTACTCTATTCCTTATTTAAAGTTTTAAAAACAAAGGGAATATAAGGATATATTCCCCTTAAGTGCCCCCCACACTACTGAGTTCATAGTAGGCAGCAAATAGTATCCCAGAGCCTAATTCCCTAGAGGAGATTATGTGGATTTAATAAAGTGTGTGAAACGTACCTCATTTAATAGTGGTCATTTGATAACATCTAGAAGAAAGAATGTAGATTGGTTTTTAATCCAAGGGTCATTAGCATTGGTAATAAGATATTTATTTTTAGAATCACTTATCCTCTTGACCCTTAATTTGTGGTGCTATTTGACTGCTAAAAAATGGCTGTGAGAGGATGCTAAGTGTGATAAATATTATTAACCTGAAGTTGATCTTTCATTAGCCCCTCTGATATCCAATGCTACTGAACTTAAAAGTTACCTATTTTAGTAGGTTAATTTCTGCCACCCAGGGAATTAGTGAAATTTACATTTGCTTTGTATTTAACTATCCGTAGGAAATGGCTTTAGATACTTCTGCCTAGGAAAAGGGCAGAGTTTTAATATTGTGTAATTATCCTTCTTTTCTGTCCCCAGGACATTTGTCCCTGAAAAGGATTTGGTGGTAGTGAAAAAATGAAGCTTTAATGTTTAATTCCTTGGAAAGCTATAGGCAGTATTGTGCTATTACCTGCTAAAAATACTCTAGCTAATTGTTATTAAACTTAAAAATATTAAAATTATACTTAATTTACAGAATATTTTTGTTATTCTTGGTAATAATTATTTCTTAAAGGTTTGAGAAATTTTCTCACTTATATTACTATGAATTTGTATTTAACCAAAAGGAGCAAATAACATAGATGTTTTGCATGCGTAAGTTCATACTTTACGTGCAGAGATTGGAAAGACCAAACTATATCAAAGTGTCGAGATGGGATGTAACAGCTCATTCTTTTGTAGGGACTCTCTACCTTCCTTTCTGTGGTGCATTGTTGGACCATTTCCATCTGTGATTCCTTTGCCAAATGATTGGCTCTCTCTACATCTGCAAACAGAAAACAATGAAAACATGCTGAGGGCTGACTAGAAAATGCTTATCTACACTTCACTATACAACATATGTGCTGCTATTGTGGCTCGAATGAAT
Organism: Solenodon paradoxus; assembly: GCA_004363575.1. Taxonomy (NCBI): domain Eukaryota; kingdom Metazoa; phylum Chordata; class Mammalia; order Eulipotyphla; family Solenodontidae; genus Solenodon; species Solenodon paradoxus. The sequence goes on from RJWH01000066.1 coordinate 611,357, forward strand.
GCTGTTTTTCAGGGGAAGTATAGCATTAGAAAAAAAGAAACAAGCATTGTCACCACTTCTGAGTCTTTTTGCTCCTTTCCTAATGTATTACTTTAATTTACTTAAAATTATCAGAAGTAAAAGAAACAGAAGCATCATTAAAAGAAATGCCAAAATTCAGATGATGGTTTCTATAACATAATAATTTACTAAAAGTTGCTAGAGATAAGAGGATAGTTTTGAAAATTTAAGAGAGAAGAGTTATAATATTTTCAAAACACTTAAAAAATTTGATTTACTTCTAATTAAAGATTCAGCAAGTACAAGATGGCAATTGTGTGGTAGATTTTTTTCTCTCTAGGATGCTAGATTTATTTAGAGCAACTACCAGACAGAATTCAGCAACAGGACAGTTCACAGAATAAGAACGGGTAATACTTTAGTATGTAGAGGTAGGGGAGTACATGGGAAAGGCAGTGACAAGTTTGTAATTGTTTCATAATATTTCTGAAGTTACTTTATGGAATAATTACAAATAATTTTACAAGATTGTTTCATACATTGGAATTTCACTGCAGTCATGTCTGGAATTTGGAATTGCCCCATTTGACTTAAGCATATTCTCTTCCTGAGCAGCAGTTGTGACAAAGGACTTTGCCCTGTAAGAAATTTTCTCGTATCTGTTCTCTTAATGATATTTGATTTTCCAAGGTTCTCTTTTGAAAGATTCTGAATATTAGTCTAATTTGTTCAAATTTTGACACTGATCCTGTAGTTTTGGCAAAGTTAATTAAGGTGAAATGCATCTAATTCTTCTAATATGGAAAATGAAGTGTGTGGCTATAAACATCTTGAATATTTGTCCAGAGATTTGTGATTTGTTGACCACATCACTGATTATTGCTAAGTGTCTAGATATTTGGAAGCCCTGGTACAAGAGCTTTAATCAAGGCCTTTGAGTCTTTTTCCATTGAATCAGAAATAAACCTGCTTTTTAAAATAAATTGAATTTTCAACCACTAATCAGTGACCAACCATTTTCATGGAAACACTGAATACTTGTCTTGAATTTAGATTATACCCTGTGAAGTCAGGTGACAGGGTAAACTCTCTTTGTCCAACTGTCAGCATTACATTGTCATCAGACTCTCTGACTACCAATTTTCCTATTGTGTGACAAGAAAGTCATTCTAAAATTTGCTCCTCAAAATTGTTCAGACATATGATAATATGTGTTGGAGAAAGTGAAAATGTTTGAACTGTCAAAACTGTCTTTCTAGCCCCATATTTAATTTTGAGGAGGTAGCAGGGCTGTGGCACATCGGTGGGTAATTTACTCAATGGTCTGTGATAAATCCTCGATGACTAATATTTTCAATGTCCCATCATGGAAAGCTGAAAATGATAACATGCAACTATGATGATGGAAATTAGAATTGTAAACATTTTGAACTTCATGGTTATTCAAAATGACTAAATGGGTAGGTTTCGGAGAAACTGATCTTTATATCAAACACCCAAATGAACAGTGTTCAACCTATATGGACAGTATTGCTTGAGAAAGATGAAAGTAGTTCTTTCAAGTCTCTTTAAAAAATTCCTTCAATGACTCCCCTAATAGATGACTTTGGGAGACCACCTATATGATTAAATAAATACAAATGCAGTTTATTTTCAGAAGAGAAAATAGCATTTAGGAAGCCCAAGCAGCAAAATTATATGGCTCCTTCTTTAACAGAAACAATGTACAGAAATAGTAGGCAGATCCTGATTGTTTCAGCTATAGGGAAATGGCTCTGAAGCCCACCTGTACTGACAGTGCACCCATCAGCCAGCTGCTCGATGGATGACAACCACTTGGTCTGTCTCCTTCTCTGGAGAATTACCCTTAGCACAACAGAAGCTATCTTACCCATGCAGGAGGTTATGCTTCCTTTCCCTATACAATGGCTTACTGATACTAGGATATAGAAAATGATCTCTTGCTATATGGTGGAACGCACACTACTGTGGAGTTGACACTCACTGCTCCCTAAGCAATTCGACTGGAACTAGACTCTCAATGAGACAACTGCTTAAGCTCCTTCTGCTCTGCTTCCTTAACTTCCTTTACCCCAAGAGTGTTCCCTCAATAAGACATGTGCACCTGAACCTTCTTCTAGGCACCTGAACCAAGCCAAGACAAAGATGAATGCTGAATTTCGTCTGCACCCCCTACTATTACATTACATTGAATCAAATATAAGAGACACTGGAAGTGACCAGAATGCCGTGCATCACAGTGAACTGAGACAAAAACAATGTTTTCTGAAAAAAAATCCTAATTCAGTAAAGAGGCGGCCTAATGAAAGAGAAAGGCACAGTGACTTGTAAATGTTGGTGTATGAATCCTTTGTGATAATTTTTTTTAATTTTGCTTATTTTGAAAATCATGAAACTATATTTCAATATAGGTGTAGATAAACTATGAAATTAAATGCATAGTGATTGCATTCTAAATTTTAAGACATGTACAAGTATTTCTTAACACATTTTAGAAATGCCTGTTTCTCTATAAATGATAAATTGGGAAGATTGCAGAAAGGGTAGGGTAGAAGTGATAAAAACCTTTCAAAGAAATTTTAAGGAAGCTTGGAATTAAGATTCTTTGTTACCAGATATCATTACTACCATCTAGATTTTAATTTGCATATCAATTTATTGTAGCATAGCATCTAACTAATATGTATTTCCCCGCAGACAATAATTATTCAGGCAAATCTTTAATTAGATCAAGCAAAATAAATATTCATGCATTCTAATTTTGAATTATTTGCACCTCCCATTACAATTTCAAAATGATAAATTCTCATCATCATATCAATTCTTTTCGCCTACTGTTTTTAACAAGACAAGCTCATCATTTTGTTTGATCAGCACCCTGGCACATATTAGATAAGACTTCAATATTTATTTTTTTCATTAAGTTAGTGCTTATGTTTTAAATTTGATATACTCTGTAAGATTTTTATTTTTTAAATGATGATGCTTCAGAGATAAAACCAATCACTTTCTTACCATGCAGGGGAATGCAGAACTTGCAGTTAGCAGCATGGAGCTATTAAGGAGCAGTGTGCTGTACTGCTTCTTTAATTTTCCCCTCTCTTCTTATAGCAAATAAACATTAATTCGTTATTTTGTTTCTGATGTTGTATACCCTAGAGGAGTTTCTGCTTGTAATGGCATATGCTATCTAACCCTCATTAGTAGAAACACAAAAAATGTGTTCAGAAAAGAAGTTTGATTTTCTGGTTCCTTAACAGTCTCCTGATAGTAACATAACAGAATTCTACCTGAAAACTGGCATAGCCAAATTTGATTATGGAAATTAAGTAATTGACTTAAGGTAGCTATTCTAAAACGTGAAACTTATGTAGACTTATTGCTGACCCAGTGAGCAAGGTGAGATGTTTTCCGTAGTCTTGCTATAAATGTTATATTAATAAGCAGTCCTCTTATTTTCAAGACAGCTTCCACTAACTAGGTCAAATATAAAAATTCCACACATTGGAGATTACTTGTCACTTCTTTAGTTTGATCATTTTTGCTTATTGTTTTGGGCCTTTTTTTTTTTTCTGTGCTACAATGGAACTTTGTCTATTATTAAATGTTCAGACTCCTAGGAGTAGTCATCTATTCAGCTCTCCTACAGTGTCTAATTCCAGTTGGATGATTCATCAGATGGCTTCCCTAGTATAGATGTTTATGAAGGGATAAGTGATTGGAAGGAGGGATTTGCATGGATTTGAGTGTCTAGAGAGAAGAGAAACTAGAAATTGGAGGTAGGTAGCAGATTACTTGAGATATTTCTCCTGTTTCACTGTCTTGCCTACATAGGTCTGTTCACATTACTCTTGTGGCAAACAATTACTGTATAAACTGTCTCTAAATCAAGGTTGGAAGACTAGCCATCTACAATCTTAAATGATAGGCACTGACAGTATAGTTATCCTTTGCAGTACCGCTATACAATGCTTTGCCTTTTAATATGGAAGCAAGTTACATATAATGCTGGTTATTTATAGTAGAATTCACTTAATCATTGGAAAGATAGTTGAAATATGCACATGTTATGATATTTATGGTTGTGCTAAGATCATGGAAAAAGAACAGTCTTTTAAATGTTTTTGGAGGAAAAGTTTTTCTTATAGATTTGATTACAATTTTAGTTCTAGATTCAAGATTAGATTATTTTTATGTCGAAAAACACCATTTCCACAATGAAAGTCTTGCTTCCATTGTCAGTTTTATGGTTCTACAATAAAAGAGCATGCTGCCAATGAGAACTTTAACAGAAATTGGCTGATCTCATTCATTTATTCATCCATTTTACATCAAGCAAGTTTTTATTATACACCTACTCTATTCTTCACTGTGCTAGGTACTGGGGATGCAAAGGGGAACAGAAGAGCAGGTACTTGCCATTGTGAAACTTGAGGTCTACTGGGGAGTCAAAAGAATAAAAAAATAAAGATAATTATAAATCTTGAAAACGCAGTGAAAGGAGTTAATTAAGTGATATGATAGAAAATAATTGGAGGAGGCTATTTTAAGTTAGTGCGGAGCCTGCTATGACCAGGGTGATGGCCAGTGTATTTGAGGAAAGACAAGAAGGTCAGGGTCAAAGGTTCACACTGACCAATCCTGAGTGTCAGAGCACGAGGCTAGAAAGGTCGGCAGGGCCTACATGTCAACATGTTCTGTAGATAAATATGAGGTTTTTATTGTAAGAAATGTGGAAAGTGATTCATGGTTTCTTAAGCAGAAAAGCAATATGATCTAATTACTATTTTTAAGCAATGTCTCTGGCCTTCTCTGGAGAATGAATTACAAAGGAACAAGGTTGGAACTTGGGAGATCAAATGAGGGTGGCAACAAGTAAATAAATAAAAATCAATAAATTAACTGATAAATTTGGAGACAGAACCTGTAGGACTTACAGATTTAGGCAGAAGAAAAGGAATAATTAAGTGTGTCTTCCTTTCTTATTGATGTAAACTGGGTGAATGTATCATTTACTGAAATGGTGGAACTCGGAGAGAGGCTAGATTCAGGATGCAGTATGAAGGCAGGAATCAAGACTGTGATTTGTCCATGCTGAGGTCAAAACTAATTTTAGTTAACATTATGGAGATATTAGGTGCAGGACTGAATGAATCTGCAAGTTATAAAAAAAAGAGATTGGATTTGGGGATACTATACTGAAATATATAAATCTTCAACATATTTAGAAGGCATTTAAAGGCCCAGGGTCAGTTAAGTTTACTTTAAGAAGACAGCAGATTGAGAAAATCTGAAAGATCTAGAACTGATTATCAAAGAACTTTATTATTTGGAGGTCAAGTAGAAGAGAAAAAATAATACAGAGAGTCACTAAGAAAGTATGATAAAACCCTGCAGAGTATAGTGTAATGGATGTCTTCTCTGACTTAACAATGATACTAGAGACAACTATTATTGAATTTAGCAACATGGGGTATTGTAGGTGACCTTGATAAGAAATTTTAGAAGCATGGTAGCTAGATATCAGTTGGACTGTACTGAAGCATGATTAACAGGAATAAAAGAAGATCCAGAGAAAGTTAAGTTAAACTTTGTAAAGTCTTTTTCTTTGAAGCAGTGACAAGAAAAATAGTTGCTGGGAGAAATATGAGGTCAAAGATAGCTAATAGATAGATAAAGATAATAGATATACCTATATAACATATATTAAGATATCAGACTCTTAACCGTATCTTTGCATATTGATTAGAATGATCTAGTAGAAAGGATAATTTCATGATACAACGCAAAGATAGTATCTTGCACAGAGGAAACAAGAGACAGAGGAAACAAGAGACAGAGTGATCCAGAGCATCAATGGTGAAATGTACCTTTGATCAAAGAAGAAGGGAGGAAAGGCAGAGAAGCAGGAGACAGATGCAAGCAGATTTAATGGTAGGGAGATGAAGAAATCCTCACCAGATAGTGTCTATCTTCCCACTAAAGTAAAAGGTATAATCATTAATTAAAAAGGATTAGGGAAAGGATTGGAAAGAAGAAAACGTGTTAAATAATCATTTTGGAGGGTAGAAAGTTGAGTTTATTAGGAAACAAAAAGAAGTTCCTGCCAATTATGAGTAATGATGTTGTGAATATAATGTGGAACCAGTCTGCCCACTACGTGATTTCTTCTAGCAACGTTGGATGATACAGATGAACTTTAAGGAAGAAAACTGTATTGAAACTAGATCAACTTTATTCTGAGGTTATGAGGGAATTGGAAATATTTATAAAGCAGTAACTATAATGATGGACCATGAAATTAAAGCCATGTAAGGAAGGCTAAGTGAGGCTAAGAGGATGGTAGTGGGCAGTGATAAAATGAAGGGTCAGTGAAAATCATTATGAAGTGGTAAAGTTTACTAGTTATATATTTGAGTAAATGGAAAGAGTGGGAGGATGTTATTAGAGCAAATTTCCTCTATAAAAGATGGAGGTAGAATACTTAGGTGAAAGGTAAGATCAGGATATTATGGGAGTAGGAGACTGAAAAGAGAAAAAAAGAAAAGTTTTGGTGGGTAATGAAGACAAGGAATTAAAACATCAGGTTGGGTCATTTGCAAAATGTTAGTGTCATCCAGAAAGGTGACAGAGCAGATACCTATGTTGTCAAAGATGATCCAAGTTTGATAAATAACACTAGTGAGAAGATTTGGTGGATAGCATATTTGGGTGGCATAAGGAATAGTTTTTAATAGCACTAAATGAATTACAATGAGAAAACAGATCGATGACACTCACCCCACCTCCTGACCCAAAGACGCCTAGTTTGTAAAAGAAAATAAAACAACCAAGATGAACAACTGAAAAATAAATAAAGTGCTTCTTCCTTCTCTTTCTTCCTGCCTGCCTGCCTCTGCTCACCTTCGTTCCTGCCTGCACTTTTCTTTAAGAAAAAGAAAATTAAAAATGTTTTACTAGGAAGGACTGGCAAAAACAGTAACAGTGTGCTTAGGGGATATTCATACTTGAGGATGGTAAGGTGAAGGAAATATTCAAAGAGAGACTTGCGAGTCTTAGAGGACACATTAAGGTGTTTAAAAGGGAGCAGAAGAGTGACATTAGAAAATGTCAAAGAACAAACGAGATAAAAGTGAGTGATATTATCTGGAACACTTAGTTTCTGCTGGTGATGATGGATGTGGGAAAGATGAGATTAGTCCTGAGAGCATGAGTGTAGAGGGAAGACTGGACAGTTCTGTCTGCGTCCCTGAAAATGAATCTAATGTAGAAGATGTGCTACTCTGCATGAGAGCATATTGGTGGCTCCTGAACTCTATAACTAGCTAAGGATGTGGAAGCATGCATTCTTCCTTTAGTTTGCCTGAGTTTGGGTTCTCTTAAACCAAGTGAGTCTTCCAAAATAGACAATTTGTCATTCCCATGTCAGTAAACGGAACACTCTGCGTGTTCAGGGTGGGTAAAGGTTCGCAAGCCCCCCAAGGTGTGCTTCAAACCCGACTACTATGGAAAATTCCCTGCTTTTGGTGACAGGGCAAGGAGTGAAGGGAATTAATTTTCATTTCCTATCTGGCTGTGCCAGACTCTTGACAACCTTGTCTCATTTATTGTGACTTCACACTACTTTTTTGCCCACTTTGTAAGCAATTCTCAACTCTACTAAGGCTAACTAAGGATCAAGAGTGGAAAACTATTAAAACTCCTAATCATACTAACACTATTAAAACTATCTGATTAAGAGGGAAAAAGTACTGACTCAAGGAGGCCACTTCATTATTATCAAATTTCACTTATGGAAAGTTAATATGGCATTGAGAATTTAGATTTCTTTCATCTTAATCTTTTTGAAAGTTAGGAAGCTGTGTAGTATATAAATAAAAGTGAATTATATTATCCAAGACAAAAATTAGACTGGTTACTAATTAAATGGCATGGTTACTATACTATTCTTTTAATATCTGCTAAAGTAAATGGTTGAAGTTTGAGAAGATGCTAAGAGGGATGTAATAATGAAAAAAAAACTGGCTAGTTATTAAGGTGCTTCAAAATACGACATTTTTACCATGAACTTAACGTTGCAGACTAGTAGATTTGATCTTATTATCCCAGATAACTATTGAACAACTAATTTGAGAGATACTGTACTTGTAGATACAATACTATATATATATTTCCTGATTTGAATGAACATTGCCATCTAATAAAGATATCCTTTGGGAATTATAATAACCAAACCATCTACACTGGAAGGACAGGGAACATAAACTTGGGGACAGGGCGTTGGGGTGACCTTGCAAATGACTGAACAACTAAACATCAAAAAATTACTTTCACGGAGACCTCAAAATGAAATCAGAATTTCAATTTTTTAATTTACTATTACAATGTCTGTCTCGACTTTTTAATGACCTCTTAATTATAAATAAACTCAATGTATCTAATTTCTATCTGTTTGGAAGAGATTAGATTTTAAATGTATTAGATAATTAGTTATAAAATACACTAAAATAAATTCATTAAAAAACATGATATCATTTCTCAGATTCTGTTTCAGTGGGTACATATATTCCCATATCTTCTGTAAATAAAGGAAAAACAAGTCCAGTTTAGAAGTATGACTGAGAAGTTGCAAGGTCTAATTCTACAAAATCCTCAGGATGATTAAAAACAAGAGAAATTACATTGGCAGCTTTGTCTTTTACTAATGTAAAATGTGTTCCTATTCAAGAATGTTTTGAAATAACCTTTAGCTCACTTCACCTTTTATTTGCTATTTCTCCCTTTAGATTTAACTGCTTTTAGGAAGACTAATGACTCGTTCATCCAATAGACATTTAGTTTTTGCTTCCTGTGTATAATGTACCATATGGGCTCTGATAGGTCATCAAAGTAAACCAGAGACCTTCAGTCACAAGATCACACATGTGTACCCTGTCCAGTTACAAGTCAAATTCTATGTTATAGAAAAAAAAGTATTTTCTAAAATATTTGAGATAAGTAATTCATTGGCCACCAAAACCATCAGGATTCGGTGTTCATATTCCCAATTTTCCTGCACCAGATCTCACCTTTATATAATAGAAAATTCCTACTGGGTGCAGTTTACTTAGCTGAGATGAATGGTTCGAAGAAAATACCCTCCTAACACAGTGTTCTAAAAAGCCTCAGTAGCAACATGCTGAATGCTTACTCATGCTAAAGCAACAATAATATATCATTCCATTTGAACTATAAAATCCAGGAAATAAAAACCAGCATTTTTCATTTTTACCACTTTTCCCTTTGTCATTATCTACTTAATTCAAATGGAATTCTATGGCCCATTACACTACAATGTATGTATATGTTTGTGTGTTTTAACTGCTTTTGTAAATTCAATTTTTGAGATAACATTTTACCTTTTTGCTTACTAAACAGTATATTGTCAGGTTTTTGATTGTTTTAACTTGCAAATTTTAAGAGGAGTGTCTTCTTTTTAAAGTAAAAATAAAGTATGAGCTTATATCCTTTTGCAAATATGTGACTTTAAAAAGAAGCAAAGGAAAAAAGGAGGATAAAGTTAAAAGTAGGATTTAAAAATATTAAATGAAATATATAGCTACTCCGTGGAGTATATTCCTACTACTTAACACATATTTCTATGTACTCTATAATTTCTTGCCCTTACAGTTTATGATTTTCATTGTCTCTTGTACAATTATTTCAGCAAAATCAATCTTTTTTGTGTGTTGCCTCAAAAGCATGGAGCACAGCAGGTGGTAGAGACAGGATGGGTGGGACAGAGACAGGTCTTTCCGCGTCTCTACATGTAGCTCTGTCTGCTGAAAAAACACCATGTCCAGATCTGAGCATCTTTCTCTCCCTTTTTCCTTTCTCTTTCTTCACCTTCTTCACCATCATCTTTGTCTTCACCTTCACCACCAGCCCCCTCTTCTTCCTCATTTTTCTTATTCTCCTCCTCTTCCTCCTTCCTCCCTCCTCCTCCTTCTTTCTTCTTCACTTTACAGTTCTTTCTCCAAACCTCTTCCATCGTGTGAATGAGATGATCAGAATAGGTATGAGATTTTGATTGTGAGCGAAACTCATTTAACAGCCCAGGATTTTCCTTTTCACCATGATGTGGGAAAAGAGATAGTGTTTCCATAATTGGCAACAGTTGTAATTTGGTCCTAAGTTATTAAATATTCTAATACATCTCTAAACTCTTACTTTAGAACATGATGTAGAGTTTTTAGGTAAAAGATAAAGTATGACAGTTATCTAGCCAGAGTTGAGAATTTTGGTTTTCATGGTTGGGAAGAAATTATCATTCTAAAAAGATTAAAACAAAATTTTTGTTGTTGTTCACAGAGACTGCAGCTTCTCTTTATGTCAGCTGGAAACATAGTACAAGGCTTCTCTTGTGAAAGACAATAATTTGTTAAAGCTGTGTCTCCTTACATTTTGCCTACAGATAGCTGGCACATGCCATGAAAAAGAACAAGAAATCATTCTCAGATGTTCCTTTACTTGCTTCCAAAGCCAAAGGCCACCACATAGCAGCTCCTCAAAGTTAGAAAGTCTAACTAGACTTTTCGGAAAAAATCTTTCAACATGTTTTTACTTGACACCAAATATACTTGAAAGAGGGACTGTCAAAGTACTCTAGCAGCAGGATGAGCTTGCTTATTAAAAATTAAAAAATAGGTGGATAAACTTCTCCAAAAGGACATGCTTTGTAAATTGCATAATGAAATGCTGTTTGATGCACTCATTAATTAGTGCACTCCTGTGTGGTTCTCTTCTATGGCCAATAATCAATCAATAATAAAATGTTTCCTCCGTATCTTCTCATGTCCTTGAGTTGTCAGTAGCCATACCACTTCCTCAGCAGTTCAAATGGGAAGAAGTAAAGTTCTTCTGCTCCATAAATTCAGTGCAATGGGAGAATAAACTAGTTGTCATTTTGCTCTTTTTGTTGGATAGCAAAATTTCTCTCTGGTTTGTATTTATTCGAATGCTTTGCCAAGAGAGTTTAAAATAGAGTCTTGCATCTGATGACTGCTTCTTCAACCCTTTGAAGATACTTAGGAAAACCTTTTGTGGGTATGATTTGAAAACTGTATCTACTTAATAGTTGAGCACCTAGAACCAAATAAAGCATTACTACTAAACCACCTACTGTTATTGTATGATTTTGTTTAGCTGGTCCATGGAGATGGAGACACATGCACTATCTCAGGAGTTTATTTAAGTGCTGTCCTATTGACTAGTTCATTCCTTTCTAGTGTTATACATGTGCTACCGGTGGTATATCAATCACCTATTATTGCTTATTAAAGATTTATGGGAATAATTGATATTAGCTCTCATTTAATGGCTTACTATTTGAAAATATTTAAATTTAATCTGTAGTATCTTCAAACATATATTATAGCTTAAATGGGGGCACTTCTAAGTAACATGGTCTGTCAACTAGAAGAAAGCATAGGGATATATTTACATAAAGAATACAAATGTATTGTGATTTTATGAAATCTTGATTTAACCAATTGATTTTTTAAATACCACAATTCCTACGGAAATCATAATTTTGATGGGTGTTACATAATAGCTGTATACACAAATTTACCCTTAGATATGACACAAGTACTAACATTTAGGATAAAAAAAAAATGATGTTTTAAAACTGGAAACCTGATAAAAATGAAAGGAACATAAGCACTGAAATCACATATTTTAGTTCAAATTTCAGATTAAGAACCTCTCTGCACTGTCAGGGGAGTGATGATTGTGACTCGGTTTGTGTCAGTACACTTATTTTCAGAATAGACACAAATACAAATTGGCAAGCGAGAGTTATCAAGTTTGGAGGAAGATCAGCCAATAATATAGTCCCCAAACTCAGCTGAGAAATAAAATCACCACAACTTATTTCCTATTTTTTAACTGTAGCTTTGCTGTAATACCAAAATATGTACATCAGTGAGTTAATTTTTGCATTGATTGGCATTAATCAGCATAGACCAATCTTGGGACTTGATGCAGCTATTACAAAAGCAATACTTTATGCATTATGTAGGAAGACAAAATATATTCTTAATTAGAAAAAAATAGAATACTATAAAGTATGATCTTGTTTTTGTTAAAAAAATAAAAAAATTCATACTTTGAAATAAATCCTCTCTAAATGTTCTGATCACCTCTGTGGAGAGGAATGAGTGGGGATGACGGTGGAGCACTGCAGGAAGACAGGCTTCCTGTTGTATTTGGAACAATTCTGTAGTGTTTGGATTTGATTTTAGGTTAAAGATACATTCATATGTTGCTTCTGTCAGTAATAGAGAAAGAATACAATTGAAAATCACCAAGAACAGTAAGCTTAATTATTAAATTACCATACAACCTTTTAAAAAGAAATTAAAGTTCTTTAGAGACTATATGTCTACCTAGAGAATCCCACTAAAATTTGGTTCTCTGTAGCTTTACTCACTTTCCTAATCACGGAAAGTCATTTTTTTCAGTATAAAAGGAACATCTTTTACTAAGTCCTCTGATTCAGAGCCTACGGTGAGACTATAGTACTCACAGTGCAATCAAGTTATTACTTGCCTGGGAAGAAAACTACTCTCATTTGGATGGATATATATATATATATATTAGAATCCAAAAGAGGATGTGGAAAATACCATAGGGTGTCATAAATGCCTGGAGGATGGGGCGAGGGCATTTCCTGTGAGGACAGTAAACTTGACTACCTGGAGTGATAAGCCAGACTAAGACATCTGAAGAAAGGGACACATTTATAGACAAAAGGTGGAGATAACATTTAAGGCATATGCAGCAGCAGAGATCAGCACATATGAAATGCAATATTGATGAAAGATTTTAGGGAGACAGTGGGGATAAAAGTTGTGATCAGTTGTGAATGGACTTGTAAACCAGAGGTAGAATTGGAGTTATCAAAGGAGGTGATAAGTAGCATAAAAAAATAGTAAAATAAGTGACAGAGAAAGTTTGGGGTTAAAATTGAAAATGACAGTGATATGCATTAAAATTCTTTAAAATATAATCCCTACTTTGAGAAAAAGAGTGAAATGTACTAAAAGGATTAGGACAGAAACAACCAAGAACTCTATTTCCCTCCTCTGCTTTTCTGGGTGTATCAGCATCATTCTTTTCTCTCTGCAGATGACTTCCCAGACCCTCAGTCACATTGCTATCAGTGGTCACTCTCACAGCTCCTGCTCTGTTCCGTATAGTCACACAGACAGAGTAACTGAACTCCCAACTACCCAAATCTTTCATCACAGGGAGAGAGAACTTGGATTCACCAAGCTGGGATCAAGAACCTATTCAGCCATCTACCAGGGAGGAGCAGTGTGCAGCTCCCAGAGCAGATGGGGCAGGTTGTGACCCAGATACCATCTCCATCTATTAACATTCACTAAGTATGCAGCAGTCACTGTAGATTTTCCTTTCAGAATTATTATCAGTTTAACAAAATATTGCTAAGAAATATTTTGCCATAAATCATTGGTCTCATGGTAGTGATCATACCAGTTCACCATCAATAATAATAATTTTTATTTTATGAAGTCCTCCACTCTGAGAAAAAATAAACAGGGATTTGATTTAAAGGAAAAGCAGAGAAACTTCTGTTGAACCAAGAAGTTCTGGAACCAGTGTTGGGATTTTTGTTTTTCCTAGTCTTCTAATGGAGTCTAGGTCTTCAACCAGGGCTTTCTGCATCTTAAACTATTTAAATGTTATAATCAGATAATATCTCCAGGCTCTGATTGCTTCTTTATGCTATTATTTTACAAATGGAAAAACTGAAGCACATCTTTTCTCAAAGTCACACATGACTGAAAAAAGTGAACTTGAATCAATAAACACATAACTAAGTACTGGAGAAGTCTCCAATACTAGAAAAAAATGTCTAGAAGAGACCAGAAGCTATAAGCTTCTTATAATAAGTAAACAATATAAAAATGATTAGTTATTATGAAAGATAGCAAACATGAGGTGAATTAGACAACAAAGCCATAATTAACTGTCAGGTCTATTGTGTAATGATAAGTAATAAAAATTCAGAGGAAGGCAATATCTTAAAGATTGGATATATTCAACAATTTATGGATTGCCATATAAGGACAGTCTCCCCAAACTGAGCAATTAAGAGTTTGGTATAAAAAGAAAATTGCTACTATTTGTAGACTCAGTCTTGTAAAGGAGAATAGATTCACAAGTAGATAAAACCATAACTAGGATATAATCGATTTTAAGTAAGAATGGACAGTATAGACAAAGAGGACAAAGTCAGGACAAAAATGGGTCACGGCAAGTCAATTATAGAGAAGCAAGAACTCTAATAAAGAGAAGTTATATAGAATGAAGGTTAAGAATTATGACTTGGAGGTGGGAAGCCCATGTAGGCAGACCCAGAAGGAATTTATAAACTGGAATTCATTGTTAATTATAATCTTCCCTCATGTTTATGATTCTCAGATTAATAGATAGTGATTTGGTTCCAGAATTTCATTTGGTTCCTAATTCTAAGACCAGGATTATGATGCCTTTTGATTGTAAGTTTCCATATAATTCATTGCCTTTATCATGTCACATGTGTCTTTACCATGAGTCCTGTCCTGGCCTGAGTGAATCTCTGTTCTTTATAACTGGAAGAGACAAAATAAAATAAAAGATATGGTCAGTGTCTAAGCTGTCATAACCTAGAATGGATGGCTTAAACAACAGAAATTAATTTTCTCATAGTTCTAGAGGCTGAAAGTCTCACATCACAGTGCTGGCATGGTCAGGTTCTAGTGAGAACTCTTGACTTGTAGATAGCTGCTTTCTTACTGTTCTCTCACGTGGTAGAGAGACAGAGAGAGAGCAAGCTCTGGTCTCTGTATGAGGACCCAACTCTCATGACCTCATTTAACCCTAATTACCTTCTAAAACCCATCTGTAAATGTCATCACATTGGCATGAGGTTAAGACTTCAACATCAAAATTTGTGGGGAATATAATTCAGTCTACAGCAGTCAGAAAAGAGAGAAGTTAAAGGATTGCATTTGGATCTGGGTGGCTGGAAGAATATTAATATAGATGATAGATATAAGGAAATTTAAATGAATTATTTTAATTAGATAAGCTTATTTTTAGATATGTTTAAGTTAACTTTTTGAGATTACCAAACCAGTGAAAAATAAAAATAGTAAATTTGGAAAGTTTATCATGATGTGTCAGTATTATTCATTTTACCTAGCATTCATTATGACTTCTGAATCTGATAATCTATAAAACTTTCCTTATTTTGGAACGTTTTGTTCAATAATTGCCTTACATGTTCTCTTGCTTTATTTGCTTTCTGGAAAGCTGGTTGTGAAATATTGGAATCAGTCCTCTATATTCTTTTTACATCTTTGTATTTTTAATTGCTTCTGTGAGAACTCCTTGACTCACTCTTTTAGTTTGTTCTTCACTGTTCTGGTTCTCTTACTCAGCCCATTTATTTAGATCTAAATGTCAGTGTTATATATGCTAAAATCTAGTAGTTTGTTTTCTAGATGGGGGGAGATTTCTGATCCTACCTAATGTAGTCAGCTCCTAGGGCATTTACTGTTCCAAGGGAGAAGGTGGGGTTTGGAGATAAGGGTAGGGGAGCATGCTATTCCTTTCTTTTTCTGAGTGTGTGTGTGGAGTGGAGAGCTACCTTGATACTTAATCTAATATCATCACCCTGTTGAAGTGTGTCTGTTCATGGGTCTCTCTAGTCTGTTATTTGAACACATTTTTGATGAGAAGTGAAGAGCAACCTGTGCTCTGACCCCTACCTTGAGCAGATCCTCAATGATTATTTTGAATGTAAACTGCATGCTATTCAGCAAACAATCGAGTATCTTTGAGATGGCTCTTTCTCTCCCATTAGATCTTATTTTAGTATTTGCCCTTTGTCGAATTGCTCATTCTTAGTGATGGATTTTGCCACCTGCAAAAGTATTATCACAAATATTGTTGCTTCCTTGCTATAGTTTATGATATGTGCCTATAGTGCCTACATATATCACTTAAGACCACAGAGTACAGAAGAGTAGTTTTCTTTGTGAGCTGAGGCTTTTCCAAAAAGATTTAGAAAGCAGAGTTTGGAACTACTGGAAAACATCTTACGTCCTTGGCTCTTTGTTCTGATGAAATATTAGAAGAAATATGAGAATTTTGTCAGCTATTACTTAGACAAGCTGTCTTAATTATTTTCATGGGATCAAATAATGACTTTAAAGGCAGCAAATAAAATGAGAAAGAGAATACACAGGTACCCTACTGGTGGCTGATGCTCCTCCACCTTCCAAAGGATAATTTGAAGAGGAGATTAGTAATAGCCGCAGCAGTAACAGCCACAGCCACACTCGGTGGAGAAAGTGGACTGCATTTTCCAAGCAGGGTGCCAGTGAGGCCCGAGCATTTTGAAGCGATGATGTATTCAAGTGACCGAGCTCATGCATGGCTGATGGCAGCAGCACTTTTATTCCTCCCTACTGAGCTGTCATTGTGTAACCAGTCACTGACACTAAGAAACTACATATGACAAATGTGATGCTGGTAGAAAATTTTGGAAAGTTGTTGAGAATTGATGTTGATTTTCTTTCCCTTTGGAGCTCACAAGCATTAATGTTGCCTAGAATTTGGTGCTTATTAAGATTTTCCTTGGTAGAAGAGGGTAATGCCAATAATTTACTATCTAAGGATTGAGGCTTGTGTGACATGCTTTGCAAACCTCATACTGTAATATCTTTCCTCTACACATCCTAACCTCTCTGGGTTGGATGCAATTCATTGACCCAGAAAGTGTCTGATGCCATCGATCTGGCACTTAAACAAACTGTCTGACTCAGCTGGTTAAGAAACTTCTGGTTCCTCAGAAATAAAAGTGAAAAACGAAAACCTAAAAACCTGAGCAATTTATTTGACAGCTCAGTGTTCAGTTTGATTTAAAATGTGCTGCCCTTTTGTTAAAATGATAACATTCCATTTATTGTGGTTGTCATATTTGGTCTTTTTTTTCCTTTCTCTCTTGTGCTTAAAAAGCTTTGATAGAGTTGGGTTATGGCACTATATATATATATAGGACATTTCGAAATGTTCTTTGAAAGAAAGGAGAGAAATTTCAAGAGGAACCAAAGATGAACCTTTGATCTCAGTAGAAGAGCAAAGGATAAATGGAAGCTTGACTTTCATAATTGATCTTTTTTTGTCTTACAGCATGTTTCCACATGAATAAAACAAAGACTGCACACCTATCTCATTCCACTGAAGTGAATATTAACCTTTATAGGGAGCAGTGCATAGAGCAGTATAGGTTTAGTGATATGGCTATCATAGGTAATCATGGGTATATCATGGGTAAGATCCTTAGAGCCTCTTAGTAGTTGTGTGGTTTTACATAAGATTGCTAACCACTCTGACTCAATGACCTTATGTGACAAAGAAAGAATAATAGTTGTATCTGCTTGTTAGGGTTGTTATGAGAACCAAATGACTCAGTACACAGAAAACATGGAGAACAATTCCTACTACATTGGACATACTACATCTATGTTTGCTATTAGTATTGCCTTTAAAGGAAACCACCTGAAATTATAAGGAAGCTTAAATTCTTTGACTAAACACAATGAAATTATTTCTGAAACTGTCTGCAAAAATAGTTTCTAGTTATGACAACATATATAGTAAATTATTGCTAAATAACTTCCCCAATTACTATTTAGGAAACATGTCAGTTAAACAGTGATAATATTAATATTTGTCATTAATAGCATAGATCAATAATATCATTACTCTTTGTAGCATTTTTATTCATTTTTAGAGCTAATGATAAAAAAATCACATTAAATTTCTGCATTGTTGAATGACAATGCCTTTTAGTGTAAATATGAAACGGCTAATGGTCTAATCATCCATCATTCTTGGCTTGCTTTCTCTATTGTATTTTCTTCCATTAACTCTGTTTATGAAAACATTTAGTCCAAGATGTTTACTAGCCCCTCAAATTCAACATACTCTATCTCCTCATCATTTATGCTTACTTCCTTCACTCTACCTGTTCTCCCCTACTCACCCCTTACTTAACTTCCTTATTAGATATACTTTTGTTCCCTAATCACCAAACCCCAGAAATTTTGATATTTGTCCTGATTCTATTCAATAATATGGGTGGACAACTAAATCTTAGTGAATCTTCCTTTAAAATTGTGGTTATTTATCTTCCTTCCATTCCACCATCAAGGAATGACTCTGATATATACTTTTCTCTCCCATCATCTATCAGGATTAAAGATAAAGCCTCAATGTTTGATTTTCTCCTTTCCATACTATCAGTATATTTAACAATCTTTTTTGATCAAATTACTTTTTATTATCAAATCTGAAAGCAAGATGCTTTCTTTTTAAGTTTTGCTTTGATTAGTTATTTTTTAGCGGTAGGTAGATTAAAAATGGACATGAACTTATAAAAATTATGTCATATAAAATAATATGAGAGTGGATTATTTGGCAAAAAAGGAATTGCTCAAAATGAGGTAGATGTTAGTATTTGATTTATAGCTACTGCATTTGTTTTATGTGGCTGTCATATTATCACAAACTATGTAACTTAAAACAATAGAAAGTTATTCTCTCTCAGTTTTGGTGGCCAGAGTTCCAAACAGCTGAGTATCAGCAGTGCTGCAGTTACAGTGGCGTTCTAAGTGAGAATTTGCTCTTTGTCTCCTTTAATTTCTGGTTGTTGCTGCTTTCTTGACTTGTAATCACCTCTCTGCTTTGCCTTTGTATGACCTTCTCTGTGTCTGTTCTTTTTCTTTGTGTCTCTTACAAGGATATTTGTCCTTGAATTTAAGGCCTGTAAGTGTTAATTTCATGTAGCTACCTGGCTAAAGTCTGAGATTCAGTTGCTTGGTTCAACCTTTGTCTACATGTTTCTGTGCAGTTATTTTGTATATGTGATATTTGGATAAATAAGCCTGCATATATAATCAGTATATAAGAGATTAAGAGATTAAGGTGGGCCTCAGGAAACTTTTTGGAGGACTCAAAAGCAAAAGTTGGGGTTTCCTGAAGAAAAAGGAATCCTTTCTCAAAATTATAACATAAAATATCTGCCTGTTTCCAGCCTCTTGGTCTGTCCAACAATTTTGAGACTAAAGACTGCATTTATTTTTACCTGAATTTCCAGCCTTTCATGTGTATTTCAGACTTGCTAGCCCCCACAAACACATAAGTCCTCTCTCTCTCTTCACTCACCCTTTCTCCCTCACCTCTTCCTTATCCCTCTCCTCTCATCTCCCTTCCCCCTCTTCTCTCCTCTCCTTCTTCCCCATATCTGTATATCCCATTGGCTATATATGGCTGGAGAACTCTGATTACTACAGGACCCATCCAAGATGATCTCATCTCCCAATGTTTAACTTAGTTCATCTGCAGAGAACTTTTATTCAAGCAAGGTAACATTCACAAATTTCAGGAGGTTGATACATATATCATTATATATATACAGATATATAGACAGATATATAGACATATGTATTTGAGGGTCATATTTCTGCTACTTCTGCTACTTGATAAATTAGGAATTCCTGGTTCTACCTAAGGGATATTACCAAATATTAGCAAGCTTTTCAGGAGTTGGAATAATTCTCAAAACATTTATCAACACAAAATTAGTTTAATTTACATCTGAATTGATATGTATACCAGATGGAACTTTATAAGAAGAGAATGTAAGGAAGATTTTTTTAAAGCAGAGTGAGTTATAATTTTTAAATTATGTTATTATATTTGTTAATGAAATCTAGAGTCTTGAGTCACATTTTGAAAAAATGGAATGAAAGTAATTTACAAGAACATCTATCTTTTTTCAAACCAGAAAACCAATTTCTAAATATTAAGCCTAGAGGTTAGCAAGTACTATATCTGTTTTATTAATTTGCATATTTGCCAGAGTATATGAAATGTTTTTACTGTTATCAAGCTCTTTATGAATCAGACTTAAATAATGAATTTTAAGGTATATTTGAACTCCATTCTACTTATTCAATTTTTTTAAGCATATTGAGAAAATGTGGATTTTTTTTCAGACATGTCAATGCCTAAATAAGAGATTTAAAAATAATTTTTCATTTGGTGGATAATAAATAGCTCTTGAATTCTGTTGAGTGTGGCTACTTTTAGCATTCTTTTCTTTCTCACATTTCAAAATCTCTTAAGATTCAACCACAGAATTTGGTCTTCTATATTAAATGGCTACATCTGGTTTTATTTTGTCACCTTTTGGGAAACAGCATAAATTTGAAAGATTTTCTTATTAGAATCAAATAATCTGAGGCATAATTTTGTGAAAATGTGTCTACTAGCCTGAATTTTTTCAGGTATTTGATTTGAGAGCTAAAAATTAGGAAAAAAAAAAAAAGAACTCAGCCTAAGTAAATAAGCTAGGGACTATTTTTTTAAGGAAAGGTACAGACATGAATAAAGGTGAGCAGACAGGCAGGCAGGAAGAGAGGGGAAGAAGCAGCATCCTGTTTTATTTTTATTTAGCTGTTCACACTGGCTGTTTGCCCCTAGACTTGGGACTCAAATCCAGGGGTGTGTTGCTTGGGCTCCTTCAAGACTATTGTCCTAATTGCTACTCCACCAGGGCACACCAAGCTGCAGGACTTTTAAAACAGCTTTTGGAGCTCGGCTTTCATTCGAAAAGTTGGATGTGTTTCAGTAGCACAATTTTCACTATACTAGAATGCTCCTCATCTGATTTATTATTGTTGAGACATCTGACACATCTGTGCAGTAGCTTTGCATCTATCGTCTCTTATTTTCCTAAATGTATTTCTCTTGAGAACCACTCATTTTTATTGTTGTTGTTATTAAATATTTGAACAGGTTTCAATCTCTTTATAAAATTAGTATTTTCATTTTTGGATAATTAGGGACATGGATATTAACTAAGTGATCTAACAATAAAGTCCTTAAAGATAACTATAAGAGAAATCACACTTACTAAGTTTGCCTCTCTGTTCAAACTCCAAAGAAAGGAGAATTGTAAGAGGTTTGGCAAATTAACAGATGTGCTAATGAAGACATAGAAAAAAATTGATTTGGCATTTGGGACTGAAGACAGTTTTCCATTTAAAAAACATTTCTATCATTAGCCCCTGAATTAATTAATAATAGTTATTCCCATCTAATAGTATTAGCAGTCATTTTGGGATACACATACTTTGTGAGAAACATGCCAGATATTTTTCAGATTTTATTTTCCTGTCCCCACAGCAGACCTGCCATATATGCATAAGGTCCATTGTACATGGAGAAATTGAGACTGACAGAGGTTAAGGAATTTGCACACAATTATACAGTGGCTGAGCCAGAAATGGAGGTGAGGTCTATTTATTGCTCCAATTCTTCAATGACCATCCGTTTTGTGTTTGGAATAAAGGAGGTGGTTTTGAAATGGTCTTCGCTTGCTCTAGGCATATTTTGGAAGCAGACCTACTTTTGTGACACATGTTAAGAATTTAGAAAGCAGTTCAAATAATTTTACTTAATTTGGGAAACAGATGAAAGTCTTGTCTGCTATTCATTGACTCCACATTTTACATACTGAACATTTAATTCAGCATATGCCTGAATCTTCTGTCTAGAGTCAAATCTGAGAGCATTCCCAAGGGCAAGGGCTGCTCCCGAATTCTTCCAAATAATTTTTAAGGTCTAGAAAGTTAAATCCAAACAGGCATTTGCCATAAAAAAAAAGACAGAAACTGGACAGGTTACCAAATAATCATGCTGCCTATGAAAGACTATTTTCCTTTCTAATGTTGCCTTTGTGTTAATGTTTAAGGGAGTGCCTAGAGGCAATGTTTTTATTTTGAACAGTTAGGAATCCATGTATAGTTTCTACTTGGCATACATCTTTTTACAAGAGCAGTTTCTCTTTTTTCTTTACTTTGTGCAATGATTTCCTGCATATGCTGTGAATAGAACTTGCTTTCTCTATAACTCATTCATCTGGAAGAAGTCCATTATTTTGTACTACTGAGTCAACAGATGCAAATGCCTCTGAACAATTGAATGTATTTAAAAATCTGTTATTTTGAGACGGTTCTTTAGGTTTGCCTTTAAAATATGAATTTCATGCTCTCTTTTAAAAAAAAAAGAATAAATTCACTTTAAAGGAGGAACACTGTTGCTGGAAAATAACAACTCTGACATTTAGAATTGGTCTGTACAGTTCTCTCTCTCTCTCAAAGGAAAGGTACGGGCAGGAATCAACATGAGTAGGCAGGCAGGAAGAGAGAAAAGAGGAAGAAGTGTTTTATTTAGTTGTTCACATTGGTTGTTCCTTCAACCCTGGGTCTTGAACCTGGGACCTTGGGATGTATGTGCAGCTGCTCCCAGGGTATACGAGACCACTAGGCCACCAGGGCACTCCTATAAAATTCTCTCTTTAAACAGTATTTGAATACTCAGTAGTATCTCTCAGCTTTCTAGCTAATGCTGATAAGAACAAATAAACTGCAGTTCTTTATGGAATCAAGTGACCTGACATTTGTTCGTTTCAGTAGAAAATTCTGATTAGGGGAATTTTAAGACGCTTTCTATAAAATAAGATCGCTTTTTGCTAGTTGTGTGGAGTTGACTAAAATCCATCCTTTATGTGCTTTTCTCCTCCCTGGGGCAGCTTTTTGATCTTGGGAGCATCTAAGAAACTAGTGGTGACCACAGACTATCAGGAAGGCCCCTTGAGAGCCTTACTGATTAATTCCATAAGTCAAGACAAGTTGGTTAACTTTAAGATGTTAAGTATCAATGTTGTTTCAATACAGTCTCAAAGGATCAGAAAAGATGTACTTACAGCCTGACATTTGATCCAGTGTGTTAAGATGCTCTTAAGTTTATAGTCTAACATCATTGTTTAATCACAGCTATTCATCAAACTTTTCCAGTTTGGTGAGATTCCAGTTACTAAACTGAAATGTCTGTTTCACACTGAGTTCCCTTCCTTGTCACATTGGTTCAGGGCCCACAGTCTTCCTAATTATAAATAATTTCCTTGTTCATGCTAGATATACATGCATAGATACACATACATATAGGCAAACACACACATATATACACACACACATATAAAATGTGCTTTTAGTGGTATTGCCTTAACTCATTGTTCCCAAACACATAGTGTCTCCTACAAAGGAAAATAAACATTAAACATTGGACACACCATGCCCTGAGATTGCACCAACATAAAAAGTAGTACATTTTTGCCTTCATTTCTCCATACTTCCTCAAACCAGCCTTTCCTACCATTTCTGCCAGAGATTTCTGATAACCATTACTTCCTTTTTACTATTCCTATTCCTATTTCTGTTATATTTTAGAGAATACATAGGTGATTATTGAATTCCTAACCAAAAGTTTCTATTTCTGTTGATTTCATACACAGTTGTTCAAGGTATAATTCCAGAATGCTTCAAGTATAGCTACCCCCAAATGATAGAGCATGAAAGGAACCTAGAAACCTCTTTATCACCTGACTTTTGAATGAGAGAATTAAGGAGTAGAAAGTTAAGTGATTGTCTAAAAGACCACAACTAATTAGTAACAGAGTTGAGATTTGAATTTAGGCTATCTTACTGTAAATTTAGTATGATTTTTATGCTGTTCCACTCACCAAACAAAATGGAACTTGAGTACTGGGGACAGTAGGTCCTGTCTATCCCAAAAGGAATGTGAAGGAAAAACAAAGCATAGCTTTCCTCATAATTCAGAGAATTTCACCCAATCCTCATGTAGGTAAAGCTTTGCTTAGTCTACTTCTTTTGTTTTTACAATTTTTATTTAACCTTCATAAGCATTTTGACATTTTAAAGTAATATTCATTATGTAACTAACTTTTCCGTGAAGAAAATTAGCAGTTGTCTTTTCTGTGTATTCAAGCTTACCATCAGACCAGGAAAAGGCCTAAAATGCAGGCACCCCTCACAATTTCTACACTCTTCAACACCATTCACGGTCCAGGATCTGTCATAAGTTTATGGTAGCTACTTCATCAAGTGTGTCGTTTTATCCTATGCTTGTGCTATTGCCAGACAGACCAGATGCTAGATTCCTTTTCAGTGACCTGCTAATATAAGAAATGTGTTTCATAATAGTGCTTTAGAATTTTGTGAGTTAACACTTAAGTTTCTCTTCCTGCCTGTATTTTATTTTTGTTGTTTTAGAATATATTTTGCACAGCACAGGCTGTAGGGGCTTTAGGTGGGGTATGATTCTTTACTAATATTCTTATATTATAGTTCATTGAAACATACAAGTAGGACTTTGATCCCCTGACAAGCATTCCAAATATTCCACTAATTCCCCTTACTTACCTTCTCTGAGGCCAAATAGTTCTCTTCCTTTTGTGTATACTATCATTTTCTAGCCTATAAATTTCTTCATGAATTTATTACTTCCTACTTTTTTATTAAGCATGTCTCTATAGTTGTGTGTTGTTGTTTGCATGCAGAGATTATGTGTAGAATAGGTACATCCTTGACACACTTATTAGAATGGCATGCACACAATGGGCACGCACATGTTTTCTAATTGAATGACTCTCTGAGATAATGAAATTTTATTATTTCTTCCAGCTTCTCAACTAGCTGTGTAATAAAAGCATGGATTTAGAATATTGATATAAAAGACTTTTTATTAATGGAAATGTTCATTTAAAAGAGCTAAAGTTGTTCATAGCATATAATAAAATAATTATTATTAAGAATACATTTGTAATTATTTGTGCTCTTCAGATTTGACTTCCACTTCAGCCCTGTTAAGTTCCATTTAAAAATCTTCAACTCTTAATATGACCAAATGTGTTAAAGGCGTCATTATGTTACGTGATTATTTTCTGCTGGAATAAACCATAAATTCAATAGTTTGTGCCAGCATGACATCCTATAATGCGTATAGAAATTTCTTGAGATTTTCCTCATATTAACTGTCATTTTGAAATGGAAATATATCATGGTGAGTGGTGAGGTGTATGGCATTAATGGGTATCTAGACACACCAAACCCTATAAAGGGGCTTTTGCTTTGATACATAACCATGACTGGGCCATGTAATGTCAGCTAACGTTAGGTTAAGTCAATGTATTGATGAGGTGTATTTTGGAATAAAAAAACTCACTGAGGCTGATGCCAAAATGATGGCTTATTAATTAAATATACGTATAAGTCAAGTCTAACATACTAACATCGGTGATCACTACATTCTTTGCCTATAAGCATATGCCTTGGGTGCTATGTTATAAGAATAGCAACTTAATTACCAATGAGCATGAAGAACAGTTAGCAAAAGGACATTACACTCAAGTACAGTTCATTCAATACCTGAATAGTGAGTGAATTAAAAAAAAAGAAAAACTGCATGAAAATCTAACCAATTATACATTTTTGTGGAGAAAATAATCAGATGATACATTATGTGACTCAAATATTTAATACCATGAAGATCAGACTGTGAAACTCCTCTGAATCCATCTATATTTTTAAGACTATATCTGCCAGAGAGATCCTTACAGAAATAGCAGGATATTCTTGCCCCTGGATTTTTGTTTTGTTTTGTTTTCATAGCTTCTCACCTAATGTTTGGTTTTGGCTTTACTTTTCACTCTGGCTAGCTAAATTGACCATCTTCATATTCTTGTCATCTTTTCTCTGAACAGTTATTGGGTTCCATTTTCACATTATGATAAACATAATATCATTTGGCCTGAGTAGGGGAGCCATGTGACTCTCTGGGGAAAGAGCAAAGAGAAAGAAGTCAGTGCAAAGGTGCCGAAAAGGTCTGGATTATTGTGTGAATAACAAAATGGTTAGAATGGTTGAAAAGCAGTGAAGAAGAAAGAGAGTAGTAGGAGATGCTATGCTGAAAATACCATAATGGGTCTATACTGAAAGCAAGGAATCCATTAATCCTCAGAGGAGAATTGGTAGCTTCAATTAGGGTGGTGGCAGCAATATAAGTGGTAAGTAATTGAGAAGTTTTAAACAGATTGCATGTTTTAAGGAGAGTCAACAAGATTTGCTGGTGGATTAGATGTGGGGTGTGAGAGATAAGTAAGAATCAAACATGACTCCAAATATTTTTACCTAACCAACTGGAAAGGTAGGGTTGCCACTGAGAGTAGGATGATGACACGGAAAGTGTATTTTTAATTGTATTTTATTCAGCTGTATAGTAGACAGTAAGAGCAGTGTTGGATGTATTCACAAATATGTTTTCCCAAAATGAGCAAGTAAATGAAGAGAGTGGCAATAGTTGTGGATATATTTAAAAGGAACATCATAATAATGGACCACAGATTTTTAATTAAGAGGGAAGTAAGGGAAGTAAGGGCATAAGTAAAACTTATGAAAAAATAGTTGTTGGTCTTAGAGGGTTGAATAATTATAGTTGTACAAAAGAGTGAGTTGAAATAATAGATGTGACAGAAGAGAATGGTCATAGGATGGGACCTATTCATCTGTAAGAGAGGAAGATTATGACTTGGGAGTGAAGGACTAATGTAAAATGTTGACAAGAACATAATATTATTAGGGGTGAAGAAGTTAAGAAATTGGGAAGTTGATTTTTTTGTGTGTGAATGTTGGTATTACAAATAATTATCACAACACTGAAGATATTTACAGGAACCTAGGAGTTAACATCTTCAGGAATTGAATGGATAGTAGTTGAGTTGTCATAGACAAGGATGGATAGTAGATACAGTTTTATGACAGGAAATTCAAAAACTGGGTGTTTTGCTGGAGGAGAGAGGGAAAATAAGTTCAGTGGCAATGAAAACACTCACTGAACTTCCGTAATTCATGGTACTGATCTTTTACGAGAAGATACAACCACTCAAGAAGTTTCTGGGGGAAATGGTGTCCTCAGGAGAGAGAAGTTAGAGCAGTAAGGTAAAGGAATGATCAGAGCAGAGGTAGAAAATGTGCGTGAATATGGAAATTGGCATATCTGCTCTTTTTATTTGATTATGCTATCAGAGACTACAGACTATTTTTTTTATTCTTCTTTTGGTTCCAAGCATCTTTCACAATAAAGCATTGTTGAATGATTTAATATTATATAGGTTCCCCAAAATAATTTATAACTTTTTAAAAGATAAATCTCTATCATGATTTATTTTTGTGAAAATTTAATGTTTGTCAGCCTATAAATGATTGTCCCAATGAAAAATTGGTTACTTGGCTCATAAATGTCCAGACAACTATAAACATATATTGTTTATAACTGCTTAATATTTAAGTTTTCAGCATCTCCTCTCATCCCTTCTTGAGCATGGCTTGTTTCGTACTGAATTTAATTTCATTTGCAGTTTTTTATTAGTTTTCCAGTCAGCAGCTAAGTGTCAGTGTCATTATCATACACAGAGCACTACCAATTCCTGTTAATTAGCCCTATAATTGCAAATGAAAGAATTGAATACACTTGAGTTTTTCATGAAAATTAAAAAATAAGATGGAAATTCACTAATTGCCTATTTCACGTTCGGAAGATTTCATAATTACTGAAGTGTCTCTCTGCTGCTTTGAATTGATGCCTCTGACTGTAAATTATGTCCAGGTGTTCACAGGATAGGCTGTCTTCAGTTGTGCCAGTTTCCTATTTGTTAGTAGTCACTAGGAAAACACTGTAAGAAGAATACTACTACTCTAAAGTATGAAAGACTAAATAACAAATTTCTACTCCCTTTCATAACATTAATGTCTTTGTGAGGAAGTCACCTAGCATGCCTGGATGTGTTATTGAGGGAACATAAAAGGGCAAAAGGGATGCTAAGCACAAAAGTGTTGGTAGAAGACATCAAGTAAGACATCAAGTAAGATCACACCATACTAAAAACATAATCTTGAATAGTATAATTCTATTAAACATTTTTCTTAAAGCTTTTATAAGTTAGGGTAGTCTGTGACACTTACAGAACTTACTTATCGTTGACCACTATCAGGATCTGGCTTAAAAAGGTGATCTTTTATTTTAGGTGAGTTGATAGAGTATATTAAAAAAATAATAATAATAATTGACCACTCTCTAAGTGGCAGTACTGTGCTAAGCACTTTCTATATATTATTTTATTGAGTCTTCACAACAAAATTATGAGATGAGAACTATTCTTAAATGTATTTTACAGATAAAGAAACCAAAATCTGGAAGTAACTTTCCTAAGATCGCAGAGCTATTAATTAGGTGTCGGATCTAGCAGAAAGGCCATTTAACCTGGTAGTCCACACTGAAATGCCTCCAAAGGTCACAGCTCCTCATAAAGAAGGTAATCAAGAAGTAAAGCTTATGCTTAAGTTAGTTCGGTGATTTGCTAAAGATTTTTAATAGCTTCATATATAAATATATGTATATATAAATATATATACATAGGAATTATATCCATGAATTAATTATATCCATGAATATATTCACTCATTCATTGATACAAAAATATTTTACTGAGTGCTTATTATGTCAGAAGCAGAAACAACCCTGGAGATAAAACAGTCTAACTATCCCTGCACACTGCCCTGTCGTAGTTGTAATACACACTCCGGGACGTTAAGTGAATTCACAGAGTTTTATATCAGGAAAGTAAGCAGAATTCCTGTTATATAGATTTATAATAGGAATATACATTCTGATGTAATGAAGTCTCTTGTTTTCAGTTGGAATTCATTAAAAATGCTAAATGAATAAAAGGGAGATATTTCAGGTTAATAAAAATGCCCAAATTGACAAATTAGATACTAGCATAGCTGGAAATGACATCAGTACTACATAATCTCAGAAAAGACCTCCCAGAAAGCTTTGGTACAAAACTGGAAAAATGGGTACTCTGATTTGCAGTATCCTCTAACTAAAGTTAGACCAGATACATTCTAAAGAAGTGATTCCTTGAATAGTCTATACACATGATGCAGAACAGTGCCTATAAAAATTACAGCTATTCTATAAAGCACTTAAGTTTCTGTAAGCATAGAATAGACCAGCAAATACATACTTACTTTGGAGCAGACTTAAAAAAATAAAAAAGGTGCAGTTTGATACATAGCTGAAATACTTATTTTTAATTTTTGAAACTTGTCATGAATCTAACTTAGACTTGAAATTCTTTACTGTAATTTTTTCTCAATTTTCTTCTTACGCTGGTATCAAAGACTTCAGGACTACTTATCTCTCTACAGTTCATTTAAATGCCTGTTTCTCTCTCTGATACACACAGTTCCAAGAGCAAGGCCGTCTGTCCAAATTAACATTTTCAACCAATGTCATTTTACTGTCATTCCTCACACATGAAGGTAGTAGGAAAAACATATAAGAGATCTGACCTGATCAGGTAAAACCCTGGAACTTTCCTCCCTATTCATAAGGAGATATTTTCCCCCCTTCATTCCAGATCTCCCTTCTATCATCAGTCATATTATTATGTTTCTACAATTAGGTATACATTGATTTATATATACCATTTATTTTTCTAGACTGCAGTCTGTTGCTGCTAAAACAGCCTCACAGATGTGGTTTAAATTTGAGTCTTCTTAAGTCTTAGATATGAAAACAATTCACAAAAGTGACTTTTTAACCTTAATAATTTAAGTAGACTGAGAATGTTTTTTGCAAAGAAAGTAAAAAGAGACCCTTTGTACCTTGCTTCATTTTTATATTAGTGCTATCAAGCCTGTTAGCATTCTTATTTCTGAATAATCTGACTCTTTAAAAATATTTAGTAGTATCATCTGTAATGAACACAAGACCAGAGAATAAGCACTTTTATTTGTTATTCAATTTACCCCACCCCATTACTTATATAGCCTTCTCAGTTAAATGTCCTACAAGTGATGTAAATTGATCCTAGTCTACTTCAGCATTAGAGAATGTATTGGGAAAAGATTGGGTGGTTTGCTCAGTTCAGAAGGAAGAACTGAAGGAAAAGCCTGGAGAAGGCAAAAGCAAAGATAACATTGGATACCACAAAGGTAGGAGTTGCTGGCCATTTGTAATAGTTGACTGCTAATGACTTCCTGTTATTGGGCCTCTCCATTTAAATGTGAAATCCTTAGAAAGAGAATCTGAATATCCAAAATCTTGAATCCAAAGTCTTTACCCTGGGATGATAAGCTCTGGCCAAGGAATAAAGTCCTGGAGCACATATACCTAATGGCCTTAAGGACCATTTCTTTAGAAAAGCAGTGACTGTGAGTGGAAGCCATCTCTAGGCATAGTAAGTGTAGCTAGAAAGGCAATGAAAAATGCCACCTAACAAAGCATTTAAACGCATGCATGTCCAACATATGCATGCACGCATGCACACACACACATACATACCACACCAATGGGAACATATGCTCAGTTTGCTTCAGATAGCTCATTTTATGGTGTAAACACTTGTTAACATTAGTACTATTTGCATGCTACAGTGATCTACATTTTGTTGATTTTGTTCATCTAGAATTTGGAATTATTACATGTCAAAGAAATAAGTCTTGTGAAACTGCTTTTGATTTGTGTAGCTGGTTCATGCTTGTGCCTCTCTATACTTTTCAAAAGAAAAAAAGTAAGTTCAAAGTGGAAAAAGAATGATTCATATAAGTAGTTCAGTAACTACCATAAAGCAAATTGTTGAAGAAAGGGATTCGTTTTTTATCCATTTTAGAATCCATAGAATTTTGTACCAGAGCCTATTAAGAGTCTAGGACTCAAAAATTATTTTTGAATGGATAAATGGGTGAAATACCTAAGGGACATGCATATATTTCATTCTATTTATAAAATGTTGTCATAGAAAATCCATTATTTCATCAGGCTATCTGGGTTCAATCACTGCTAATTCAAAATAGCAGAGGTTGAAAACCTAAGTGCTTGTTAGCTCACTGGGTGGAAAATGTTATTAAAGAGGCAGGAATGTCCAAGTTCAGGTTTATCATCAGAGTCAGGGCACAAATACATGGACACACAGACTATGTATCATGTCCTCAGACCTGGGAGATAAATGAATTTGAAAATAGGAGACTGCAGAGTAGAGGATTATTATTAATATTGATATTCAACCAAAATAATTATACATTTAAGTTCCATTAATTATATTAAACAAAAACATAAGAAGAACTCACATAGAAAACTTTTTCTCTTTTCTTTTTGGTACGCGCCAAGACCAACTTGGCGAGTGTATACATAGGAATCTTTGCTGACTTGGCTATTTAACATTTGTGTAATTTTATGACTGTATTTGCATAATGTATCATATATCATCTGACTTCTTACTGTGTCCTAGATATAGTTAATAGGTAGAAATCTCATAACTTGGAAAATAAGAATTACCTGCTATCTACATTTATTTATATTTGCCCTTCTCACTAACATTTGTTGATAATTCTCTCATTAAAAAAAAAAAACAAATTACCTTTGATATTTTTGACATTTTAATAAGAAGTCACTTTATTACCATTATTACTATGGCATCTGAATTTACCATTTGGAATTTATCTTAACTTTTTATAGAAGCATTACCATTTTGTTTATTAAAATTAGAAGATATATATATGTGCTTATGTATACACATGTGTTATTTTGTATATTATCTATTTTATAACTATAGAATCAGAAAAAAGAGAATATCTCATATCTGAGAAAAATAAACCAATAATAGACATGATAAAAAATTGGATTTTGTAGTTTGTGAACTATCTTACAAGCACAGTATATTCTTCAGATTTCAGAAACACATTTCCATTCATTATTAACCTGTGAGAAACTCCCTATGCAACTACTTGTTTTATATATAAAATGGTTTCTTTTATATATGTGTGTATGTATATATATATAATTATATATGTTTTTCATGAAGAATATGCTTTATTGTTTCATTTGTATTACTGTTATGCACTCATAGTCACATAATACTAAAATAAATTGTAGCTATTAAACTAGTCAAGCAATTTAAGTTGCACCTAGAATTGATTTTATTTTATTGTGTTATCAAGCTGCTTGTTAGTGATGAGTGGTATATCTGGTTTTCAGCCAAAATTGAGCTAAGGTAGGGTACAATGATTAAAAAGTGAAGACTTGAGTGAATGAATTCTTCAAATTCAGATTTCTCTGGTTCATTTCAGTAAGTTTTCCTTTTACTTCTGCAGATCATCAAATGAAAATTAAAACTTCTAAGTATATACAACTAACTATAGAAATAATGAAATTGAAAAATTCTTAAATGTAATTTATTATACATATATCCATTTAGTTGGCTAAAGGCTGTGTACTCATGACTTACTTATTATAGGTTTATAAAATTCAACTTTTACTATACTACTTTGGTAAAATATACAGATCTTCAATATTGTTAAATTGTTAATAAAAATAAGATAATGGCATTAAAACTGTCTTGAGCAACCAAAATAAAACAAATTAGAAATAAACATAGTAAGAGCATTCAGTTTTGACTATCTTCAAACTTAGAACTGTTTTATTGGTGCTTTAGTAAAGACAGGAAATAATTTAAATTTTATTCTTTTTTATTTGCAGGAGGAAGGGATTGGAATTTGTCAATGTTTCATATGTCAGTGTGTTAATATGTCTATTTTTAAACTATTTTATCAAGATTCTCTAATTTTAAAGTCATATAATTTTAAATGGAATCCAGTCTGATGCCCAACACTGACAATATTCTCTTAATAATAGCATTGTTGAACCACAGAGCCTCATACACATATTATTTTTTAACTAATTGGAAAATCAATTAAGGCACATTTTTATAACTGCATACCAGAAGTAACACTTAAGTGAAATATTGACTAGTTCTTTGTGGTCTAGTCTTTCAAATTTATATATCTACGTTACATAGAAATGAATGCTGCAGATTTCCATTCAGAAATAATTTTCAAACTTGACTTTTGCATATATTCTGAAGAGTTGAGCCCATCCTGTGAAAACTTTGAACATTATAAATAAATGAGTGAAAATACCCACCATGTCTCTGTGAGAAAATCAGTTTTATACATCACATGACAGGATGTATCTAAGGCTGTGTCAAAAACTATCACCATTGGCAACTACTGAAAGATACTTTTACAGTATTTCCCCAAATTTTTATATTACAGAAATATTGTATGTAGTTTTCAAAGTATCTTTACATTTATTTCTATCTTATTCCCATAACAGATTTCACAGAGAGGAGAAATGAGATACAGAGATTTAAAGTGACAAACTCAAGTTCACAGAATGACCATGTAAAGAACAATATTCTCTAAGGAAGCATCAGACTTTAGTTCACTCGACTTTCTGTTTCCTTGTCTGGGTCCTAGTGAATTGATATTACATTGGACAATGTAACAGTTCTCTTTTGGTTAGAATTCAGCTATCCGTGGTTTTAAGATTCAGCTCTTTTCTTTAATGATGGATTGCTTAATAGAAGACATGGTATATATCTCCTGGAGATTAAAACAACACAGGGAAGTGAAAGGAGATATTTGGATATTGTCAAATTAGGTCTCTTAAAATCTAGGAACTGCTAAACATAAAATCTTAAGAGAATATGGAATTGCTTCATAATTACCCCAAGAGTATATATTAAAGATCCAACACTGTAAGTGTGGGAAATAGAATACTACTACTTTGGGCTCTGAAAATAGGAAACACTTTGCTCTAGTAAGTGCTCTTGGGAGAAGAAATAATTTACTAAATGTTAATAGTACCGTTCATCCTTTCATTGACCTAGCAGTATCGTTAAGTGTTCAGTACTACCATGTAAAAATATTATCACATTTAGAATTCAATAGTTACTAGATGCAATTAGAAGCTTTGCTTTTATGCTAAATAAAAAGGACATCTGAATTTCTGAGAGTGAACAGTTGGAAAAAAATAGGCAAATATGTAACAATAATTATAAAAGTCAAGTTCAGAAGATAGGAATCACTTATCAAGCTATTTTACTTTAAGAGCCACGTGACTTCGGACAAATTTCCCTGAACATCAGTATCATTATTTATGAAAGAAATAAGAATTCCTCTTACTGAAATGTTGTTAGGATGAAATGGATTGAAGTCTTTGAGGCTATAGATTCTCACACAGTGAGGTGCTACACCATTTGTTTGTTAACTTTTACAACAACAGAAAAAAGATATTGTGATATATCTGCCTTAAATGTGCATAAAATATTTCAGGCACAGTGATACATTAACTCATTTTTTTCTCTTGCTTAATAGGAAAAATTCAGATACCTCTTTTTTATCATCTTAGACCTAAATTTTAAAAAGTCCCAAACACCCTGCTTTTTTGAACATTCTGGTGCTCACAACACCTTAAAAGTATTTGAAACACAGTGATAATATAACAAAACAGTATAAAGTTGGAAAAGGTTGACTATATTCATACAATTATATACTTCAGTTTGTGGAATAGTCATTACCCCATGGAAAAACATGCCTTTTTATATATTGCAGAGTTCCTCTCGGTTCTCTTTCTTGTGATTTGATTTAAGTTCTACAGGCAGACTTACTTTCTTTCCCCATTGATTCACCCTTTTACTTTTCATATGTCTGTTACATAGAGAAGAATATGAAAAATGGCAAAACATGCATAAATCTTTACCTCACATGGCTTAGAACCTAGTAAGATAAAGGCAAATCAGCTGAAAATACATATTAATGCAAAATGCAAAGACAAGAACACCTTGGTAAAAATGGGACAGTGGTCGCTTTGCCATTGTTGAGGAGGAAAGGGCCAATTTTGTGGCATAAAAGTAAGGCCTATGACATGTCAGATCCTTGTCAGGTAAGCCAACAGAATTTAATCATATGACTTGTGATGACTATGCTGCCATCCCGGTAGCTCTAATTCAATGATATATGGTCTGAATTTATCATTGTTTTAAAAAATACGATTTTTGTTTGTAGCAGATTTTTCTATTTCTGTCAAGGGCATCACCCCCATCTCAACTGTGGAGGCTTAAAGTTTTTTGTAATCTTTAACCCTCATTCTCCACATTTAACCTCCCTTAAGACAAAATCCACATCTTGTTTGAAACTATCTATCACTTGCCTTCTTGGTTCCAGCCTTGCTTTGAACTACCCACTTTATGAACACACCCTATGCCCTTGCTCCTCTTTGCTCTTGCATATCTGTTTTCCTTCTCCTGGAATGCCCTTCCTCTGTAATTATTTAAGCAGCTGACTCAGATGCAACCTGTCCATAAACCTTGCCTGTCCTCTTTCTCACCATGCACCTTAGCATCTGGCTTCAGGACATCACACCCTCTCAGCTAAAAGTGAATCTCTTTACAAAACCTCATAGCCCTTGGTTTTTACCTCTTTCGTAACAGTATCCTATGCTATACCACATTATAATTATTTGAGAATCTTCTCTATTTCTTAACTAGCTTATAAGGCACTAAAGGAAAAGAACTCTTTCATTTCATATCCTGAGTCTTGTAGAATAAAATAGTAATAAATATCCATATATGAATGATTGCATGAGCACTATAGATAATTTAGACTTACATGATTAACCCTTTTCTTAAGATTAATATTTTGGAAAATAGTCCTATATACATACTTTATAAGTTCTCTAGAGAAAAAAAAAGAATATATTTAGACAGACACAGAGTTTTACTTTACTTAAAATTTATTCTCACTATAAAAATAAGTCTGTCTCCTTCCTAAGGATGCTGCATTTCTCCTGCAAGGATTGATATTTAACATTTGGGATCAGATAGTGAATGGAGTTTCCTTGAAGTTAAATATTTTCTAGGAGGAAAATTAGTGACGTAGTTAGAGGAGACATAAACAGTGTCTACATGGAGCTGAAAGGGACTGTTCAGCTTTACAAAGTTTTACAGTTTGCTTCACAAAGTTTTCAGAGTTCTACCTCACACCCCCAGTGTTTCTGGAATTTGTTTTAATTTCAACCAAATATAAGTAGAAAAGTATACTCACAGTGGTCCCTTCTTCTCATTGAATGCAGCTTGATATCATATAGCATAGAATGTGACAGAAGCTGAGATAGGAATTGTAAAGGAGTCTAATAATTATCAGTGTGCAGATGTTGTTCCAGCAATAGTTATGTAATATGAATATGCTTGTTGCAATGATACAAAAAACAGAATTATTATTCTCCACTATACATCACTATGTTTAGCTCAACAAGAGAGCAAAGAGGAAGAATTGGAAAATTCTTAATGCATATTATACTTTGTATAAAATCAAGTTTTCTATACTAATAGCTGGAAATTTGAGATTATCAGAGAAATAAAAATATCCACAGGGATACCTCAGAAGTTCCCATATCACCTACTAAAAAGTGCTGTAATACATGATGGGCAATTTATTTCTAACTTTTAAATAACTTACCAATATATATCATATACTAATATATAATATATATTACATAATATATATCCTTTTTTAACTAGAATTTATATTGAAGGAAAATTGCATGTGTATTGTTGTACATACCAAATAGAAATCTCCTAGTAAGACTATTGCTAAGGAATACTAAAAATGAATATATAATCATAGCTAACATTTATTGAGTACTAAATATTTGTTTGTGACTGTGTTATGTAATTTATGTATATATTCTCTATTAAACTGTACTTCCACACTTTGAAGTATTAATTCCATTTTCCAGATTAGGAAACAGATTTAGAGTTTAAATAAATTATCCAAGGTGAAGCAGCATATACATGGTTGTGAGAGGATTTTAAATGAGGATGTCTAGATCTATATCTCAAGTACACCACAAAATCTGGCTCTGGTGGCCTAGTGGATTAAACCAGGTGCAGTCTACACACATCCCAAGATCCCAGTTCAAGACCTGGGGCCAGGAAAACAACCAGTGATGAACAATTGAGTAAAATAAATAATGTGCTTCTGTCTCCTCTCCCTTCCTTCCTGCTTACCTACTTTCCTTTATTCCTACCTTTACCTTCCCTTTAAACAATTTTTAATACAACTTTATCTGATTTATCTGTGTTGCCGGTGCCATAAATGCCCTTACCAGCCTAGCAACTGAGGCTTCATAAACACCAAATATCAGTTCCACAAATTCGACATGCTCGTCAGGCTCCACAGGCCTGCACATTGTTTCAGGAGATTAGTATGTATTTGCCTGTCGAGCTACCACATAAAGAAACGCATATTGTTGGTCCCTGCAAAACTGCCCTATCTCAATTACATTATTACAATTACACTCTGGAATGAAAAAGGGGTTAATTTCTGAGACTACTTTTAAAGGTTTTTATTCACATACCAGTTTTGTCACCAGTGGGAGTTGATACTTCAATTTTTTTTTTTAATTGGGTGTTCAAAAACCATAGATACGTACTCTCATTGACAAGCCAGATTGCTCTTCTAGTCACTACTATGGAAACAATGTGTTGCAGACCATTTGGATGTAGGATGGATAGCTAGTCCTTGTTGGGAAGATGGGTGGTCAAATTGTGAAAAAGAGGTCATATAATCATGTAATTGATTTAAGACAGAATTGAACTGTTAGTGGTAAACTTCATGTATAGATACAGATGTTGATTTAAACCGATGCACACCTTAAATCTATATAATGTTATGATGCAATGTTTCTTCAGTTAAAAAAAAAACAAACACAAAATACAAAATTCCAAAGTCAATTCCTGTTGATGTCATCAAAGCAGGCCTGATGGTTTTGCTCAGTGCTTGATCCTTTGCTGATGCCCAGCTGAGATCCAGTGGAGAGGAAGGAAGATAGGCAGCTGTCTTCTAGAAAACAGCCGCAGGGAAGAGTGCTGAGCAGGGGTGATGAAAAAGATCTGCTGGTACTGACCCCAAGCCCTATCTCTGTGCTCAGACTCTCTCTAATCACCCAGCCCTCTGGGCTCATGTGTCCAATAGCAGGACACTAAGTACTGAGATACTTTTCCAGAACCTCCAAAGGTTATTCTGAGGATTGATGAGATTACTTTTGTGAAAGATTATAGCAAGCATCAAATGAAAAGCACTTCCTGCATATCAAGAGCTGCTGTATTTAAAGTAAAACACCATTCTCTGCTTTTTTCTCAAGTTTGCCTCTGAGACCTACAACCACATTCATTCTTCCATTTCCCCACCCTGAATGTAGATTGTAAAGAGGACAAAGCTCAAAGCTGAGTCCAGAGCTGCTTTCCTTAGGTATTAAGGTCTGACCTGTATTGCTAGCATCTCTTCTAAGAAGAGTATTTTGAACATTTTATGCACAAATGAATGTATTTAAATAAATAGAATTAAATATATATATACATGTATATATAATTATATATATACATATATATATATATATATATTTCAGCCAAATTCACAAGGAAAACTCCTGAATGTAATATTTTTTATTTTGATATAGGAATAAATTTCAGGCTGTCAGAATGTTGTCTTGTCAGGTTTAAAGCAAATTTTTTTTCTCTTTTCATTTATGATTTCAATTATTATTTTCATATGCAGAATAAATACCTTCTGCAGATTCTATGTAAAGTGATTTTAGAGACTTAAGAGGATCACAGTTATGAAGAGAGATACAAATCTTGCAGACTTGGGTTCAAATACCCACTCTGACATGTATGACTTCAGGCAAACGTATCAACCTTTTTGTATCTTAAGTCTTCTGTAAAAGTAAAAAAAATAAATAACCAGACTTGTTGCATAGAGATGTTACTAAAAAAAGGTTCTTATGAAGTTCTTGGCACAAATTTTAAATAACAGAAACCATTATTGATGATGGTTATGTGCTTTTTAAATATGTATCGGAAACAAAGAAGTTTGTGGGTACAACATCAGTATGAAAATTAGAAGACTAATATTTCTTTCTCTGGATTCCTTGAAATAGAACCAAGTAGACTTATAAAGTTATTCAGTATTTCTCTTGTGTGTCTTTTGGCACGATATTAATTTGCCACACTCAAAAAAATGTTTTTGGCACTTAAGAAATTTTACCTTGAATATACATTTAGAAATATACACAAAATTTATATTTTTTCTATATTTCTCAGGATAGGGAGAGAGAAAGAGATAGAGATAAAGAGAGAGATGTGTGTGTATATATAAGTTGTGTGTGTGTGTATATAGAGATCTTTTATATCTACCTACTTATCTATCTGTCACGAGGCTGGTATCACAGCCATAACGAATTCAACCTAATTAATAGCTCTGTGGCCGAAATGAGTCATTTGGCCCACCATTGATTCATCTATAAAATGGAAAATTTGAAGTAGATTAGTTCTCAATTTTAAATCTTTCAGATTTTATCTACAAATAAAATTTCTTTGTGTCCACAAATATAGTTATATATAATTACATATATTTACTATATTATATATATATTTATTATACACACATACACATACACACAACCACTTCAGCAAAGAAGCCTTTCTTTTTTTCTTACTCTCTAATTAGGTCAAACCTCCATTATATGTTTGTATTGCACTCTGTACTCATCTCTCCGTATGAAGTGTTTCTCCACCAATTTGTAATTTTCATAATATCTCTTATGTGCATCACTAACATGGTGCCCACACATAGTCAGCATTCTGCTCATATTGATTGGAGGACTATTTTAAAACTGGGCTGATTTCTGTGACTTGTCAACTGAAGCCCACTAAAATCTGTTTCTTCTCAAAGTTTGATTCTGCAAGCAGGGCACTTTGTAATAAGCTTATAATTTTGTTTATAATGTGTTGGCCCTGTTCTTAGGATATTAAGTAAAATCTGGGAATGTAAATACTTTTAGCAATTATTTAATGTAATCTTTGGAAAATAATCAAGACCAGAAGTCAGTGTTTCCTGAGAACAGATTGGCTTCTCTGTAAAAGAGGCCATCCGTATTGTTTTATTCCATTAATACCTAAAAATTATGGACAACAAGCAAGCAGAAAAGAGCTGAGTGGACTGAGATGCTTCACTTACAGTGTGATCCTAGTTAGTTTTTTAGACTCTCCAAGCCCATTTCTGAATTAAAGGGCATAATGTGAGGATTAAATTACATGTTGTGTAATATCTCAAAACAGCACCTTGTACCCAATTTACATCCTTTTCCTCCCTTTTAAAGCATTTGAACATAGATGTAACAGGAATTAATAAAAAGCATTCTTAAGTTACTACAAAACATTTTAAACTATGTTTTTCTACTTGTGTCTTTAATAAAAAATAAATCTTAAAGACATTCTATGTTGAACATAACATTTCTCCTATGAATATCCACAGACTAGGGTACATATTACAGAAACAATGAAAGATGGTATTTCTCACTTGAGTCCAGGTTAATGTAAACCCAAGTGTTAGCATTAGTCATCTCTGCTTAGGTTTGTGGAATTATGATGCTTATGGTCACGATTTCAAAAGCTCAGCAGCAATGACATTTATAATAGATTGCTGAATGTGTGCTTATATTTTATATGAAAAAGAACTTTCATTTTAAAAATATCAAGTTATTGATAATTGCAATGTGATTAATTACATTTAAAAAATTATCTGTAGAAAAATTATGACAAGAGATTCTAGATAGGGCAGATTTGGGTAGTTACTTTTATATTTTATTCAGATAAGAAATTCAAATTGCAAGAGTTTGATTTAATAAAACATTTTCTCACAGCGCTTTATTTTTCATACTGAATGGTGTGAAAGGAATCTGTCCTCTTTTATTGTTATGAGAGCTGATCTGAATAAATCTCATTAGGTCTAACCCTAAATTAAAGAATCAGGCCAAATTCTTTGTCTATTGACTTTTTAAATGATTATGTCCCTATTGATCAAATAGTGTCTTATCATCAAAGATTACGGATGGTTAAGTAGGAGTTGAGCAAGGATGAGAAGGCTGTTTACAAGCTTTTGGTTGTGTTTCTAAGTCTTCAACAAATATATTATAACCATTAGTTTCCCAACTACATGAATCTTAATTATTCGCACATGCTTAGGTGAAAGGACTTCTCCTGACATGCTGGATGCTTTCTTTGTAAAACTATTTTCTCAGATTAGTTTTAGGCTCACAGCAAAATTGAAGAGAAATGTAAGACTGATAACTACATTGACACATAATCTCTCAATAGTTTACATTATAATTGACTCTTGGTGTGTCTGCAATGGTTCTGGACAAATGTATAAAGATACGTATGTATCATTATAGTATCACTGCCACCCAAATCCCCTGTGCTCCAGCTATTAATTCCCCCCTTTCAAGCTCTGGCACCCACTGATCTTGAGAATCTTTCTTTTTCTTTAAATAAGGAGTTATGTTAGCCATTAAAAAAGAGGTGACAAAAATAAAGAGCTCAGTTATTTTCAGTGTTGCATACATTGTGGAAATATAACTTGCCCAAGAGCTGAATATTTGTCTCTTTTTGTTATATTAACACATGATTACTATATTTAATTGCACTATTTGGCCCCCTGGCAATTATTTTATTTTATAAATTTGGGGGTTATACATTTGATCATCAGTAAAGCTAATTCACTTCTCAGTTCCTCATCTTCCTACCTATGTACTTATGTTAAAAACAGAACAATTACTGAGCCAGCAAGGCATCTTTTTTCTCTGAATCCTGTTCTATTATTTTAAAAATATGTCTCTGCTACGTTAGCATTTTATGGAAATGTATGCATAGGAGAATACATCCTACCTTTCTCTTTTCTCAAAACTCATTTCTACTGCCCTACAACTAGCAATTCTTTGTTATAAGCAGGTTTTATTACTTAGTCTTAAGTATGACAAGAAAAATATTAAAACCAATTTGAATAATCATATGTGATAGTATCTAATTTATCTGGTACATTAAGGAATTAGATGATTAATATAAATGAATATTTTACATAATAAAAGGTTATTTTCTTATGTGCTTTTTCATTTTAGTAAGTTCTCTCCATTGCATTTTTCTAAAATGTATTTATATTTCTCTGAATTCTTGAAATATATTATTCTGAATACCAGCATACATTTTTATGATTCGAGATTATTACCATAAAAATATGGTTGTTTTTTTCTGTATTGGAATACCACAGAAGGCTTTCAGGAGTGTACATTTTTGGGAAATTTTATAAATAGATTTGTCCTAATTTTTCTGTTTTCTTTCTACTTCTCTCTTTTTAAAATTGGAGATTTTATTCCAGAGAATTCCTTCAAGTATGAAGTACGCACTTGGATCAAGCAAGTAGCCTTCTGCCCACCCCTTGTATTTCTCTTGGTTCTCCTTAATGAAATAGCTAAACATGTTAAACCAATTAATGTAGTCACCCCTGAAGTTTTTATGCTCAAAGGATAGTTTATCCTCTTCTTAAAGTATATTCTGTTAGCTCTACATGGCACTCTTAAAGAGGCCCTTTTTCCACTTACTTCTGGGTTTATCATTAAACTGTAGATAACTGATATTGCTAAAAAGTTACTCTTCAACAGGTTGGAGAGTCTTATATGAAAATTTTATGTAGGAAAATGTGATGCACATCGCTGTTCATCAAACAGTGATATGGATATGTGATATATAAATCTGTCTTGAAATGTCATGAATAGGTTGTAATAAGTCAGTTCAGTGTCAGAAAATTTGTCTAGAATTATGACAGTTTTCAATTGGAGTATTTTCCCTTCTTCTAATAGCTATTTTATTCAACAATAATAAACTCATTTTGAATAAAATAAACACCAAGCGATCCAGAGGAATGTTGCCTGTTAAAATTTTGCTTGTCAGTTTCAGTTTGAAAATATAAGATACTAGTAGCCTTGATACTTTTTCTTGTGAGATGCTTATGTGGTTCCTCTGAGGAATGTATTTTTTAAATATATGACGCTGTATAAATCTTTTCTTAAATATCTAATATCTGATCTATTTGTGAGAGGGGAGACACAATATTGGTTGAAGAAAACTTGCTGAATTGATGCTAGAGTAAAAGGTATTGCCTGGCTTGACCATGCCTGTGTGATTTTCTTTATTTAAAAAACTGGACCACTGTTATTTATTTACATGTGTATAAGTACATACATTTCTCTCTGCATGTATATGTGTAGACAAATCAGTAAAGGAAATGCAGAATTATGCAAATTGGCAACTATGAAGCTATGGTGATAAAGGAAATGGAAGCTTATTAGACTCAGCATGTGTCCAGATAACAACTGTGGACTAATAAGATTGTCCAATATTTACACTTCAGTGTGAAAATGCAGTTGTAACTGATTTATTGAACTAGCTGAACACAGTCCGGGGCCTGCATCTTTAATCTTTCATACTACCATCTTTCCTTCATGCCCCTGGCTAGAATCTTTTACAATTCCCATGACTTTTGCATTCACTCCAGGTACTAACAAGTGGGTTTATT
The DNA here is from genome assembly GCA_004363575.1 of Solenodon paradoxus. NCBI lineage: Eukaryota > Metazoa > Chordata > Mammalia > Eulipotyphla > Solenodontidae > Solenodon > Solenodon paradoxus. The sequence goes on from RJWH01000066.1 coordinate 654,739, forward strand.
TTTCAGGCAATAAAAAGGTCACTCCAGAAACTTTTTCATGTAAAATGCAGTCAATGTAAAATGCACACAGACTGAGTTGCGATTTCAGCATCTTAAAAAGCATAGAGCATAAGTGAAAGAAATTACAAAATTAAAACGTGAAATAAAAATGTCCACTCTAGCCTACTATCAAAGCTTTGCTCTCTTACTACATGGAAAGTTCCCATCTTCCCCTGCTCAGCTCTGCCTTGCTTCTTTACTGTTTGCCCCTAGCTTCCACTCACTAGGCCTCTGCCTCTGCTTGCAGGAGGAATAAGGAGGGAGGGAAGTGGACAGAAAAGGTTGTATGGTGTTTCTTCCTTCTGAAAGAGTTGGATATCCAAATGCAGATACTTTTCTAGTGAGCTGCTTTTGTGGTTCCTCTGAGAGCCCTTCACTGGGGTCTTCCCTGGAAAGCTGAAGCCCCCTCCAGTTGGCTTCCAACAACTAACTCTCCACAGTACCTGGCTACCACTGCTTCCCTCTGGTCATTTCTTCCATTCCATGTCCACATTCGTGGAGTCACTTTCAGAAAAATGCAGTGGTCCATCTCTAATTGCTCTCTCCTTCCATCACACTTACTCTCTTTGCAGACTTGGGAAAGTTTATTGAGCACTTAGCCATTTTCAACTATTATGAGTTTGTTCCAACCTTTGAATCCTGCAGATGCTGGAGAACATGCAGCACATTGCAGCATCCACCCATTTCTTTCCCTGGTGCTTACATACAATGCCTTTGGATTTTAATACACATTTTGTTTGCTCAGGAAACACACAGATAACATGGAGTTGTTTCCATTTACAACTGTCATGCTCATTCAGTCAGATATCACTAGTAGAAAAGAAGGAAGCAATTTCTTAATAAGAACTGACTCTTTTTACATTGATAATTGCCAATATGGGACTTCTTAATCTTTTCTGAGGATATAAGGGGACTGATTTTGCTTTGCCTGTGAAACCAGTGATGAATAGACTGAAGCATGTTGTTAGTGCAGTCGCTAGAAGCTATCTGACATGTGGGTACTTTGTTCCCTTTCAGATCTGGGTTTCTTTTTGCTTTTGTTTTTGTTTTTTCATTTGGGATGTTCTGTTTGTGAAGTATTTATAATTCCTGTTTACCAGAAATGAATTTGGACCATTCCCAAAAGCACCAGACCACAGTTTCTGAACTTCTCTTTTTTTAATCTTTGCTTTTGTTCTGTTTAATTATGTAAGCCTTTGCTTTTCTCTTATCAGGACCATGATTCAGTCTTTTTAGTGTGTAATCATCCCAAGTGTCCCGGATTTGCTAAAGTGAGAATCTGTATTTTTATGTGTGTGCCTCAGAAAACACAATATTGTTCAGTTTTGGACACTTTTTTTGCAGCATTTTTTCTTTCAGTTGTACCCTTGTGATCCTGCATGTAAACACATGAACTTGAATTCCTACCTGGTAAAGAGAATTAATCTTGAAATTAATGAGAGGGAGAGAAAGAGAGACAGAGAGAGAGACAGAGAGACAGAAACAGAGAGAGAGACAGACAGAGATAGACAGAGCACAGGGAGACAGAGACAGAGACAGGGAGACAGAGAGAGAGAGACAGGGAGACAGAGAGAGACAGAGAGATAGAGACAGAATGTGAATTCCAGATATTCATTGTCTTACCTGCAAAATAGCTATCAGGAAGCTAAAATGTTAGATGGCAAGACTAGGCCAAATGATCTTTTGAAGATCCTTCGAGATCTAAGTACTGTAATCTACAATAAGAACAAGAACTTCTAGGAAAAAAACTAGATTTCTATAATTTCCAGGTTTTTTATCTGTAAGATTAAGGTAATTATAGTTCATAAAGTTCACAGAAACGTGATAGAAAGAGCACTTGAAATAGGAGACATGAAATAATTGCTTGTTCTCTCTAATAAATATTAAATACATAAAGAAAAATAGTACTTTTTAAAAGCTACACTAATAAAGGTAGCTTAGGAAATTTTCTAAAAATACAAATATTACTGTCCTCTGCAAAGTTGCCTGATATTTCTAGATAGCCCATGCTTCATAAGGTTAAGTAGCTTGGGTTTTTAAATGGGATCCCACTAACAGTGAAGATCCCTGTCTTGCTGACTTTTGCCCACATCAGATTGCCATTGTTGTGTTTGGGGATCCCCAGAGAGGGAATCTACTTGATTTGCTTTCATCAGCTCAGTCAGTGGCTGTTTGGGTCTGTCATTTTTTTTCCTCTCTGTGCCTCCGACTTGAGTGAGGTCTATTGTTGCGTCAGGTGAACCGCACATCAATATTTTTGATCCTCTCTTGACCCCTGTATGCCACACACACCTCAGGAAGGCAGAGGGGTCCATAAGTCTCAAAACACTGACTACACTTTGGCTCCTTGTGCACCATACAGAAGAGCGTTTTTCTCCTCAGCCTACATTTTATCTTACCAAGGAGAAGAGGTTAGCTGGGAGACAAATCTGAGCTACAAATGCCAAAAGATATCAACTATGGGTTGGCCTGTGCTATGAGTTAAGCCAGACTTGTAGGCAGGGCCAAACCCACTGTGATTTTGACATAGACTTGAGCTGGGATTTGCTATCATGATGTTTAGGTTTGAGCCTCTATATAAAATACTTAGACCGTTGTTTACTGTAAAGACTCAAAGGAACTGCATAATCACTCTTCCTAAGAAGGAATGTCTTCTGATTTTCCAAAGTAATACATTTTGGACATTTTTAATGTGCCCAGGACATCTTCTGACCAACTTTCACTTTATATATTGACCTTTGCTATGATCTGAGTACGTATTTCAGTTGAATTAAAGTGTTTTTATTATGCCTATGATTGGAAGGTCCTAAAGATACAAATATAAAAAAGGCATGGCCTATTCATTCAGTGACTTCTGTAACCTATAAAAAAGTCAGTAAGGATTTAAAAAAAAAAAAAAGTTTAGACATATCAGTGCATGTTATAGTTTCTTTAATTTATTTGAACAATCTAACTACATTGAGGTGGTTTAGAATCATGCTTCTCTAAATAAAATAAAAATTTATGGCACACCCTGGTGGCCTGGTGAATGAGATCACTGGAATTAGTTCACATATATCCCAGGGACCCAGGTTTGAGACCTGGGGCTGAGAAGAATAATCAAGGTGAACAGCTAAATAAAAATAAATAAAATGCTTCCTCCTCTCTCTTCCTGTCTGCCTGCCTGCTCACCTTCATTCCTGCCTGCCCCTTTCCTTTAAAATACATAAATATTTTTAAAAATTATGTTGGTTATAAATATTAAACACTAGTACTACTATAATGAGTTTTCCCTATCACCTAAGACTATATGTATAAACACTATTAAATATTAAGTTATTTTATTATTGTATATTATATTGCTCAAGATGTTTCAAATGCTTGAATTTGCTTAATTATTAATACATCTTTTATATTAATATGTTGTGTGGCCTTTTTTACATAGAAAAATCCTCATGAGAGGAGCAGCAGGTTATACAGACTCTCCCAGCAGCTGATCCAGTGCAACTGTAAAGTCTGTACTTTGGGCATTTTCTCTCTGCTTGATTACGGCTCAGAGACAACAGCTTCTCAGACAGTGTTTTTGTTTTTGTTTTTTCTCATCCTTGTATATTTTTATAACCACCCAAGCACACTTTTAGAAATTGCTATTAGGCACAGAAAAAAGTTGCATAATGACAGTCAGAAATGATTTAAAAAACTTTTAGCAGACTAAAAAGTACTATATATCTCTTATTTCTTTTGATTAACACTGGCAATCACATATCTTTCATCCCATCACTGTTACCCACTATTACCCACAATAATAACAAAATAATTGAATTTATACAAAAATAAACTAGCACTGTCCACACTGGTTATTTGATAGAGTTGGCACACTCTCGGAAGGGGTTTGGTGGGAATAGATATGGCAGAAGTTCTAGAAATCTCTGACTGGTATTCAACTGATTTCCTGAAACTAGGTCTCCCACAATGTGGAGGAGTGAGCGAGCAGGCAGGTATTTATATTCTTTTGAATACTCGATGATGCTGAGCTATGAACTATTTAGAAGATCCCAAATGAAAGTTTCCTTCTTTGAAGGAAAACTTTAAATCAATGACAAAAGAATCCATGTTATAATTTTTGAGCTACTTGGATGTAAATATAGGCCAAGCCTAAGTATGATGCAGTTCAGAACAATGGTAGTTTATAACACTATAGATTAGGTTTTTTCACTGTACTGACTACAACGATAATAAGATGTATTATTAGTATATCATGGTTCAGATGCTCTATTTAATTCTAATTAATTCCAAGTCATATACCAGGATAATTGAAGTGAGAGCTTACTTTGGAAGGTGCTTGGAAGAAGGACTGTCTACACAGAAGTAGCACAGTGAAATTTGGGGGCTGATGAAACTGCCTGTATGGAACTCTGGGGTAGACATGTAGTTGCATGCATTTGTCACATCCATAGAGTTGAACAGCACAAAAAGTGCATTTTACTCTGTAATTTAAAAAAATTAAGACATAGGGGAAAGATGAATGCAAACTATGACAAATGAGTCTAGCTGTATTACATATGAATCACAAAACCACAGTGAAGAAGGTGGGAGAGGAAGGAGCTGACTTCAGTAACTTTAGAAAACAGTGCTGTGGCTGGATACTATAAGCAAACAACCAAAGAACCATACAAAAGCACTGTGATCTAGTTTATATATTTACTTCTTATAAGCATATTAGTAAAGAATCCTGAAATTAATTTATTTGTATATTCGCATTAAAAAATAATAAAATGAATCATAGAAAATAAAACCCAAGTTTCCTTTCCACTGTCAGAGTAAGAAGTTACAAAAAAAGAAAGTGAAGGACAAACTCTGGTGGCCTAGCAGATGAGATCACTGGACAAAGTCCACATACATCCCAAGGACTCAGGTTTGAGCATAGGAAACAACCTGAAAGAGTTCAAGCAACAAATCATTGATAGTATAGAATTATAACGCAAGTAAGAGAATAAATATTCATGAGCCCAACTGATAGGAAGAAAGAAAGAAAAGAAAGAAAAATTAAAACATCACTTCCTTGCAGAAAATTACAATTATAGGTGTAGAAGGAAGAACTGCATTGGAAATACAAAATTATAATTAGAAAATCACTATTAGACTACCACAGTAATAACCGCTGCAGGCAAGGTCCTCCATTGGATGCTAAAATTAGTGAGCAAAAGTTTAAGCAAAACAGGAGATCTACATAGTCACAAAGTAGCTCCTCCAAAGTATTTGGTAATTACAGTCGGAAAAAAGTTTTCAGTGAACAATCTTGGCAACCGCTATCTTAGCCAAAGTTAACATCACCACTAATACCTACTTCCATAATGAATACCCTGGTAGGATGCACTCAGAAGGGCAGATCTGTGTGGTATCCCTCCAAATAAGGCATACTGTTCACATCATGAGAAAACATCACACAAGGTAAAATTGAGGAGTTACAAAGTAACTGATCAGTGTTCTTCAGAGGTCTCTGGGACAGGAAGGAAGGTTGAAGAATGATTATAGACTTAAAGTGACCAGAGAAGGCAAGACAACTAATTGCAATAAGGAATCCTGAACTGGATCCTAGAACAGAAAAACTACTTTCCTGGAGAAATTTAAGTTCTATTTTATACTTCAGTTAATAAGCTTATCTCAAAGCTCTTAATTTTTATAAATCTGTGTTTCTGTAAGATATGGTTGATGGAAGGAAGCTGTTTGAAAGGTATATGGGAATTCTCTACAGTATTTTTGAAAATCTGTGAATCTAAAATTTAAAAACTAAAAAATTTTTAAACATTTCATATCTGTCAACCATTCTTTCCATAATGCTATATAAAAATGTTGCCAACCTCTTTTTTTTTACAATTTTTTTTTCCATGCGTGATCACCATTTGCAGTTAAAAGCAGAGTTGGGGTGTCTTTCATTTGTAACACAGTTCAGTCACTTCAGCCATAGTACAGAGCTGGTTACTTCTGAGAGGTCTTAATGGTAGTCCCTTAACCAAGACCCTCAAATTATTCACAAATCATGATACTCATTCTTTTCTCCTACACGACTAACACTTGTTTGTTCCTGATTTTCATCAGCCGATTATAAATTGCGGTCTGTAATATTTTGATATTGTAAAAACAGTGTTTTAGTGTGCTGCTTTCAAGTACCAGGTCTGTTTTTGTGTTTTGTTGTTTTTCCTTTCCTTTTGGGCACATACACACACACACACACACACACACACACACACACATACTTGCGTGCAGTTTATCTGATAAGTCTGTGACTTAACTATACTTTTGACAAGATTTGAATAACTGATTATCCAAGGAGTTATAAGATGCTAAGTAGCATGTACATGATAGTATAGTAAGCAATGCATTATCCTCTGTCGGCAGAGTGGTCCCTTCAGGTCACCAACTGTGCTGTCATTTTCTGAGTGGTTCTTAATTACCTTGACACCAGCTAAGTCTGTCTAATAATAGACTGATCAAAGTTGCCAGGTAGCCAATTAGGCCAAACAAGACTTGGAGAAAGATGTCCCCCTTCCCTTTTTGTATCTTTCTATAAGCAGGTGGGAATGGATCTGTCCACAGAAAGGTTGTCCTAGCTTGTTTACCTTCCATTATCACTTTGCAGATGAAAATTTAGGACAGATTAGAACTACCATGCTGCTTGTTAAAAATCTCTCCTGTGTATGGATTTTTAAAACCCTGACCTGGCATTTTAGCTTGGTTTAGTTCATATATCAAATTCATAAAGTTTAACTGTGTGTTAAATTACCTGCCGTGTTTTAATTAAATGTTTTTTTAAATGATTGTAGATTCACAAGCAGTTATAAGACATAATGCAGAGATCCTCTGTCCCCATTATTCAGTTTCCCCCAATGGAAATATCATCCAAAACTTGAATACAAAAGCTCAACCAGGATGTCTTAGACTATCCATTTGGGTTGCTGTAACAAAAATACCATAGACTGTATGGCTTGAACAATAAATATTTACTTCTCACAGTTCTAGAGGCTGGAATTCCAAGATCAAGAAACTGACAGATTCACTGTCTGGTAGCTTCCTGGTTCATGGGAGGACATTTTCTTGCTGTGACCTCACATGAAGCACAAAGGAGTGCTCTTTAAGGGAGAGTCTTTAATAGGGACATAATTCCATTCATGAGAACTCTACCCTCATGACTTAATCATCTCCCAGGTACCACCTCCAGATACCCTCATGCTGAAGATTAGATTTCAGCATATTAATTGGGACTGGGTTGGGTGGGGAGAGAACAAACATTCAGTCTATAGCACTGGATATTGGTATAGTCAAAATAGCAGAGCATTTCCATTCCCTGAAGGATCTTGCTGCCTTTTTATGCCATACACCCTTCCCTCCTGCCACACTCCCTCCTTAATTCTTGGCATTCAACAATAAGTTCTATATTTCTGTACGCACTTTTAAAAAGCCTTAAAGAGAGATTGATTTGCCTGTTCCCCAGTGAAAGGCAGTCTTTCTCCTATAACTTTGAGGGTAAATACTGCCACATTTATAGGCTCTGCAGGACCTACAACTGTGGAATTGGGTGTTTGTGAGACTTGGTGTACTCATCCTTTGGTAGTAAATTCCACAATACCAGGAATCAAATTACTCTATCTCTTAGAAGCTGTGTGACTTTGGACAAATTGAGATGACTTCTCTGAAACAAAGTCCCTCTCCCATACCCCACCACACACACAAAAGAGGGTAATAATGATATGTATTTTAAGATTTAACAGATGATTTAAGTAAATTACTCTGGCAGAGTTTAGAAAGTTAGGAAAAGGCAAATGAAAACTGGAAAACCAATTCTCAACTTTACTTTCTCAAACTCTGGAGAAAAAAATACAATAAAATGTATGCAAGATTATTCACCTAAAGAAATGATCAATGTATTCAGAAATTATAAAATTAGAATTAAAAATAGAAAGGATTCTTATCAGTATTTTAATTTTGAATGAAAGTAAATTGTGACATTTGCTTTTTATTTTCTATAATCAAGGCCTATCCATTAGTGTCTTTGAAGGTTTTTAACTTTATTAGAATTTTACCTTAAACAATTCCTTTATGGGGTTAACTTTATGCAGTACATTCCTAAATGTGCACCTGGACTGATTCAAATTCATTCTCTACTAAGCATGCAGATCTCAACAGCAGTTGAGCAGAGCACTGTCTGTAATTGATAAAACATATTGGTAAATCAACACATCTATTTTCCCCTTGTGAGTCATACAGCTGTATACATCTAAAATAAACCTTAATTCTACCTCCTACAAACCAGTTTGAAGACTATCTGCTAATGTTTGTTTGGCCATTGATAAAAATGGAATAATTATATTGAATTTTTTTTTCCTGCTGGCATTTCCAATGTTCCTCTCCAAACAGGTCTCTTTATGAAAATATTTGAAAGGCAATGTTTTCCATTTCTCCACACCTCCTTTGGCATGCTGCTAGCAATATGGAGACAAATAGGGATTTTGTTGTTGAACTAATCCTGGATCACATTTTACCTCAGATTCCTGAGATGCAGTATGAAGTCTTATATAATTCTCGAAAATTACATGGTTTAACAATGGAAATGAAATAGGAATGTCCTCTGCCCTTGTAAGTAAGTGAACACATTTTTTCACACATATATATGTTAGAATGAGTCTACTTTGAATATAATTTATTTTTATAGAAAGTCATTACCTATAAAAGTGATGTTGAGCATTCCATCTTTTCATTTCTTTTATAGCTATGTGAGAGCTTTTATAAATTTCATTTGTAAATCTAGAACTGGTCAGAGGCAAGTGTGAAACCTTTCTGGGGGATTTTTCTTTCATAGATTAACAGACTGAAATCATGAGGTAAGGTATGGCATGTAAGTACCATTTCCGTCTCTTGAGTCAGACTTGTCAAACTTTCCAAGCTGATTGGTGAATGTGGCAGAAGCTCTGGTGCAGGCTAAATCAGGCTGAGTCAGAGACTGGACAGTCTGGTGCGATGGGTCTGTCTCACCTCTAATGAGTCCCTAAGCATATGACATTCATTTTTACTTTTTTTTTTTTTTTTTTTGAAATGCCAGCACAAGAAATAGAGAAAAATTTTCAGGGAGGAACTTAAGAAATATACACTGTATATTTGAGAAAACATCAGGTGTTGGTGGGAGAGTGTTTTTATGAACACAGAGACAAAGGATCGTAATTATAGAAGAACAAATAAAAAGGAGATTTTTCAATATATTCTCTGTGAAGATTTATACTTCTAATTCATTTATATATTTTACATTTATATACAGCCACTTATCAAAGTATCTGTCAGTTAATTACTGATTTTTCTCTAGACTCTACCTAAAGCTTGAATTGAAGAGTCAAATTTAGATTCCTTATTGGTAAATAGTTCAATAAATAGCTGCTGTTAATTGAGTGCTTACTATGTTTCAAGCATGTAATTATGTGCTTTGTGTGAATTATATCATTTAACCCTCCAACTAACTATATGCAGTTGATATTTCATTATAAATATTGGAGTAAAGTCAACTGAGGCTTTAATACGATAAGCAACTTACTCAAGTTGTAAATATTTTAGAAATGTACACCTTGTAGATTTGTAATTACTATCTCAACTCTTTAAATAAGCTTTAGAAAAGTTATAATTTTTTATATTAATTTAATCAAACATCAACTGTGCCAGTAATGGGGGAAAAAAAATCACCTCAACTTTGCCTTGATTATCAATGCTTCATTTAAGTAATCTAGTCTAACTTTCTCCAGTTGAGTTGCCCCAGAGGTATAAACTATCTCTTTGAATCTAAATATATTAAACACTCCCTAAAGTGTTTTTTAATTGAAAATTAAGACTGTAGGCAATTGTCTGACAGCTGGAGTATCTCTAAAGAGCTGGCATTCAGTGGAATATTTCTTCATACTCCCATTTTCTCACTAGTGATCACACTGCTGCAAAATTTTGAAAAACTAATGCACGGTGTGGTTTGTTCCTCAATTTCACATTGTCAAAAAGTAATTCTAACCAGAATAATGACCAAGTAAGTGCTATTTTTTACTTTGTCACTTCCCCCATAGAATAATATAGCTTATGTTACTCATAATTACCACTGATTCAGTAATTATTACAAGCGTCTGAGAAACATCACACAGCACAAAAGTTTTCCCTAGAAAAAAATCACCAGCAAGAAATGTCCATCTCAGTCAAGTTGCCAAAGTATTTTAATTCTAAATATCATTCTTCAGTATTAAACAAGCCTCCTGAAGACTTGGTCTCTTTGCAACAACTTTAAAGGAGCAGAATATTCTAAAAATTGTTTAACTTTTGCATTTTGCAACCTATCCTGTTTGCAACCTATACTGGATTGAAAAAAGGGCTATTCTATGAAAAAGAGCATTATATCTCAATAAAGCTGAAAAGAAATGCACAAAGAACTGAGTTCAACATATATCATATATTTGAATTCTAACATATTTCCTTCTATATTAACTTATCATTAATACGCTAACTTTAAAAATCTTCCAAAATTTTTCTTTTGTCATCAATGTTGAAAATCACCATAACTAAACAACAGTAAAATATTTACTATTTAATAAATCGGTGTAATTTGAAATCCTTTAATAAATCAATATTATTTGAAACTGTTACTGAGAGTTAACTATTGAGAAGGATTCGTCTTTTATTTTTTAACTATCCTCCTTCTACCAAAATAAAAATCAACTTAGTGAGCAATTGTTTTATCAGTAACTATATTTGCTTTATGGTCTAAAGAGCAAGACAATGATTTCACTTTCAGATGGGACCAGTGATCTCGCTGGTATTTAAGCACATGCCTAATGTTTTATCTTCTAGATATAATGTACAGTTAATAGAATGAGAAAATATTGCTGATCACAAATAATTCTTAAATTAAAAAAAAATCTTCTGGCTCTTCTTATTTCAAAACTTTATTCTGCTTCCTTTTGTATGGACCTTACTTACACATTTTCCTAGCTGCTTATTCCCTGAGAAAGGAATATATAGGCCTCTATCAGAGTGTTCCAGTTGAGGGTAAAAGTATTTACCAAATAATTCAAATGATAACAAAAAGTATGCTTGCTTGTCTAACCCCCTCCTCCCCCCAAACTATCACCCACCTTCCTATGAAAATAGGACTGCTTCACTTCCTTATGCCTAGATGCAACTTTGGATTCTGCCAGATGAACATATGGCAGAGATTAATTAAGAGACTCCTACTGGGAACAAGCCATGCACTTTCAGAGACATTTCTAGAATGCTGCAAATTTCTAGCAACAGCATACTCTGTGGTCTTATTTGTTCTTCTGGTCACATTTATAAGTTGTATGACAAACCTTAAGCAGGAGATGGGCTGTAACACAATTCAGAAGTAAAGGGATCTGTAGAATTCTGAAATTAATATGTTATGAAGACTATGTTAGAATTATTCCATTTTGCTTCGATGATATTGTACCACACTGAGAATAGAATGTAAGATAAATGTACAAAGTCTAAGAATTAAGACTGTTTTATAAGACTTGCATAAATATTCCTTTATGAAAAGTTCCATTATTATGTTATCTTTTTATATTTCAATCCGCTCATGTTCTACCATTTTATTGGAGATACTCTCTATATACCTACAAAATTAAATAGTGCTGTGTTATTAGAGATGTTAAGAGAGAAGAATTTCACTTATTGGAAGAAAAAAAATATAAGGGCTATATCTGTGTATATGAAGTACTTTTATTGAAAATGAAACAACTTTCTATGTGAGTAATCTTAAAGTACATAAATATTTACTACTAAAAATAAGGAATTCTTAATATTATGCATAAATTTATGTGAGAGTATTGAGTTTTTACATATAGGAAGCTTTGCTTTTTGAATCTGTTTTTATCTGTTTATTAAATGCCATCTTAATTCTGGATATCCTTTGCTTTGTATATGCCAAGATGCATATTTTTTGAGCTGGAAAAGATATATTATTTGTTTTGTGATAATCCATTAATAATGTGGTTGCCAGAAGTCTCATATCTTGAAAGTGCCTTATATTTTAAAAGAAGCAGCTTGTTCTAGGCAGAGGAAAGATGTGTTGATGGACTTTAAATTGTTGCATTCCTTATTCATAAATGGTCAAATGCATTTGCTATTTTGGTAGTTAAACTTGAAAGCACATTTTTATTATAACTTTTTTTTAAGTTGACTTTTGCTTTCAGAGGCTTCTATTCTGTCACTAACGCATAAAACTCAGCAGAGGCATAGATAGCTGGATTATTCACATTAATTAAAAAAATTCTTCTATGATATTTGAAAGCACATTAAAATTGAAGCTGTTGATTAAACACATATTTCTGCACATCTCAGCTGTGATGTTTTCTTATGGGAATCCTTTCTCACTGAAGAGTTCTCTCACACATACATATGTGGCTTCAGGAATGAATTAACACTCTTGATCAAATTAACTAAACGTGTTTTCAAATACCACCTTCCACCATGGCAATGTGCTTTATTGATAAAACATAATGAGACTCAAAAGGAAAAATTGGGGGCTTGGAAGCTGGGGAAAGAGAACACCTCTTTTCACCAAAAGTCACAGCAGAGGCTCAAGGCTCCTAGTCTCATGCCATGAGATGCCAGGTAATCAGAGAGAGGGAATAGCCATGAACCAGCCATGAGCAAAGAATGGAGTGGGTTTAAAGAAGCTTTAAGGGTGTTTCTGTGAGAAAAATAGGGTAAGTGGGGGCTCTCAAAGACCTTTTTTGATAGACAGGGGAATTTGGATTAGATTGATCAGGTCAAAGAAACCATTATCACTGTTTGAGCAGAGTGCCGAGTCATTTCTAAAATGATTAAAGTGAGAACAATGTGGTGGTCCATTGGAAAGTGAAAATATGAGATTATTTCAGCATAAATCAGTTCTGTGTTGCTCTCCTCCCTTTGCTTTCTTCTCTTAAAAAATAAGCTGATGAGAAGAGGAATTGTAGAGACACTTTTCTGAAGAGGACATACAGATGGCCAACAGGCACATGAAATTATGTTCCTACTCACTGGCTAGCAGGGAAATTCAAATCAAAACAATAAGGCTATCACCTTATACCTGAAAGAGTGAATATTATCCCAAGTCTGGAAACAACGAATGTTGGTGAGAATGCGGTGGGAGTGGAAATTGGTGCAATCCCTATGGAGAACAGTTTGGAGATTCCACAAAAAGTAGACGATGGAAATCTCATATGACCCCACCATTCCACTTCTGTGTATTTAGCCAAAAGTTACAAAAACATTCATCCGCAGAGATTTATGCACCCCCATGTTTACTGCAGCCCTATTCACAATAGCTAAGAACTGAAAACTGCCTAAATGCCCAACATCAGACGAAAGAATAAAGAAGATGTGGTGTATATATACCATGGAATACTACACAGCCCTTAGAAGAGATGAAATCCTGTCATTTAAACCAACATGGATGGATCTAGAGAGGATTATGCTAAGTGAATAGTCAAAAGAATAATGATAGATACCAGATGATCTCACTCATAGGTGGAATGTGAATAGACAAAACAAAGGAATCGCTGAAACAAAACCAACCCTTAGACATTTACAATAAACATTACCAGTAGGGAATGGGAGTGGGGGACATGGACAGTGGGGAAGAACACTTGGTGATTTGGTAGAGGGCAGGGTGTGTTGACATATATTCAAGGAATGGGGGACCTATATATATGAGGTTATTTTAATATGTAGAATAATTACTACAATAAATATAAATATATATAAATAATAATTTGAACAAAAGAATTTGAGAACTAAAAGATACTGTTTCATTTCAAGGATATAATATTTAAACAAAATGATTGCATTTCACTACCAGAGTAGTTCCTTGAGATATAAATGCTTTCTAAGTAAGCAGAGTTTGCCATTCGTTTAATGTTCACATTGAAATTTTCATTGTGGCTTACTTTATAATTCTCTGAGTCAATCCAGAACCTAAAGGTGACAGAGATTTATTACTAACCTCAAGAAAGGCCTTCATGAACATATTCTCAGAACAAAGTGGCATGAATCAAGTATAATTTTTAATCATCTGCTCTGTTTCAATCAAAATAATTTGTGCTTATGCCGTCATGTTTTACACATTGCTATACAGTAGCAACCAATGATTTAAAAATAATATCTATATTTATAATCTCCTGACTGGCTGAAATTCTAGCAGTGTTCACTAAATTATTCTATCCTTAATCATTACTTTTCACTTGCTTTAGTGCTATTGTTATGAGCACTGAATCATCTCCAGATTATTTTACGCAGCCATCAACTGTAAAACAAAGTTATTAAAACAAAGATAAATACCATATTTTTCTTGAAAAAGTATTAGGTTTTATTTCAAGTATTCATTCTCAAATACCCGAAATTGATCTAATAATGTCCAGCTACATACTGTGCCAAAATACCATTCCCTAGCATTCCCCACTGAGCTAGGACGTTGAGCTTTTTCCTACAAAACAGAGTTTTTTTGGTTCTGTGTTTAGATATTTTTCACTGTGAATATGTGAAAACAATTCACTCTCATTGAGACTTATTTAGCTTCTCAAACCTACATGGATTTAGAGTGTCAGGCTCTTCTCAGAAAAATAGTTGCAAATTATATTATTTTACTGTACCACATGATGCATTTAATCAGCTATATAGGTTGTAAGAGAATTTTATCTCATCAGTAGTATGAAGAAACAATGCTTAGCTTTACAGTGATTTAAATGGGTATATTATACTATCATGCGCTTATTTTTTTTGCTAATTCATATAATTTTAGTGCTTTCGAGTGGTGTAAATGATCAGCTTTATTACTGGATTTTTACTTTGTTTTGTGCATATCACCTGCAAGAGCATAAAATAAAAATGCATTCCCCATAGGTCAACCGGTAACTTAGACCACCACTTTTCTATACGTCATGCAAAATGTTTGAAGCAGTGGGGATACAGCAGGGAGTAAAACAGAACAAGGTACTGACTTCAAGCAGTTTTTATTCTGGAGCAGAGAGGCAAACAGGCATTTCCATTACCAAAAAAATACATTTCAGATGATGATAAAGTTCTATGAAGGAAATTAAAGTGGGGTAGGAGTGAAGAAGAAAGACTGTTGGTGGGAAGCCATTGAACACAGTTTAACAGTTACTTCATATGATTAACATCTACTTAGTATCTGTTTAGCATCTCTCTATATACATATGCTTAATTTATGATGCACTGATATTGGTATATTTATCCCTCCCTAAACAGAGATTTATAGTTTCAGCTGTTACTGTTCTAAGAGTCATGATACCTATCTCAAACTGTACTATTTGCTGTGTTTGGTGCCTAGTGGTTTAGTCCTCTATGACACAGTCCACGTACAGCCTAAGGTTCCCAGTTCAAGACCTGGGGCCAGGGGGAAAACAACCAAGATGAACAACTATATAAAATATTTCTTCCTCCTCTCTCTTTTGCCTGTCTGCCTGTTTGCCTTCATTCCTGCCTGTATCTTTACTTAAAAACAAACAAACAACAACAACAAAAAAAAACTGTACCACTTGCTATATTTATTAGCATGGACAGATAACATGGAAATTAGCATGGTTAGAAAATTTATAGTGGACACAAATACATATCTCTCTCTTTGAATGCTAAGGAGGTTGATGATTTTAGTCTAAAGTTTTCATGTGACATATACTTTAGAATTTCAGTAACCTCTTTTGTTTATACTTTGAAAAATTGAGATTGAACAACATTTAATGAATAATAGTAATTTTGTTCCTATAAGGTTCCATTTCTGTCTTCATTCTTAATTGATTGAAGGATCTTAGGCCATTTAGTAAAATGTGAATAACTACAGTTAATATGCTTATTATCTAATATAACATTTACAACTATTGATTCAGGTAATATTGTACTTTTCAAACCAAATTATTTATATATATATATATATATTAATTATTTGGATCAGAGCCCTAATTCTTCATTCTTATCTGTAAAAATGGAGATAAAACTGATCTAAACTGCTATTGTGCTATTCTAAGCATTACATAAAGGGTAACTTCTCCTGACCTTCACAATGTTACCATAGCTAATGTTAATAGTAGTAATGGAGAGTTCCCATTAGCTCAGCAAAATGAGTACTATGTATATTTTAAAATGACGGTGACTTGCTCTGACTCCATTTTACTGAATAATTAAGCATTCCTTAGAGGGCTATTCTATAGGAAATATACTGATATTAAAGTAAGTTTGAAAATAAGTTGGTTTGCTTCTTTTATATACATACATACACATACATACATACATACATACATACATATATACATATACATACACACACTTCTGCAAATGTGCTGTCAGCTTATGTAGCCCTAACTACACTCTTACAGTATTACATACATTGTCAGAACGTGTTTTGCCAATAACATATACAAGAGACCCCGTCAGAACTAGGAAATCAAAGAATTGATACAGTGTAAAATTTAGTGATATTATTAGTCAACCACATTACTTTAATAAGTAGGACCAATTCTTGGTATCATTCATGCAAATCAGCCGCTAGCCTCTCCACCTCTCAAAACAATTACCCAAATTAACTGATTATTTAATTCTCTCTTTTCAATGACTTAATTTTGTCAGAAGCAACAAAGCCAAAGGGGTAGTTTGCTTACAAAAAGTCCCTCTTCAGTCTTCTTTGCATAGACGTTTACACAGTTTCAAAAATTTAATGAATTAACGTTGAATTAACATTATATAGGTTTTGGGGTCTATATCATTAAATGTCAATATCTATATATTTGATATTATGATTGCCACCAAATGTCTACTTTCTTTCCACCACTGTACAATGACTCCCTTTACCCTGTTTACCCAGCCTCATTCCACCTTACCCTACATTTTGTCTTATAATTCTAAGAATCTTGGTTTTGTTTGTTCATTGCTTTTATTTTCCATCTATGAATGAAATAATATGGCATTTATCTTTCTCTGTCTGACCTGAATATTTCACTTAATATAATACCCTCTATGTTCCCATATTGTTGCAAATGGCAATATTTTATCTTTTCTAAAATATCATTTTAGCTGTCTTGGCTTTTCTTTACATTTTCAATAGTGAAGCACAGAAATATCCTCTTATCTATTGCATTTCCACTAGGGGGTGATATCTCATTGAAAGTAGTAAGAAGAGTTTGAAAGCACAGTGGCCCTACCAATGCGAACATGGAAATTCTTACTAGGAAGCTCTCAAATGTTTTTAAGTAAAAATAAGCAAAAATAAAATTAGTACTTTCAAAATTGGCTCCAGTAAAAGAGACCTCTGAAATTTTTACTTATACATTTTGTAGAACACAAATTTTGAGACTTAAAGGCAATTATGTTGGTCAACCTTTTTTTTTTTTTAATTTCCAAATTTCAGGAGGTTTTTTTTTTTATTTTTTTTCCCTCCTCATCAATGTAGAATCTAAGGAGTGTTTCTAGCAAAGAAGACTTCACCTTTGCTTTCGTTACTTGAAAACTCTGCAGAACCCCAAAGGGGGAACATGGGCTAGAAATTAGGTAATAGGCAGAAGGAGAGGGGATAGAGAATGGGAAGGATTTTTGTTTTGTTTTGTTTTAAAACCATCACTTGTAATTTTTAAAGAAAAAGGCTTCTAAGTACTTAATTGGAAGTATCATAGAACCTGTGAGTGCCCCATAAAGAGCATCATTGAAAGCTCATTGGCGCCAATAGTAACTGGCTGTTTTTGAATTATTTTCCCTGAGCTTTGTCTTAAAAAAAAAATGCTGTAGAACTTTGTTTCTCCAGCGACTTTGGAAATTAACCTTGATTTCTCGTGAGCAGGGGTCAAATATAGGCACCACTGTTTCTCATTTAATTTTGACCAAAAAATTTTTGGTTTTGGTTAAAATTTCCACCAGAAAGAGTTGTGTTAAATGCAGTGGGTACCTAAATTTAGGATTAAGAGAACTCTATCTCCATATGATTTTTTTTTTTAAATCTAGCTGCCAAGCCCATAATAACACACATGCAGGGAAGAAGCTGTTACTGAGAGTTGCTGCAGCTTAACTTTTGTTAAGTCTCTCTCTCTCTCTCTCTCTCTCTCTCTCTCTCTCTCTCTCTCTCTCTCTCTCTCTCTCTTTTAAGGATAGTTACAGGCAGGAATGAAGGCAAGCAGGTAGGCAGGAAGAGAGAAGAGGCCAAGAGCCCCAGGTCTTGAACCTTGGTCCTGGGGATTTATGTAGACTAACTACAGTGGATTTATCTGCTACACCACCAAGACAAACCAACTTTTGTAATTCTTAAGAACCATTTTCTAACACTTCTCAAAGGACATCCCAGGTAAACCACAATCTAATCTGTGACTTTCATTCTTCCCAGAAGATTTTATGTTGACAATATGTGAAGTTCAGACCTCATAAAATCTATCTTGAGGCTTATGGAGATAATCTTCATAGTGAATGGACAGTTACTTGCAGTTTTTTTCCAAACTTCAATACAGACACATTCAACTTAATTTCTATTTCATGTAAGAAGCATTGTTTCTTTACATGTCATTAATTTTGAAATCTATTAAATCTTAATAAAATAGAAATCATTATAGGAAGCTTTAGGGCCTGAATACAGCATATACTCGATATCTTCAAGAGGAATATTTCTAAGATCTTTAGAAATTTCCAGGTTTGGGAACATGAAAATGTTTGGACAGTCTTCTGATTTTTTTAGGTACTGAATGCTTGCTCACAGTACTGTATATTGCTAACTTTTCAGTGTTCACTGACATTTTATTTCTTACATGTTGACTATTACTCATTCACGAGCCTCCATGTTTTCATCATTGGGAATGTGCTGTGTGACGATACGGAACTATGCTGCCCGGTAGGCTAAGCTCACTCACTAGCACAGCACCCACAGCATGAATCCTTCAAGCTGATGCTTCAGTAAAGTAGAAATCCCCACAGCTCTGGACCTAAAGATGAAAAACTGATAATGCTAAATCCTCAAATGCCAAAAATCTGCTGTACTGTATTTTCACAAATTGCTACGATTGAAGGATTACCTCTTCAGTCAGTTGTTTAAAATTCTGTACATGTCAGTGGATTATCTGAAAGTATACATTTTATAACCCAAAACATATTACATCTTATGTATATATATATATATATATATATATATATAATATGTTATATTTATCTTAAAGTTTCATATACAGCGAGATCTAGATGTTATTAAGTTTGCAAGCACACTATATACATTTATGCCATTTATTTTTTTATCTATAGAAGAGCAGTTTTGTTCTATTTTGGTATAAGGTTCTTCATGTTGATAATCAAAGGATTCTAACTATGACCATTAACTTCTTAGAAACATACTGTTTATTTATAAGTAAAGGCAATAATTTCCAATCATGGCTCAAGAATTGCCTGGAATTATTTATTATAATACCTGGAGCAACAGCCTAGATCAAATAAACAGAAATCATGAAATCAGGAATTCTGAAAAAGCTTCCTAGGTAATTCTAATAGTTATCATGGCTTGGAAACCACTAAGTTAACTGTTCCTTTTAGCCATCTGGAAATAAAATGCTGGCAGAGTAAAGCAGGTAAAATGAGTTGACTCTGTGGGTAAAATATAACAGATGCAATTGATTTCACACATCTTATTTTTAAAAGTACATATAAGTCTGATTCAATACCAGGCAGAATTTTAAGAGGTTGACTCATTTAACTCATATTCCAATTCTGAGGTATGCTCTAACTCATCTTAATTTATAGACAAGAAAATTGAGTTAGACAGCTTTCCCAAGCTTCCTCAGCTGGTGAGGCATTGAACCTAGCTTCAGAAACTATGTTCCAACCTACTGGTTTTCAAAGTGTGGTCCCTAATCAATTGCAGCAGTCTCAGTGGGAAATTGTTAGAAATGCAAATTAATGGCACCCTGTCCCCCATTTCTTATTCAGGAACACTCTTTTGGGACTTGAGAATTTACATTTCTAAGTTTCAAGGTTACACTGCTGCTGCTGGTGGTAATCAGCAGGAAAACACTGCACTACCCTACACCGTCTCTCTATTGTCCAGCTATGCGCAAATACAGGATAGTCTTTTTTTGTTGTCCTACATTTTGTTAATATACACAATTAATTACTTGTCTTCTGATTTGTTGAAACAATAGGTCAGACAACATTTGCTACAACAATGTCTGTTAAAGTGACTGGCCATAAAAATTCCAGCACCACATCTGAAGCACACTCCTAATGAAGGTGACTGATTTTGCCATTCTCAGCCACATGGTATACTTCAGGATAGCTGGCTTAACCTTCTTTCACTTAGGCCTATTCTTCTTGGAAGTGGTGCAAGAATTTTGCTTTTTCTTAACACTACCATGAAGTCAGAAGACAAGAAGGGGAGTGACTCCTTTTGAATGCTGTAGTCAAATCATCCTCCAACTGCTTACCAGCAGCTAAGGAGCAATTCCTTCCTTATCCTGAATCTTGGCTTTTACATTTCTATTATATCCTAGGATTCAATCTCAACAGTGATGCTCTTGGAGTGTCCTGGTGGAGTGGCAATTGAAAAAATGCTTCTTCCTCCTCTCACTTCCTGCCTGTCTGCTTACTAATCTTCATTCCTGCCTGCACCTTTCCTTTAAAAAAAAAAGAAAGAGTGATGCTCTTCCCCATATGAGTTTTCCCAAAAGTCTTCATCTGATGGCAGTTTCATTAAAAATGGCGGATCAAAAAGGAATAGTCTTCTTAACTATAAAAACTTTATATGTGTAAAAGCCCAGTCTCAATAAACAAAATATTTTTGTTACTGAGTCATCTGAGTATTCTTTTCCATGCCATCCTATTACAATTCCCTTTGGCTAAATAATTCTGTGCATAGCAATAAATGCAGAAAAGTTATTATTATGGACCCTCTTGTAGATGATATTTAGAGGTAATTAGAAGTCATATTTTAAGCTAATGGTATTAATATTTTGTTTTGTGTAGTTGTGTTGGGATGAGAAATGTATTACATTAGGAATTTTATAATCTTGAGTCATGCTGCAAAAGTGATATAATTAATAAACAACTATATGTATGAAAAAGAAAGAAGGAATTTGTTTATTATGAGACAGAATATCAACTAATATTCATAGCAGGCAAGATAAATGATGAATTCATGGATGACTTTCTGGTGATATTTTCAGTTTCCAAACATTAGTGTTTGTGTAAATCATGTATAATGTTCCAATGTATTTTTATCAGAGTTTAGATCCTTAATATGCCCTTGTCAAATACAAGTGTGAATGTTGATCTCTGTAGGAGAGTATCTGCAGTACAATTCTGTGCATTTTGTTATCTCTTAGTTGATAAATGTCACAATATAGATTTAAGCTCAGAAGCAAAACAGAGCTTTCAAAAAAAACACTTTTAATTTGTTCAATAAACTTAGGTTTTCTATTATAACTGGTAATCCAGAATTTAAAAAAATACAGATCTAGCAGTTAGAAATGTGGATATACTTTTATTCCATGACTTGGCACAGAGAAGGCATCTGATGTCTGATGAATTTCTACTCCTATTGTATGATTCCTTTCTCTGGCATATGGCTTAGTCTCGCCATTTGTAATTTTCAATCTGATGCATCCCAGGAGTCGAAGGAGAGACAGACTTATAGGAGATGCCACAGCATCCAGAGCTGTTTCACCAACCATATCCATGGCCAAATGGAATTATTTTTGTAGTCCTTTTTTAAACTGGTACATAAAAATCAGCTATTTTTTATAAAATGTGCTCCATCTAATAATACTGCTATAAAGCAAGAAAATGGTAAAAATTCTGTTAGCAGAGTCAATAAGAATTAGATCTATAATTTCTCAAATGATGCTCCCCTTGTCATTGTCACCATGAGAACTGCAATGTTTTGGATGTGGTTATGATACCACAGATCTACTTTTTTATATAATTTTATAAAACTCAATTTCGTTCATATTGTTTTTCTACATTGTTGCCAAAAATGATTTGTGTGAAATGAACTAAAAAAAATGTAGATTTGTACATCTGAGATAGTAGTTTATCTCAAATATAATTATTACTGATGCTAATTCTTGTTTTAATTGTGATTCTTGATATTGGCTTATAAAGACAGTAAAATAACTAGAAGCCCGGAGATTCTTCCAACTAGAGAATTATAAATGAAGTTGTTCATGTAATGAGGGCCGATAAGAAGAGAAGACATGGGAAACACATATAATGAATAATATCATGGAAGTCTGCAGGACGTTGCTGTTCTGGCTCCTTGAAATTCTAAAGTTCCTACCCGAGACTGAAAGTGTGAAAACATGTAATGCTTTTTAATCTCTGAATACCAAGAATAATACTAGTGTCAACCTTACACAGTTGTTGTGACTATATAGAGCCATGGAAGTGTTTGATAAATACAAAAGCAAATTAACCAGAATCGGATTCATAGAAAGCTTATTCATGTGATGCTCCTGAAAGTTTTACTCTTTCAATCGCACTTGCCATTTTCCAAGTATTTTTAAGTAATTCAGCATGTGTGTCCCATTCTGGTTTTACTTTTTAAGATACTATCTAGCAGTCCCAGGCCAAGTGATGTAATCCTTCTGCTTCCTTTTCTTGTACCTGTTTCTGTTTTTATCTGCTGCCTTCAGGAACATCAGTCCTTAGCAGACTTCTGAAAATGCCACTCTAGTATAGAAAAGATCTCCCTGAATTTAGTCCTCAATCTATCTATAAACTATCAATAGTCTGTAGCTATCACTTTGGGATGTGCAATTGACATGTTAAAACTTGAAAAAAAAAAGCCCATGTAGAGTATGACCACAACTATGAAAAAAAGTGTAGAAATATAGAAACAAATATTAATAGTGGGTTTCTTTCATTTTATGTGATTTTATTGCCTTTTTCAACTTTTCACAAATCTCCACAATGAGATTGGAAGATAATATGAATGATTGCAGAGGATTTCTTTTTCAAATCTCATCCCCTCTCACTTCAAAAAGAAATGTTTTAATTATTTTTATTCTCCCATGTCTTTACTTCCATAAATGTGGAGAACATAATCATTTTTGTGAACAAGTAATCAAGTTGAATGTTTTGGTATATTCCTAAATTGCAATATTAGACCTGAAAAAGTCACTTCAAAGAAATGAGTGAATATCCTATTTTCCCAGTTTCCATAAAGTGTATCTCCATGTGAGCACTATTGAACATTTTTGCTTATGTTTTATATCTCTGGTTTACCATAACTTAGAACACTGAATTCTTTCTTAAAATGTTCCTTAAAGATGAAAGCCCTAATCATTCTCCCCAAGACAGAATTTGGCACTGTACTATCCTTTCCCCCTCATATTTCTTAAACTAATGATTCAGACATTCTCTTTCTCTCACGAGATATGTACTCGTTAGGGTTAAATAACATTTGGTCTGAACTCATGCCGGTCATATGATGACATTCAAGGCAGAGTCATCTTTGGAATAGCAGTGCCTGGATTCTCCTTCCATGCTAGCAGCCTGGGGAAGCCCGGAATGGCCACCATCAGTGGGTCAGTTCGAGCCCCATGTTAAGTCTCCTTTCCAACAGCTCAAAGACTCTTCTCTTCTCCTGGTGTCTCCTCTCAGTGATCATACCAGAAATTCTCATCTCTTGTCAAGGGGAGGCTTTCCATCCTCAGTGCAGTAACTATCTCCACGTTACCCAACTTAAGTGCCCCTTTCTTCTCCAGAATCTCCCAAGTGATTCCCTCATTTGCCTCCCAGAATTATTTTTGAAAATCCTTTCTGGGAAGTTTTAAGATACTTGACCCAAATAGCAACAACAACATTTCCAACAGTAAAAAAAGAAAAAAAGAAAAAAAAAAAGGAGGGTTATACTCCCACAGCCTTAAGCAATCATACTAATTATCTTAGAGGAGTTCACAAAAGTGTGACAAAGACAGAGTGCTAATTGTAATGTTCACTCTGATACTGATCAGGCTATAAATACTGCTTTCTAGATCAGAGTAAGCACCATGCTTTTAAATGTGTTCTTGAAATAAGTTTGTCACTTTTTATATCCAGTAGTTAATTCTTCTGGCATGTTTATTCTCATGTACTAAACAAGAGTTCATATGAACCAAAGAGTAGAAAGATTCATGGACAGTATCAATCCTATAGATTTAACAGTCTTGGCAAGAAGCTCAATTGGCACATGCTTTTCTTTTCCCCTGATGTGATGGTCGCTGTAGCGGCCGTGATGAATTATCCCATGTCTGTGGGCAGTGGTTGGGACCAAGTGAAGTGATTCCTTCTGATTTCATTAATCCATTGTTCTTTCTGAAGTGGAGAGTTTGCTACCTGTATGCATCATCTGCAATTACACAGAGCCCATTTGTGTGCTGCTCACAGGAATGCCAGTCTGAAGTCAGCACCAGCAGGTGAAGGGCAGATGACCCATTGTGGCTCTCCAAGCCAAGTTCATTCAGAAGTGGTTCTTGTGAAAGCTCGGTCAGCAGTGTACTCAGAGCCTCAATTAATTTGTTTCAAATGGAAATCACCTTTGAGTTTTACTTAAGTCAGTTGATTTTAAAGAAATTATTACAGTAAAAACAGAATTGTTGACTGTGTTGTATTGCAGCTTATATAGTATAACTTGGTGTGTGTTTCATCTCTGTAACAAACTCTTGTCACTCAAGTGGAACTGGATAGGATCATGTCGATGAGAACACAGAAAGTCCCATGTCCCCAAAGTGGTGTGATGAGGAAGTAATAAGATACCTGTGTGTGGGCACCAAAAGAGGCGGGATCCCTCCTGCTGGAGCACAGAAATTGGTCGGAGTGGGAGTGTGATGGTGTAGATAGGTCTCCAGCATGCAGAGGAACCCCCAAAAGTATCATATGTTAGTAAGCTATGCACCCACCAAGGAACCAAGCAATCATGGAAATTTTATGATGGAATTAATGTTGGATATTGAGGCTTCTGAGCCATTTATTTTATAACCAATGAAATAGAAGTTGCCCTTGAGATCTTAAGTCTAGCTAGTGGCAGGGGTTGGAATAAAAAGCCCATCTAATATCAAACATACCATATATCTGCTGAATACTGATGTTTCCAGATCATTTTTCTTGAGGCTCACAACTGTATTTCCACAAAGTCCTCAGCATTAATATTTTAACTTGGCTTTCAATATATATAAATTAGGGCACTCAGTGTATTTTAAGTGCAGATAGATTTACCAAAACAATCAGAATTTGCCAAATACTTTTATCAATAAACCAGGTCATTCTAAGTAATTGACAGCTCACGTAGGATAACTTTCTAGGTTAATAACAGTGATCCACATTGACTTTAGGCTATTTTCCTGTATCTGGAGAGGATAAATTAGAGCATGTACTACAGAGTGTGATGCTTTTCAGCAGTATTTTTACAAATTACCATCAATTTCCTTTCTCCCTGTGTCACCTTAAAATGAAGAATTGTGCCTTTTCTTTTAATGGAGGTGAAATTTTCTTCCCTAAATTACCATGGGTAAAGCACTTGGCTTAAAGTGATTCTTTAGGTAAGTGTCCATGAAATAGGAGCATTGTGAAGCTTTTGTGTTCCGCGTTTGTCATTAGGCAAGGCTGTGGTAACAAACATCCTGCCAAACGACCCTTCTTCTTTCACATACAGATGGGAGTAAGGACAGTTAGAAATCCTAGGCTGGCTTATACACATCATGCCATTTAATGGAAAGGAGCATACAGTTTTCTTTCAAAACAGATACCTCTTAGGATGAAAGGGAATACTGTCAATGATTACTTAGGGGCAATAGGTATAAGGAAGGACTCTCCTGGGGATAGGAGATGTGGATGTCTGGTCTTTTCTATTGTTGACCCCTAGACAAGAGGACACTCCTGCTGTACCGACAGGAAAATGAGGTTTGGAGAGAAGTAATTTGCTCATGATTGGATTTGCAAAGTAGAACATCTAGGAATCAAATTCCAGACAATGTGACTTCACAGCAGATACTCATACCTCTATGCCTCCTTTCTGTGAAGTTCAGCAGCTCCCACATTATTTATATAAGCATGCCACTTTGTAGCCATGATTGTAGGAGTAAAGGTTGAATGCTTGATGAAAATGGAACTCTGCTGTATACTCAGCTATTTCTCTGTGTGGTTGATTCATTACATGGGTGTTTGGTGTGTAAAATGCCTTTGAAGTTCCTTGGGGCTCCAGGAGGAGCCCACTTCTGGTCATCCATTTGCTCTCTCTCTCCTGCCTGGAGCAGTGCTGGCTCCTGAATTTCTGCCTTTATTCCAGGCTTCTGCTTGACATATTCGACACGTACTTCCAACTGGAGAGATGATCCTGACACCCAATACCATCCCTGCAGAGATTCATTGTTTATATTCTTGACTTGTCATCTATGACCTAAATTAGAAATCCCTGCTCAACCCCTTCCTATCCCACCTGCCTGTTTATATGGAGGACCGTTCAGCCTAGCTCCTTGGCGACCTTCACCTCCTCCAGGACCTCATTTCTTTTACTTAGATAATTTCAGGACTTCCCTCAAAAAGCCTGATATGTTTGGGGGTTTTTATTTTCGCTTACATGCTTACCAGGGTCACCTTCCTGAAAAACAAAACAAAACAAACAAAAAAAAAACCTGATCATAGAACAATTTGGACTGTTTCTGTGGTGTTCAGTGTTCTCTGTAGCTTGTAGATAATATTTGGTCTTTTTTAGAATTTTAAGCTATCTATTCTTTAGTGGGGTGGGATCTCTCAATCTCTCCCCACCCCACACCTCGTTCTCTCTCCCTCACCCTCTTCTCCTCTTTTCTAAAAGGGAAAAAGTAAAGGAAGGAGGGAGGAAGAGAGAGGGAAGGTAAGGAAGGAAAGGAAGGAAGGAAGGGAAGGGAAGGGAAGGGAAGGGAAGGGAAGGGAAAGGAAGAGGAGGGAAGGGGGAGGGGAGGGGAGGGGAGTATGACTTTCAGGGACGCTCTTTGCAATGCTGCTGGTTGCACAACTCAACCAATTGCTAGATGCAGGCCTGCTGCTGCTCTCTTTACCCTGAACCCCAGGACAAGAATGAGAATGTCTGGAAGAAGAAGCTGCTTTTTCTAACTTTCATGAAAGTGCCTCCAATTGCCAAGTCACATGCCAGAGGGCATCATGCATTGTGAGTCAGCACCTTTTAAAAAATGTGCCCAACTGCTCTATATGGGCTGGCTGTGGCCCTGGCCATTTCCTCTGACAGACTGTAAATCTCAGGGATGGGTTATGTCTTTTCAGTGCTTCTCAAACTTTAATGTGAAAATGAATCACCTGGGGATCTTGTTAAAATGCAGGTTCTGATTCAATGGGTCTGGGTGCTGATGTTACTGAGCCACTCTTTGAAAATTGAAGCCCTAAAATCTAGTAGTGTTCCTAATCTAGAGGAGGGGAATCCATAAATAAACACTGACGGGATGGGTAAATGGAAAGAATAGAGGGAGCAAGGGAAGCCTATTTCATACATAGTAGAGACCTAAAGATCCATTTTTCAAATGTATTTAGAGAAAAGGTACCAAGTAAGGGTAAAATGATAAAGGAGAATTGTGAATTTCTTTTTCCTTAGGTAAAGGTTTTTTTGACAATTTAGGGCCAGACTATAAATCCATTATAAGAGCTCTTCTCTGTTTTCTCCCAGCACTTCCCTGCAGCCCTGATCGTAAAGCTCAGCCTTCACAATAGCATTGACACATAGATACTGGACTCCTTCCATGTTAAATAACTACTGTGAAGCATATTTGTATGCTGTGACATTTATGTAACTTTTTGAGGGGTTTAGGGAAATAATCTTGTTGAATAGACTTGAAACCATTCATTTCAATGTTTACTTGCTTTCCCCTATGAACAAAAAGTACATACTTTGTCATTGGTGATGGACGGACAAGCAGTAACTGCAAACATATTTTGTTTTGTTTTGCCATATACACATGTCTCCAAATTGCTTATCTCATTTTAGCAATGGAGAAGGTGAGGCTGTTGAGAGGGATGAGGCTGGGCTTAAAGGAGCCAGCAGCGAGCTGAAAGCAAGAGACAGGCCCTGCCACTCATGACTGAGTGGCCCTGCCACTCATGACTGAGTGGCCCTGCCACTCATGACTGAGTGACCCTAGAGAAGTCTCGCGCTGGACCTCAGTCCTCTGCTGTCATGGATCCAAGGTTCAACATGTATTTACTGAGTACTCAAGGTGTGCACAGGCTCTTTACCTAAGGCCGTGCAAGTGAGTACGTTGAGTAAAGTGGCCCAAACTCCTTTTTTTAATTTTAAGTCAATGTATGTTACTTGCTCAAATATACATGAATGAAAAAGCAAATAAGTAAAGACACACATATATACATACATAAAACCTGTGATAATAATAGATTTGGGGATTTTTCAATGTGTTGCTATTTTTGTTGTTTCTCTTCTCTCTGTATTTATTAGACTATATTTCTCCTTGGGGTTGAATTAGATCTCTTTTCAGATATTCAGGCAAAGCAAAAGACTGGTCTAATCTAAGCAGAACTATTGCTTTGTAAGGCTCTTATTTCTTAATGATGAATATCAGTCCACAATTAGACATTTTCTTGAAGACTTATGGAAATAAAAATAAAAGTATATATTTTTGTTCTCAAAAAGCCTGTGGTGAACAGCACAAAAGCCACCCTCAGCTTTCTAACAACACTATCTTGAAGAAAGCATTTGTGTCAGTTTCCAAAGAGAGGCATTCAGACAGCCCCATAGTCATGAATACACAACAGCCAGTGTTTGCTATTAGATTCGGGGTTTTGTTGCTATGTCACTTCCAAAACTGAACTGTATTTTCCAGGGAAACTGGTAAATATTTAGGTTGTCCAAATAAACATTTGGACAACCTAAATATTTAGCAATCAAAGAAAAAAAGATTATTGTAAGCCAGGAGTATGTTTATTAAAGAATAGTGTGCTTTCCCTTCATGTCATTTATACATGTTCTTTCACATTAGAAGCAGAATGTAATGTGTGAAAGTTGCCCACATAAGGAGTGCATTTCTGGAACCTATGTACTCTCACTTCAGTGGTTGAGAGGTGATGTTGACTGACCACATGACACATTTCTGTGGTATTAGATTTTATCTCACCTTTATATTTCATGTACTTGGAAGAAATATTCTAGAATCTATCCTATCCTACTGGCCTTTATTTGAAATGGTAGGTATAACCTCACCACCACAGAAGGCAGGAAAAAAGGTTAAGACTTAACACAAAGGGTGCCATTAACTAAAAACATTAATATCAGACAAATATAAAAGATTAATCTTATAGAGTTGCCATCGTGTTGAAATATACTAATTTGAAAACATTTCTGTTGCGCCTCAAACAGCATGTGTGTCCTGGTGGCAAAGCAGTGTTTTAAAGGGTAGAAATCACCTCTGAAATCCAACCACAGACTGTGTAGTTCAACTTGCATCTCCTTTTTTTCCTTCCATTTCTCTGCCCCTAAATTCTCTTCATTGAACACTTTACTAAAAATGAACCAACAGTAGTCATCTTCTTAAGCCAATAAAGTAAGAGAAACTATTTGGATGGCTTGCAGATTTATCGATGCTTCAATATGCTAGAGAGTTATTTCACTAAGTATAAAAATATGCATGTTGAACTTGGACTCTTCAAAAAATACAGCTCTTTAAGTTTGCTTCTAAGTGTGATTTCTCTCTCATTCTTAAGGCACCTCTCACATTTTGCTCTCAGTGTCAGTAAAAATCCTAGTAGAGAAAATGCTTGTTAAAAAAATAAATGGATTGACATACGGATTTATATTATTTTATAAATCATAGTTATCTCAGTAAATGCTAAAAATAATTTAGTATCAATCATGCTGAATTTTTAATCTTTTTTTTTTTTCATCTCATCACTGGAGAACAAAAGAGAGAAGGGGTTTGAAATAAAATGCTGAGCTATAAATAAGAAAATGTCAAAGAGACAAGGACACACTCCCAGCTAATCACTAATTTAAGGAAAAAAAACTAATGGAGTCAAAATGTAACCTGATCTCCAGTTTCATCCAAAAGCTGTATATGACTAAGATGGTCACTTGGAAACAGATTTGTTTGCCTTTCAAGCTGCTGAATCTGTGGCGGTAAAAGCAAAATGGATAAATCAATCCAGAGAGCTGCTGTCACAGGGTATGACACTGTCAGGGTGGTTGTTTTTTTGTATAGTTTAAATTTTATATTTTATGAATCTACCTCTTAAGAGTTTGATTAGTAATCACATTTTGAGGTCACATGAGAACTAATTTCATATCTGACCCTAGTATAGTTTTCCCCTCAATACAGAGTCCCTAACACAACGTGGGTACTTGGTAAATATGTGTGTATTGATTTTCTCCTAAATGGCCTCTACTGGGCTCATTAATGTTATACCTAAGGAAGAAAGACCACTTGATCATTGTTTATAAAGGTTGAATAAAAACACTGGGTATTAGATTGCATAGTTAATCCTGCTGCTGTGCTTCTAAATCCTTATGCAACATGTTGGGCTTGTATTTACAGCCATTAAGGTACCAACCCTGAACCAATGAAGACATAATTATTCTGTGGAATTAGGCATAATTTCCTAGCAAGAATGATAATGTTTGTCTTTTTTCCCCCTGCAGTACAAGTTTGGCTTATACTTTTGTTAAAGGGGAGAGGAATTGCGATTAGTGAAAGACCCTGTTCTATCTATAAACTGAGGAGTACACAATAATTTCTTTATGATTTTGTTTTTGCCACTGTAGGCCATAACTTTAAATGGTCAGATTGCTTACATTTTATTTCTTGGTACTTTTTTGTTCTATTACTGAATAGCACCATGACCGTATAATAGATCATATACACCAGGACACCATGAGAATAAAAGAAGAACTTTTATAATTATCTAGGAACAATAGGTACAGTTGGGGACTGTAGGGCTACCCTGTCATTATTGTCTTTTTCCTTTAAGCTCTTTACTTATAAGTTACCCCTGTATGATTTCAAACAATGCAAAAAAAGAAAGGATCTTCCTATGGTTCTGTTGCCCGTGGCATGTGTGGCTCTGCTAATGTTTTCTGGCTTTGCACCAACTGAAACATCTTTCAAAAAGACATAAAAGATGTTGGCTGGCATCTTCCAGCAAAAGCTATCTCCTTTTCTTTGATAGATATGCAGACACTATCAGGGTTTCTAATCTGAATCCAACAGCAGCTTTGTTTTCCAAACATATATTATCAACATACTGTAATAGACAAATATGCTATTGCCAGAATCAGTGTTAACTCATGTCATGTTTTTCTCTTCAGCCAATCATCATGAAATTAACCTTTTGCTGCATCTTAGCTTGTGAAAAATTACACGAATAATATTCATGTTTCCTAATTAAATCTCTATTTCATGCCTTATACTCATCTCTACTTTAAATCTAATCATTAAAACAACCCCGCAAGCTAAGTGTCATGTTCTTACATGAAACCTAAAGAAAAGGGAGATTAAGGAACTTGCCTCGTCAGCAGACTGTGGATTATGGGTTAAATCCTAGATCTATCTGACTCTTCAATGCATTTTCCTTCTACCTGATGTCTTTTTATTAATAATTTCCATCAACTAGAACATAACTGTGTCTTACAGTCACTTTCTATAAATATATGAATAAAAGTAGTTTGTTTTATTGCATCTTAATGTTACCTATAACCATTGTTATATCATAAATTAGGAAGATGACACAGTCATAAAATTATCAGGTTCTTACATTCGGGTAAATAATTGAGAATCTGTTGATGTTGCTAACATAGATTCAGCTGCTTAAGGGTTAACCTGTACCGTGTGCTTTTTCTTCATGAAGATGAACTAACAAGGTTTTGTTCTATTCTAAAGAAGATTATTTCAGAGCGTAGGATGCTTTATTATGATTATACACTATTAGTGTTCTCAATTCTATAAATATAGGCTTTGAAATATAGCGATGAGGTACAATTTCAGCACCTTATCAGCCAAGAAAGGAAGTATGTACCTAAATTATTACCACCACACTGACAATTTACAGCTTTATTCACAAAGTTTGAAAGAAGTATTTCTCAACTTTATATTTATGAAGAATTTAATACAAAAGTAATGTTTTCAGTTTGTTCCAAGAAAATATTTCCAGTTCTAACACCGAGCACACACTGAGGAAAGAAAATAGCAAAATCCCACAGATTATTAAAAAAAAAAATTACAGCACAAGTCTCTTTCAAATATTCTACTCTCAGAGATGAGCAAGGTTAAAAGATATTTCCCTAACAATCTTTATTTCTCATTAAAGGAAGGACATGGGCCGATGATACTACATCGCCTGATCTCAGAGTGACCATGAGGAAACAGAGAAAGAAAGCATGTGAAAGTCCTTCAGAAGAGCTATAAAGTGCTATATTCAGATAAGCTGGTTTAATTAAAAATATTACATTTAACACACTTTTCCTCCTAATTTTATGTGAAACAAAATTGGCTTTTGACAGGAAAAATATTTTTAGAAAGATAAGAAAATATTTTTACCAATATCTTTTAAAATTTTTATAATTTCCTTTGTTTACATTGCTATATGATTTTCAAAATATTGAATTATGACCTCTATCTGTTTGCATTAACAGATTTCTACAAGAATAATTTATGAGAAACTAGAAGTAGAGGGATTTAATTATCTTAATTAAAATCTAACTTTCATAAAAATGTTTATTCTATTAAGATATTAGTCTATTCTATTAATATAGCACAACATATACTTTTACTTGAATAATTTTAATTTCCTATAATCAATATAAATCATTTCCCTCTTTAAATTCTCTCTCCCCTTCCCTCTTTCTCTTTCATTTTTCCCTTTCTTTTTACCATTTCTCCTTTCTCTTCCCTTCACTCCTTTCTTATTTTGTTGTCTTGACATCATGCCCAAATACAATTAAGGCAGTATGACATATGATAGTATATACGTGGACAGTATTCATCCACCTAGTCACCTTTCCTTTATGTCCTTCACAGGCTGCCTTCCTAATTCTTCTGAACCATCAACTGCCAGAACTCCATGCCATGTAACTATTTAGAAATCCATATTCTATGGTGTGTCTTTAAATTCTGGCCGAACGTTCCCTTCCTAACTTTCACCATCACTGAGTTGTGATGAACACTCTGAGCTTCTTGTATCACTAACCCATTCCTCCTCATTAGCCCTAGTTGAGTGGTTTACAGAAGCCATTTGCTAGTCACATCTCCAACTTGGGACACATGGACTTCTCTTAGTTTTTGACAGAGACTTTCAGAAAATGCCCCAACTGTTAAAAGTTTACTCTCAGCACTACTTCCTGCATTCACTTAGTGAGAGACCTCAGGTGCTCATGGTGCATGGTGCCCGGGTCATTGTAGCTGAGATCACTCTGTCCCCTTTCTCTGTGTCTTTTCTTGCTTGTAGCCCAGTTCCTTTCCTCCCTCAAGTTCACAGACATCTTCTTTTAAGAAATACTTCTACAAGAAATTGTTTCTAAGAAATGACGAGTGCTCTTATATCATGTTTCTTGCTCTTCCTGCGTCAGTCTTCCAGACTGGTTTTGTTTTCAAGGTTCTCCATACACTAAGGGTCTCTTAGGGCCTGCCCTTCATACTTCCTCCCTTTTTCTCTTCATCTACTCTGATCACCTTAGGCAGGACCAAACGATCTAGATTATTTTTGCCAAATCTGTTTCCTCATAGAGTTCTCCACCTTAAGAAATCATTGAATGGCTCAAGTTATAAACTCCAGAATGTTCTTGGATTCTCCCCTTTCTCTCACTTCCATATACAGTGTCCTGTACCACTTCCTCATTTGGTGCATTTTCTACGCTTCCATGTCACCTATTGCCTCTTACCTGAGCCTTGTGCAGTAGCCTCCTACCTCTCCCAGATGTTTCCACACAGCAAGAACACGCCTCTAAAATGGTAAATCAGATTATGTTATTTTCCTGCTTAGAAACCTGAAATGGCTTACATTTTTATTTGGAATAAAATCTACTATCTTTATCAAGCCCAAAGACAATAACTACCATTTAAATATATCTTTTTATTTAGTTGTCACAACAGCCCTTTCAGGTGAGACTATTAATAGTATAATTGAATAAAAAAGGAGTTGAGGCACAGAGAAGACAAAACTCTGTTCAAGGGCTTACAGGTAATCACTGGTGAATTTGATCCTGGGATTAAACTCAGGCAGTTGTGTCTAGACTAGGTCTGTATCATGAACCAGTGTAATTGTTATTCAAAGGCCCAGCAGAGTTGGTCATTATCCACCCGTTCAGCCTGACTGGATCCACTAGCAATGAGCTTGACAAGAACAGAGGTGTTGGTCTGCTTAGTTTACATCTGTGCCCCCAGAACCTAGAACAATGTGTGTACCTGGAAGTGAGCTATCTTCCACCTGTGAACATGGCACACAATGGTCCCTCTACCTGGACACTTTTTTTTTTTTTTTAAAGAAAAAGTGCAGGTGGAAAGAAAGACAAATAGGCAGGAGGAGAGAGTAGGGAGCATCTTATTTTATTTTTATTTTAGTTGTACATCTTGGTTGTTTTTCCCAACACACCTCTTAATTTTTCCACAGAACCTCCTCCTTGACTTTAAGGTCTTACCTAAACTGTGATCCCTAGTCCCAAGCCTCACCACCACTACCAGAGGCCTTCCCTGGCTACCCTATTTAAAGCAAGTTCTGTCTGACTATTTTCACCATTCATTAATTTCATTCATACCATTTACCCTAATTTGAACTTATTGTTAAACAGTTTATTCTCTTCCCTTTCGATTTACCTGCCAGAATGTAAACTCTACAAGAGCACAGATATTTTTAATATTATAAACCCAGTGTCCCCAATAGCATCCATTCAAGAAATATTTGCTGAATGAATCAACTTTCCATTTTCAACTTTAAGCTCTCCCTTTAAGCTTAGGACAACCTTGGAACAAACATAGTTATTCCTGGAACAGTCATAAAGTTAATAGCTATTAAGTCATTTATCATGAAGCTGACTCCATGCTGGGAAATAGAGATGCCACAGTGAGCAAGTTAAACATGGTTCTGAAACTCAGAGAGCTCACGGCCTAGCACAAGGGGCACATAGTAAAATCAACAACAAGGGGCAATGAGAATCATGTAATACATAGTAATGTTATTATAGAATAACCCAGTATTCTTGGAATTTTAAGCCACAGTGCCAAAAATCTACATTGCTATAAATAGTGAGACCTAGACCTAGCTAGAATTAAACTATTTCAACAGTCCACACACACACACACACACACACACACACACACACACACACACACGTTCCTTTATATACTTGCCATATACATCATAAAAGCAGCAGTCCTTTTAACCGACTTTGTTGGGGTTAAACTAGTCTCCCCTCCTTTGCTTTTTTTGACCTTCCTTACAGGACAAGTAGCAATTTGCTTTCCACATGGTGTTGCTTCGTGATTTCCTGCTGCTGTGCATTCTTTCTCAAGCTCTGACTTCTGCCTCAGCAGAAATGACCTCACAAATGACTAAATTTTGCAGGAAAGTACACTTTCTCCCAGTTGTGACTTTCCCTACCTTGTGCTTTTCTTCCTACTTTTTAAAAACAACTCTGTATCTAAATTTATTTAGTTCATACAGCATGGGTCTCTAATTCTCCAAAGGTTCAGTGTGACTCTCTGTTTGCAGGATTTTATACTCCCACTGTCATTAATTTTCTTATCTTTACTGCTTTTTGATTATTTCTTCAACAATCTGTCTTAAAAATTGAGCACTAAGTCTGTTTTGAGGGATGGCTATAAATCTCAACAATGCATGGCCCTTCCATAGGAACTGATGTCATAGCCTGTGTACCTCCACCCTGTACCATGTGTTTCCATAGGCCTTTGTGGGTGTGTGTGGGGAGAGAGGAGTGTATATAAACCACATGTGTATTTTTCCATGAAAAAACAAATAATTGGTAAGACTAATAGTGGACTTAATATCACAATGAGAAACTGCCCATGTAATCAGCTGACAACATAGCCTTATAAATATCATTAAAGTACTTATAAAATTATAATATATCTATTGATTTTTTAAAAAGAGAATGGAAGTCAGGCAGACAGGAAGAAAGGAAGAGAGGAGGAAGATGTATTTCTTCATTTTGGTCATTCCCTGAGCCCCTGGTTGCAAACCCAGGTTCTGGGCTTTATGTGGTCTACACCCCACTGCCAACTTAATGCCTGAGCCACTAGGGTGCACCATATTGATCATTTCTTTAGAAACAGGCTAGAACAAAGAGATGAAGGACTAATGATATTATTTATCAAGCAGTTTTAAATGTTTGGAACCCTCTCTTCCCTGTCTTGAAGTAAATTAAACATGTAACATATACAGTCTTTTAGAAAGTGAAAAAGGTTCATGTAGTGAGAATTAACTTGGTTGATATAGACAGCCCAGTGGTTCTCAACTGAGGGAAACTACCTTGCACCCCAGGAGAAATCTGACAATGTCTGGAGGTATTTGTGATTATCATATCTTGGAGAGGGGCATCTAATCAGTAGAATTTAGAGGGCTGCCACATATCCTACAATATGCAGTTTACCACCTTTTCACAGACACAAATAGATCCACATGGCAATAGTATCAAGGTTGAGAAATCCTGAGATAGCCTAATCTTAGCCTCAGAATTAGATTTCTATAGTTTTTGCCCGAAGACATCATAAAAGTTTCAGTTAATATTTTCTATAGCCTTTATTTTAGACATATCTGATTCAGAAGACCTTTATTAGAAAGTGATAATATAGGCAAAGGTGTATTTCTTCTTGTCATTCAGTAATATAGCTGGACATGTTGGAAAGATGTGTTATTTTCACTGTCTCCTGGGATTTTTACATAAAAGATGATATAGTCATTTACCAGTTTATCGAAAGTTCCTCTTGGTAGACGACATAAGGACTCATAGTCAATATAGTCACAGCACTATGACAAGGGCAAGAGTCAGAAAGTTTTAATAATTTGGGTTCCATTAAATTCACAATCATCTGTGAAATAATTGTAAGGATTACTTGTAATACAAGTAATCGGTAGATATTAGAATTGAGCTCTTATTATAAATAGATATGTATGACTACTGGGTCATTTGGAATGCCATGTGGGATATATGATTTATACCATCAGCTCTCAGGAATGTGGAATTAATAGGGTATTATGATTTTTACCATATCCCCCAGAGTAGGCTTTCAGTAGAGGTTAAGCACAGAGATATGTCTTTAAGGTAACAGACAGTGAAAAGGTCTCTTATGATGGACTGCCAACCTGCGAGGAAGACTAGCAATAGAGAAAGCTATTTTAGGCTTGCTTCCAAATATATACAGCCTTTATTCTGATAGCCCATTTTCCTCCTAATGCTTAATTCTAATTACTGATTTCCAGTTGTTTTTATAATAACATTCTGGGTTATTACGATTAAGTGTTAGTGTCACTATATTAATAACATTTGAGCATCTACTAAGTGCTCTTTAATTTACTTAATGTTTTATTTACATTTCCCCACTAATTAAACAATCTGGTGAGACATGGTCCCTTTGTTATTGGGGACAATGAGGCTAAAGAAGCTGTCTTGCTTTCCTGGGGCCACAGTACTTGGCAAGTCTGGATTTAAACCAGGGTTGTCTGACTTCGTACACAGGCTATGGTCTCCATCTCCAAGTTGTTACTGCACTACTATGCACAGTGATTTGTTTTAACTCTTAACCCGTTTGATTTGTTTTGGGTTTCCATGATGAAAGTCATACATTTTATGATACCTTTAGAAAGGGAGACTTAGAAATTAAAATATAAGTCATATATTTTGGTAAGACACAAAAAGATTTAGGATCATTACTTCAACATTGGCAGGTAATGACTCGAGATCATGTAACATTGTTCTGAATCCTGTTGGCCTTCACCAGCTGAATTTTATATTATCACATCGCACTTACGTATGTTGAAGACACTTCCTTACAGAGGGTCTTTGCCAGCTGAGAGGAGAAACCTAGTTAAGGTTTAAAATATTGCTCATAAAAATCATTGAAATCATTAATTACTGTTAATACCACTACACTGATGTATCTAAGATTTTGTGATTGCAGGCTTTATCTAAAAACCATGCAATTCCATTTTTCATTCGCAGCATTTACACAGTTAAAGTGTCATATGTCCATGTTTTAATGGTAAGGATAACTAGAATAGGGTTTCTTAAACAAAGTAAATAAATTTCACAGTCATCTCTGGTTTATTAGGTGTTCTTTCAGCTTTTTAATTTTTTTTCCCTGATTATTATGTGGCATATAAACTACAAAAGGGTAAAAAATAAAAGAAGTGTTTCTCTTCAACATTAGGCTTGAAAGCCTATTCCCCAAAGTCACCTGTTTATGAATCTTCTCTTTCCAGAAATATTCTTTGCATATAGGTGTAGGTAGACATAGGTACATGCACACTTATTTTCATGTAGATATAAGATAGCTTGGAAGACACGTGGAAGACAGATTGGAGGCGGGGATAAGACTGGAGGGGAGGAACTCTACGCATCTAGATATGTATACTTACACACACATGTGTATATGTTGTTTCTTCTCCGACTATAAATGGGAGTATATGACATACTCTACTGCACTTTAGCTCTCCTTCACTCAATATTATCTCTTGACTTTTACTGAATACCAAAAGTATACCTCTTAAGCACTGCAAAAGTAAACTGCTGAAAAGATATTGAGGTTTGCCTTTGGAAAATCAGTATAAGAAGCATTTTAACTGTCTAAAATTAACTTTTTATTCCCTTTTCATTTGTTTAATTTAACGTTGGAACTTATTCCAGTGCTGATCTTTCACGACTTTTCACACTTTCAATTTTATTTGTTTGTTACCATCATTTTACTCCACCTCCTCATATCAGAATGAACTGGTTTCCCTGTATGTCAAAACCGTCACTGAAATACTGTTCAGAAAACTCAGACTTTACAAGTCGTGTTGAATTCATTACTCATTTCTCGAGAAATAAGCTAGTGTTTCTTAAGAGGAACCATGTCTTCATTATATATTTCTTATTAGGTATAAAAGACACAGAAGATTATGTTGCTACTCTATTATTTTTATGCTCAAAAGAAATGTAAAAAAACCATTGTTATTTTGCTTCTACATTTAGAGGCTATGAACAATAGACTGAAATTAAGAACATTAATGTTTTCTTTTGCTCTTCCAAATGTTTACTGAAGGCCTTCCATGTCCTCAACATTGTGGTACGTATTCAGGATTCACTAAGAAACGTTTCAGACTTTTGGCTTTAATAAAGCTAATAAAAGAGACAAGCAAAGGGGTGAAAAATAATAGGAAAGGGTATAGTATAAGCAAGATGGGTACTGATAATGTGGGGATTAGAAGCCAGGTAGGAGTCAGAGGACGACTTCTGTAAAATGCTTGCTTTGAATTTTTTTTTTTTTTAAGCAAAGCTTCAGGCAGGAAGAAAGTAGGCAGGCAGAAGAAAGAGGAGGAGGAAGCATTTTATCCCTTTTTACTTAGTTTTTCATCTTGGTTATTCCTCTAGGCCTGGGGATAGGAACCCAGGTCCTGAGGATGTATGTGGACTGTACTCAGCTAGAGGTGGCCAACCTAACCACTATTCCACCAGGGCATGCCTTGCTTTAATGATTGATGAAAACAACCAGACAGAGAGGGGATTAGGGGAAGAGTGTTATTAGAGGTAGAGAAGTGGGGAAATGTTCAAGCAGAAGGAATCATTCCAATCCAAGGCAAGAGACAGCTTAATATATTTGGGAAACTATAAGCACTTTCATATAACTGGAGTGCACTGGCTAGGTGATGACTGCTAAGAAATCCCCAGGGTTCTTTCATGCCAAGAAGCACTGAGAAGCTAAAGTTTAGAGGCAGGGAGTAAAATGAGTGGATTTTAACTCTGGCAGCTGTATGGCAGATGTAATTGAGAAAGATGGGAGTAGGCCATTTCAGAAGCTACTGAAATTGTCCAGGAAAGGGCTGATGAGACACAGGCTGAAGCATTGGCAGGAATGATGGAAAAAAAGTTTGAGAATGATGGAGAAATTAAACAGACAGGGCTTAACTCACTCCTGAGTCATTTAGTAAGAAGGTACTCAAGACCTACTGACTAGTAAGCTCTGTCCTAAATACTGAGGATTTGTAGAGCATTTGAAGAAAAGGCTAATGATCAAATACAAGCAATGATATTCTCCATACTACATTGGGAATTTATACTAAGTGTAATGAAGACTGAAGAAAAGAATAATCATTTCTATCTGGGGAATGGCCGTCTCTATCCTGCTGGAGTCTTGCATGTGAATGGCATGGAAAGAAGTCAGGGAACAGGTCCCAGAGGTCTCACATGTCTCATTTAAAGTTTGGACTTTATTCACTGGGCAAGGAAAGCAATTAGCAGGTTTTAAGCCAGATATGCCTTTTTAAGAGTACACTGTGAAAATCATGTGGAAGACAAATCAGAGGTGGGACAGGAGTTGAGGCTGGAAGGATAGTAAAAAAGCTAGTTTAAAAATATAAGTGAGGTGAGAATTACTAAAGCAATGTAAGAGGGAGGGGAGGGCACACATAAGATTTTCTGAGTCAGTAATACTGTCATGAATTAGAGGGCTGAATGGAACAACAAAATTGAGGATGATTTCCCAATTTTGGAATAGCCAACTGGGTGAACAGGGACAGGGAACACCACAGAGAGAGCTGTGTTCATGGAAGAGAAATGTGTTTAGCATTTGTTCTGTTGAGTTTTAATAACCTGTGGAAACACTAAGCAAAGAAATCCAGATAGTGGCTAAATATCCGGGATGCAACATCAACAGTGCTGTCTGGCAAAAGATACAAAACAATCTGAGAATTATAGTGTAGAGTAGGCAGTTGCATCTCTGAAGATACATCATAATGTGCAGCAAGTGTGTGTTGACTGAACCCAGAATAAGTTGATGAACAAAACTCTTGCCCATGAAAGGTAAGGGCATAAGTCTGCCCGTGGGACCCCCTCCAACTTCATGGCTTCCGCTTTATTGATCTTGTCCTGTTATTCTAATACTCCAACCTTCTTCCCACATAGCACCATTAAACTAGCAGTTTTTTTCTGCAGAATATGTTTTGCTCAATGATAATTTCCTCAGAAAGGACAGTTCTGACAACTCTGTATTAGACTTCTCCATTCACACTCCTGTCACCTCTGTCATATTCTCCCTATTTTTTATCTTCATAGCGCATAACACTATGATTTCATTTGATTGATCACTTAGTATCCCGTTGACTCTCTTAATCCCCTTTATCTTGAAGCTCCATAAAATAGTATCTTGCCTATCTGGGTATTTTTTTAATATAAAAATGCTTAGATTATTTTAAAATTAGAACTTTACTTTAAAAAAATCATTTTTAGGTTCACAAAACAATTGGAAGTACAGAGATTTCTCAAGTGCTCCCTTCCCTCACACATGCCTAGTCTCTCCCCATTATCAACATCCCCTGCTAGAGTGATACAACTGATGAACCTATATTGCTATATAGAGTCACCCAAAGGCCACAATTTTTCAATTAAGGTTCAGTCTCAGTGCTATGTACATTCTGTGGCTGGGATGCCATGGTGTTCTATATGAACCAGCATCTCCTCAGGAGCATGGCAGCCAGCTATGGTCAGAGGTAGACACAGGCTCAGTGAGGAGGATTTCATAAGGAAAATAGATCCTAGAGAGGGATGGGCATTTAGGGGAAGAAATCCTGTAAGAAAGACTTTATTGCAGTTATATGTCCATAATTTCTCATACTGCTATTACTCTTTCCCTTAAGAAGTCAAATTAGCAAGGCTATCACTGTAGCTATGTTTGAATGGACTATGCTTCAAAACTC
The DNA here is from genome assembly GCA_004363575.1 of Solenodon paradoxus. Classification (NCBI taxonomy): domain Eukaryota; kingdom Metazoa; phylum Chordata; class Mammalia; order Eulipotyphla; family Solenodontidae; genus Solenodon; species Solenodon paradoxus. The sequence continues at coordinate 696,679 of RJWH01000066.1, forward strand.
TACAGGGTTAATTATGTGCAATTATCCATCCTCCAGCTTAAGATAGGAAAGGAATCCTGAGAACTTTTACAATGCTTAATGATTACTTCATCTATCCATGTGGATGAGATCTAAAATATCACAATCAAAAGAGTTGAGTGATTAGTAAGTATAATATGGTAGTCCTAATAAGATTCTGAAGTTAACTGTATAAAAAGAAAAAGAAAATAGCTTCAGTGGAAGTCCTGAGGACCAGTATTGCATCACTGAGTTTGCCGCTATCGACCTAGTCTGGTATGGCACATAATGTATAATGGTGCTTAATTAATATTTGTCAAATGAATGAATGTTTCAGCAGTATGGAAAGTGGTCAGAGGTCTTCTATGAGAGATGAATAAAATTTCCCTCTTAATTTGTGCTTCTTGAAGATACATTTTTCATAAGAATGATGATAAATAACAGCATTAGAAGAATTTGTTTTATCATGAAACACTTGTCAAGGTAAATGTTTATGTTATTTGTATTTGCAGATCCCAAAAGGCTCATCTAAACTATATTAAAATATAAACTATTAAATCATAGTCATAATTCTGTATCTTTCTTAAAAAGCTAGTTTTGAGGAGTAATCAGATGTAATACATATAAGATAAATGATAGCAGTCAATTTGGCTCCATTTCATAGTCATTGACAAGGATAATACAGAAATAACAGAAGCCCCCCCAATAGAATAAACCTTTAATCTGCTTTAAAAATCAGCAAGAGATTGATAAAATAGTGATGAATTATGAGATAAGGATATATTAACTCAAGAGGTTGAACAGTCTCTGTAGCTTGGACCTGAATCCCTTTTGTTCACGTATCAAAGGAAATCCATCCAAAAAAATAGAGATTCAGGCAAGTTTAGTGATCCATTGGCATAAGGCGTTCCCTCAGGGCAGACACAGGGAAAACAATCTTGATGAGAAAAGAAGAGATAGTAGTAGGTCTCATTTATGAAGCATCTCCTATTATATGAATGTCAGACTCTCAGTGCTGGCTTCCTGGACCCAACCATACTAAAGAGAACACTGAAGTCTCAATGTGAGCTCCAGGTTAGAATGAAACTGAAGCCTGGCTAACTGGTAAGGCAAAAAGTTCTGTCATAACACATGAAAGTGACACATTGTTTAAGCAGTTTTTTTTAGAATAGGACTATTTCATTTTCAATTCAGGAAGTTCTCTTCTGCTAATGGAAACTTGTGACTGCCTTCTGAGATTTTACAGCAGAATATCAAAACCATGCAATTCTCTGAGTATTCTATATTTAAAATATGGCAAAGAATATGTATAATAATCTTTAAGGGTGTCATACTAGATGTTGACTGTTGTAGAGAAACTGGAAATAGCTAGTATTTTTAAGACTTCTATATTACTAGACTGCTTAATAACGTACTCTTAAAACATATTTTGAGCCAATGATTATGTATGATTATGTATGTATTACTTCAAAAGTATATCTACTCAGATTTAGTTATGAAGTTTGTTTTGAAGTATTTTTTTTCATTCAATGATAATGTGATTTTCACATCACCAAACTAACAATCAGTATTTTCTGAATTTTATTTAGATGCTAACTCATTTGATCAAACCTTAAAATCAGAAGTGAGGGAGATAGGGATCTTACCAGAGTACTTTGAAACTCACAAGTTTATATATGCAAAGATTTCATTTGTTTAAAACAAACTATGACTTTGTTTGGTGGCTATGATTTCACTTGGTAACTCTCAAGCATTTTCTAATGTGAGAATCTTGGCTTTGGTTTATAATTCTTCTTTTCCAATTGGAAAATTGAAATCTTAGTTTTCTGAAATGTTACTTTTAGCAAAAGAGGAAGGAGAATATTCCACTGTGATCACACTTGAGGAAATTATTTTGAATAAGGCATTAAAATCAATCTTTTTTTAAAAGTGATTTTTTAAATGTAGGAATCAATTACATAGTATCAAGAGATAACTGAGAACATAAATTAAAGATCACTGAAGCCTTACCTATTGCTTACAAAAATTATCCTAGTAGTTGCTACTGCTATTAAATGTATCCAAGGAGCTCCTAGGCCATCTGGTCAAGTCCCAAAAAAACACCTTCCAAGGACAGAGAATCAATGACTCTCACCTTAGCAGTTACTTAGGTGAATTTTCATTTGGAAGGACCAAGCTTTGGGAAAATAGGGCAGAATAAGATGAACCTGTGTGGATGGAGCCTAGTATTTTCCATCAGTCAGAAAACACACACACACACACACCTACTCACTACTGGAAGGTGGAGATAATAAGGCGCCTGGAACTGGCCCTTCATTCTGTCTTCTATTTAAGAATAGAAATCTGTTAAGGCTTTAACACACAATCTATCACTTTTAAATGCTGCTTTCTCACTAGTGGGCATTGCTATAATTTCAGTGTGTCTACTTGAAAAAAGTAAATCATTAATTACAGTAAAGGGAAATTGTTTTTGAAGATAAGAGAGCAGTGATTGCATGGCATCAAGAATAACTAGGTCTTCCTTTAGACTATTTCTTTCTTTAGATCATTGTCACAACTGATGATACTACTTTGAATTCATTATTTCAACTGAATGGAAACACTCCTCCCTAGTCAGAGAAGTATGAGAATGACAAAATTTACTAAGATAAATAAGCAGCACTAAAACAAAAGAATCTTAAAAGACCCAGGAAGGTAGCAGAGTTCTAAGATAGGCCAAATTAATCTATGCTGCTTGAATTTTAAATGTATAAATTCATATAGTATGTGTTCTTTGTATCTGACTTTTCTCATCCAGCTTTACAGTTCTGAAAATCACTTATGTTGTTGTAGGGTTCTCACGATATGTTCATTCATTCTACTGGTTGCTAGAGACCTGAACTATTTCCAGTTTGAGGCTGTTACTATTACTACTGTGAAAACTTTTATACATATCTTTTGGTGAATATATATGCCTTTTTTTTCTTACCTACCAAGGAGTCTAATGGTCATGGAATATACACATACTTATCTACATTGAAGCTTATGAAACAATTTTTCATAATGGTTGAGCCAATTTTAAACTCCTACCAATAGTAATATGACTTTAATATTGTTTTACTTTAATGTTAAGGAAAAAGCAAATGTCACAAAGTAAACATCAGAAGGGCGCTTTTACATTGCTATATCTTCTTTTTATGAAGTCATTTCATTTAAGGGTATTTAGACATTGATGGGAATATTTTATAGTTGGCCTTAGGTCACTATGCTTAAAGATTCAAAAGGTGTTTCTTCCATTAAGATATATTTTCGAAGCTAAAAAATATTCAGAAGTGCTTTCATGTTTACTAATGGCAAAACTTTTAGTGACTTTACATATAAAATATCTGTAATTTAAAACACAGAAAACACAGTTTTCACCGATTGTTCTTTAATAACAACACTGCTTACCCCATTCTCACATGATGCAATTGAGATGCAGAGAAGTTAAAACTTTTGTTTGGATAGTATCACTCCCTGTCAGGTCTGGCCTGTGATTCAGAGGTCCAGCATGCCAACTGAGTCATCGATTTGTCAGATTCAGGCATTGGTTTTGTGAGTGAGTTTCTGAAGTATATGAGAATTGTGAATTTATTAGCTGAGCATTATGTATTTCAGGTAGTTAGCACCATTTCTAATTTGCATGATTGATTCATCTTAATTTAGATATGCAGGTTTTTTTTTTTAAAGATTAGAAATCAAATCATAGAAAGATTCTTGCTTAAAATTACTAGAAGGTGATGCTCCATTTTTTGAAGTTCTAGTTCAAGTATCTTTAACTTCTAAAGCATGAAGCATTTTAACAGTATGTATAATAGCGCATTATGATGACAGATTATCAAATTAAATGGGACTTATTGAGCATATAAAGAATGAGAGCCCTCTGGTGGGGGGTAGGTATGAAATATAGATTGTGATACAATGTCAATATTCAAATATGAATGTAGCAATGTGAACAAAATAACAGTAATTTTTAAATGTATAGATTTCTTTAAAAACTAGGCACGGCCTTAATCTCTGCATTTCAGGTAACTTTCAGGAAGTCGCCTTCTCTTTTAATGAGTATGCCACCTCTTCTGCAGTAAATGTCTTTAATACCTTTACCCATAAACCCCCTTGGGACAGACTCAGATGTTTTCTGGCTATGTCTGTTCTTATCTCTCCCTTTAAAAGTATACTCAATTGTTACTAATAAACTTGTCAAGTGCTGCTGCCAAAACAAAACAAAACAAAACAAAAAAGAATAAGAACTATACTGTGGACTAAAAGCCAGGTATAATAAGGGTCAGATCTATGTCCCAGAACTGCAGAGTTGCTGCTGTGAATTTATTAGTAAAAAATCAGTATTTATATCCTAGTTTGTTTCATGAAGTGTGACACTGTAGTGATTGTTTAAATATAAATCATGGTTGGAATTTTCATGCGTCCATTAAAATCTTTATGACCTGTTTGAAATAACTCACTTTAAAAGTAGATTATAGCACACCCTAGTGATAAAGCAGATGAGTCCACTGTCTCTGTCCAGGTACAGTCCATGTAAATCCCAAGGACCTGGGTTCATGTCCCAGGGCAGGGCAGAGGGTGGGAGAACAACTAAGATGAACAACTATATAAAATAAATAAAATGCTGCTTCCTTCTCTTTCTTCCTGCTTGCCTGCCTACTCACCTTCATTCCCGTCACATCTTTCCTTTAAAACAAAAAGTAGATATGAAATGATATATGCCTTATGATCACAACTACTAACAAATATATAGAACAAGACTGAAAGAAAGTACATAAAATATTAATGGCAGCTCCCATGTCCCATGTGATTTTTGGAAACAAGAATATTTTGACAACTTTTTTATGTTTCCCAAAGTTTGTAAATTATTATCTTAAAATGAAAAAAAATCCATAAAATTATGTTGTGCTAGAAAAACCATTGAAAATACTATTGATGAATGAAGAAGTGCTCAGTCAACCATTATTGAATCAGTCAATCAATACTTATAAACTATCTGTAGAACTCCAATGATTACATGATATGTAGGACTAAGGCAATCCCCAAAGTATTTTAGCCCTGGCGTTAAAAGTACTATGAACTTTCATGCTAAGTATGTTAATTTACAGGATAAATTAGATCCTCAGTCAGAATTATAAACTGTATTAGCAGTTATGTCCCTACTAATGAAAAGCACATTTTAAATAGTACTAGATCTGCTCCAGTGGTTAATACCATGGGTTTTCCATCTTTTCTGAAGCTTTAAGAAATAAAGCTTACAACTATATTGGTTTCTTCCTATGTGCTTCATGTAACTTTAAGATTCAATAAAAATATTTTATGTACCCTAGAGAAATAATAGAAGATTTCTTAAAACAAACAGCATGGTTATGTGGGTCCATCCCACCACCACCGCTATATCCAGTTGCAACACCACCAAATTGGTTTCAGAGCATGACAGCTAATACAGAAACATTTCACAAGTTCACAGGATCTGAAAAAAAAAAAAAAAACAACCAAAAAAACCCCAAAACATTCTGTAGTTCAGTATCATTGGGACCCACACATTTTTCTTGGATTTGGGGGTGCTATATTTTATGTGATATGCATTTGGAATGTAGGTGCTAATTTGTCTTGACCTACCAGGTGTTGCAACTCCTGGTACATTCTGTTTCATAGGTGATTAGACAAGAAAACTCTAACAACATGATAGTTTTAAGACTGACTTTGCAGAATGTCATTCTGGACTTGAAAATGATCCTTTGGATGTGCAGGTTGTGAAATGAATCTTTTATCTGACTGATGGTTAGTATGAGAAGAAGACCAAGTAAAGGACATGAAGTTAAGAAAGCAAATGCCGACATGCTCAATGCATTCTTTCTGGTATTCACTCAACAAACAGGTACGGAGTGCCTTCTCTGCCAGGTGCTGATCTCAGCGCTGGGGACATGGCTGTGAGCAAACAAGCAAACCCCTCATAGAGGATGCACTCCCTGGCACAATCACTGTGGATATATATTAGAAGTTTTTAATTTTCTTGAAGAATTGACTGAACCAGACACTAAGTACATCATTGACTGAGTACCATTTAAAATATAATTCTGTATTAGACTCACTTCAGACATCTTTAAAAAATAAGAATCAAATCTTCTTAAGATAAAGTCTGGAAATCTGCATTTTAACAATCATTCCCCCAACTGTCTCTTCACACTGATGTTTAAAAACCAAGATCTTGTGTTAAGTGTTCTTCACACATGTACATTACCCACCAACCAGCATGATCACCATCATGAGGATAAGAGGAAATGAAACTTTGGAAGGTAATGTTATGTATATGCCCTAATGGTAGAGATGGTTTCACAGGTATATACTTATCTGCAAACTCACTGAATTGTGTACATTAGAAATAGATATGTATAACTTTTTATATTTCAGTCATACCTCAATAAAGTGGTTCAAATGACAAACATTTTTTTAAAAAATTAAATAATACAAATAAAATCACTGGTCCAGGAATGTATTTCTAATATTTATATGAGGAAATAATAGAGCAAAATATTTGTGCCAAAGTACTTGCAAACCTTGTGATCATAACAAAAATTGTTGACTTGCCATGGAAGCTGTGGTCTTCCCATTCTAACACTGTGTTTGGAAAGAAACAGCTGCAGGCTGACTATATGAATTATTTCCAGAACACATCTTGAAAAATTAAATAAAATATGCTTAATAGCATGTCTAAATACTCTAATAAATTTCATCATTTCTCTTCTTCCTGTAATTTTTATAGATATTTTTGGGTTGACTTTTTCTTCATCAAAGAGCACTTAAAATTCTTCCTATTAGTTCTATGATGGTGAGTAGGAAGGGGAATGTTATTTAAGTGTCTATCAATGCTCTTTTGCTAAAAATGGAGGTAAATAAATAATTAAAAATCACAGATGGAATACCTACAATTAAAACTACAAATATAGGAACAGAAACAAAAGTTTCATTTAAAAGCAACATATAAAAGAATCACAGCTGTTGTTAAAAGCTGCTTTGCAAAGAAATATGAAGTCAGCTTGATTGATAATGTTTAATGCCCTTTGAACATCTGTTAAAAGGCCTTCTTTCATTTTTTAGTAATTTTTGAAAACTGAAGGACTAGTTACAAACTACTTGCTTGCCTAAGCAATATGATTTTATATCGTGTAAAATATTATAAAACTCTTATTTCTATGTGCATTATCTTTATAGGTTCAATCAAATAAAAGACATGTAGTCAATCAAACAAAAGCAACGATTGCTAAAAGAAAGTTCCCTGTTTATTTTGTCTCAGCCGGGAAAATGGTCCTTTTTAAGAGGAGATCATTACAATATTTTTTACCAGCTATAAAAAAATAAACTGGCTCAGGTGGCTCAGGAAGCTAAGGTGCAAGCTATGAAAACCTTGGACCACGTGTTTTAATTCCAAATACCTTAGAGTACAAAACTCATTATATCTAAGAGTATCTAAGTCTATCACTGAGTAAAGCCTCAGAGATTCTTAGTTTCACTCATTGAGACTATCTCAGAGCTTTCTTAAATGCCATATCTCTCAATGTCTATCTACCCAGCATTGTGATTATTTATATAAGTCTATCCATTGTGTGCTCTTTGGGTTGACAGCATGTCTCATTTCTGAATATTGTATAGCATATAGTAGATATTCTGACATGTGTTGTCTGGTATTGCTGGGTAACACAGATTAAATTATTTTCTATTAAATAATGTATTGATTAGAAAGAATTAAAGTTATTGAAAGAATTAAAGTTATTGTTTGGACTGTGAGCTAATACAATAGAATTAAGATCACTAAGAGAGTTAGAGATCTTCCTAGGGAGAAAGAGAATTCGATAGAAACTGATAATCCTGTGCAACTGAAAGTCTAATTTGCATCCATATCACTTGGGGATCTTGTTAAATTGTAGCTTCTGACTGTCAGTCCAGGTGAAGTCTGAGAGTTCACATTTCTAACAAGTGCCAAGAGGATGCCCACCTTGAATAGCAAGTCTAACATATTTGATTACAATAGAGAATTTGATGTTGGTTACATGTGGACCACCTCACTGCGACACACTGTAATCTTAAAGACTGTAGGAAGAATTTCCATGAATTTATATAACTTTGATTTTAATTATTCAGTACCAAGAAAAGTGAGCACTGAAATGTGGATAGACTTTGTCATGGACCAGCTGATTTCCTTTGTACAAAAAAATACTAGACCTTTACATAGTTAGGAAGCCTTCAGATGGGAAAAAAAAATGTTCATATAGAAGGCCCTTTGATTTCAGTTCAAGGGCAAACCATCTGGCCCTCTCCTTGTGTAGTAATCAGACTAATAGCGCCAGTGGCTTCATTGGAGAAAGCATAGAATGGCACTTTAAAAATCTGTTCATGGCCTATTTTTAGACACTGACAACAGGGGAAGGAGTGTTTATTTCATGTTTAATGCAACCTTCCACTTCAAACTAAAAAGGTTTCTTTTCCTCCACTGAGTTTCTATCAAGTCTCCCAAGACACATGCCAGCTTTGCATATCCCTAACCTCTAAGATGATTAACTGTTTAAAATTGAAAAGCCTTGAAAATGCAAATCCGACCACAGGCCCCCAGTGAGGTAAAAGACAACTCAAATAAAATGTTTCCAGATGGTTTAAGCATTATGCTCTTTATGTGCTCAAAGCAAGGGAGGGTTCCTAAACTGGACGACTTAGTAAAAAGTCATTTTGAGGAATATTTAACAGCTTCCTATTCAGAAGCGTGTGAAGGCTGCTGCACAATTCCCGAGGTAGCAGACGTTCAGTGAAATTCTGGGAAGCAGCTGTTCTGCTCCGGTAAGAGCTGCCTTAGCAGAAGGCCGGGATGGCTTGTGCAATCTCTTGTTTTCAAATCATTTAACATTCCTAATCTATTTTGCAATCTTAAAATGTTTTCTTAACTTGTCAGTTTAGAATTTGAGAGCAGGTTGTATCTGCTAATCCAAATCAATGGATCTTGCTGCAGGAGAATACTGCCATTATACCTTTATTAGCTACATTGAGTTTTTACAAAGAATCTTGAACTGTCAAATTTCTTACCACACATACCGTATAATACCTGGACTCATTTTCTCTCCCTGAGCAATTCAGTCGCTTCTCCTTCTGACAATCTCTTTAAGTAGATCCCATGCTTTTAAAAAGAGAGACATTCAAGTTACTGCTTATTTCTAGCTCTCAGTCACAAAATCCATAAAAATTGTGTTGCTTCAAAGTAGAGTGAGAGAAAGAGTATGGATTTTCAGCAGGTGTCAGGTTGCTTATTTGGTTTCCCACTTTGAGCAAGGCAATGCCAATTCAGCATCTAGGATGCGCTAATCTGTTGAATACCCATATTTAGCATTTAAATAGCAATTTGTTTTCAAAGTGTTTGGTGAACATTAATTAGCATTTCTTCACAGCATGCCTGTGAGATGGGTCAATATCATTATCACCATTTTACAGATCAGAAAAGTGGGATGACAGAAGCTGTGTTATGTGAATGAGGAAATATAGCAAGTCAAAAGCAGCCAGGAATGAATTCATAGCATCAGTTTGGAAGCTTAAACACACTGCACTTTCTGAGCATCAGTGCCCCTCTACCCATTGCTCACAAGGGGCTTACTATTAGTGAATGCAAAGATAGTTTTCCTTAAGCAGCTCATGTATAGCTAAGATTAAGTACCAATCTGTAAAGAGACCTTTATTGGCAAGCTACCCAGTTTTCTCTCTCTCTCTCTCTCTCTCTCTCTCTCTCTCTCTCTCTCTCTCTCATCTTTAATCAATGATGAGGGTGACAACAAACACATGATATTTTAAAAACACATGAAAATTAATAGCATAAATGTTAGTTAAGAGACTAAGGATGCACTAAATATTCAAAAAGTCAAAGCAATGAGACACATCTATCAAGCCACAATTATAGTGCTCTTGACTGTTTAGTTTTGGTTATACTTTAAGAGGACTAAAATCCAATGAAAACATGCTTAAAACTGACTAGATGCTAATAGGAATTACTTAGGCTGCATAGCAACACACCTAATTGATTGTAGCCATCTTTCACATGACGGATGTCATGGGGAAGAAGGAATAGAATCTGAGTTTGGCACTGGAACACTAGATTATTAGTGGTTAAGAAATAAAGGGGCAAGACTTCTATAGAGAAAATATTCTGAGAGTCAGATCTGTCCAAGAACAAATCAGTTAACTAAGGAGATATGTAAATCCCCATTATAAAACTCATTTGCTGTTATAGGATTAGCAGGAGCATGTCTTTGGATACTGACATCCCAGAGTTTGAATCTTAACTCTACCAATTGATCTAACATAATCTTGTTCTTAAAGAATCAAGCAACAAGAGTACCTAGTAAATAGTTAATGTTAGTGTCTCAGTCTAGAACAGTTGAATCAAGTGCATGTAATATCCTATGGGAGCTTGGACAAAATGCATTTTAAACATTTCAACATTATGCTTTGGATGACCTTTAGCTTCAGCCATTAATCAAGGGAATGAAATTTGTAAATGGTGATATTTCAAAAACGAAAGTATCAATGAATTGAAAGTTTGTCCCAAAGTTTTTACAGCATATTTCTGAAAAGTATTAAGTGCAAAGGAAGAGAAAACTGTGGCCATAGAGATCTTCAGTATATTTAAAAAAATGTATTCTTTAATCCTGTATTAAGATGTTTCAAAGCATGTTTTACTCGTAAGTAGTAAATGAAACAACTTTAAACTTAGAGTACTTCTGGCATGCCTTGGTGGAACAGCAGCTTGGTTTGCTGCCTCTATCCTAAGAACATTCCTCCTAAGAACAAGGTTTGCATCCCAGGGCCAAAAGGAACAATCAAGATGAACAACTAAATAAAATAAATTAAGTGCTTCTCCTCTCTCTTCCTGTCTGCCTGCCTATTTACCTTCATTGCTGCCTGAATATTTCCTTAAAAAAAAGTGTTAGTTAAAAAAAGCACTTTTTTAATATATTGTATCTTCTTTCCTTTGTCCTTTTTGATCATTTTTAACTGAGGCATCACAAATAAATGAATGATTAAGTAAATAAAAGCTTGAATGCAGGATCTTAACAATGTAATATGAATTTTCTCTGTAAGAATGCCAATTAAATTGAATATTTTAAAAATGAATTAGCATATGCCTATATTACAGCAATTTTAAGCACATGACTGTGAGTGGTGAGACTTAGGGTCCTGGTAGTAATTGAAAGGGCAAATGAGAATCGGGATGAGTATCAGTGACTTCAGTAAGTCAGCCAAAACATTCATCCAAGGTAAGTGGTTGCTGGAAGTTTTTACCATGAAACAGCTTCTTGGTAGAGGTGCCTACCTAATATGACATGGGACATTTTCAACTAAAAACCCTAATAGTAATCTTTTTTTTTTTTTTAAAGAAGATCAAAGGCAGTGTAGTGACTTGGAAAGAGGTATCAAGTGAAGCTATCATCCTGTTTTTTTGAGGTACTCTGTTTTAAGATTTGCTAGCATTTAAAGGCAATTCCATCTTAGAAAATGATTTCTGTCAAATTTTGCTTTACACTTTGGATCTAAATCTGGAACAGATTGAGTTTTTTGCATTCTATTTTTATTCATGGAAAGATTATGTAAATTAGAACCACAGATTTACTGATTTCAGTCAAGCAGAGTTAAAATGAGAACAAGCAAGTTCCATGATCATCTTACTCTCAATCTTGCCTCACTCACAAATATACTCTAAGCAGCCCATCATCTTTCCACCATGAGATCCTCATGCCTGCCTATATATCCCTTTTTCCTCATTCTCTCTGATTATAACATGAGAAATGTTTTTCTCCTGTCAAAAGCTGATACATTTCTGATGCTTTGGGCCTTGTTTCTCAGACTCCTGGCTCCTTCCCTTGTAAGTCTCCCCACACCCTCCATTTGTCTCTTGTTTCATTATTTCCTTTCAGAGTCTATTAAACGGTGGTGTCTTCTGCATTTGGAGATGCTTCCTGTCTAATCTAACAAAAGTGTTGATTCTTTGATTCTCATAGAAGGAAAGATTCATGGAAACAGTTCTTTGTGTGCCACTAAATTCAGTATCATAACCCATAGCCAGAAGGGACCTAGGCTAATTTCACCTATACCTCCAGACAGCAATCTTCCATTGTTTAGATGGTATTGCTCACTTGGCAAATGTGGGTAGAGTTAGAAGGTGAAGGGTGTGGATGGCCTGTAGAGGGGCTTCAACACAGCTAAAGCTAAACCTTTGGAGAAAATACCAGGGAAATACCAGAAATTGTGGCAATATTCTCATCCTTTTTAAAAAATTACTTTCCAGAGAGTATCAACTAGGGACTGTCAATGATATTCCTTATTATTTCTATTCATGGTGACATGCTTAGTGGTGAGTGGTAACAACATGCCTGGCATTCTTCAAAACATGTTGGGTATACTAATTAATTTTCATGACCACCGTATTTTCTATTTTACTGGAAAGAAAACCAGTATAGAGAAATATTAAATGATTTCTTCAAGATTATATCAAGAAGAGCAAAATTAAAACCCAAATATTCTGAAACTAGAGCTAGTCCTCTCCCTACTAAAAGATTACCTATAATCTCTATTTAGGAAGACAATATTAAAAAGCCTAAGCAAAAGATTTCCTGTGTTCCCTCAGGTTAAGTACACTCAAGTGACTTTAGTCTGCTTTATTTAAAAGAACAAAGAGTATAATCTATTTGTCAGAGTCCTATTCCTTTGAAAATAAAGTCAGACTAGTAGAAAGATAATTCTTGGGATTTATTTTGGGATTTTCCCTCTGAATATATCCCATACCATATGCATTCTTTTATAAAGATCTTCTCTTCATTATCAAAGTAGGCTATAAAGCATCCCATCTTAAAAAAATATGTAAAAAGCTATTTTTCTCTAATGCTTCTATAGTTTTGTGTTTTTGCATAGATGATTAATCATCTAAAATTTCTATTTGTGAGTGTGTTCTAAGTTAAGAATCATATTGATTTTTCTTAAGTTACAGACAATTGTCATAATAGCATAATAGCATATTAAATTGCTCAAAGAAATTCGTGATCACCTTTTCAAGAACCTTTTGACATTGTATTAAACCACCATAGATATTTTAATATGAGTAAAACAAGTTGCATTTTTTAAAAACATATACTTAGGGGAATATACACCTGACTGTTTATATGTAGCATTATTTACAATAGACAAGATCTGAAAACAACTTAAGTGGGCATCCACAGATGAGTAGATAAGGATGATGATGTAGTAATATATAATGGACTAGTACTGAGCTAAAAAAAAAAAATAATAATCCTATCATTCACAACAACATGTATGGGTCTAACAGGTATGCTTAGAGTGATAAGTTGGATGGAGGAAAACAGACACCCTACGGGTTCACTCATATGTGGCATAGAGAAAACTAAACAAATAAGCTAAGTAAAACAAAACTAAATCTTTAGACTATAAGATCACATTAGTGATTATCAGAAGGAAAGGGGGAAGGGGCTGACAAATAGAGTAAAAGCAGTAACTTATATGGTAAATACTAAAATTGAACTTTTCAGTGGCAATCTCAGTATATACAGATGTTGACATATAGTTATGCTTATACAATTAAACTTATAAATATAATACAGTACTATTTCAACAAATTTATTGAAAATATTTTAATAAACTTAATTTTAAGCTAATTTGTAAAGTACTTTTTTTAAGGAAAGGTGTAGGCAGGAATGAAGGCGAGTAGGCAGGCAAGCAGGAAGAGAGAAGAGGAAGAAGCATGCATTTATTTTATTTAGTTGTTTACATTGGTTGTTTCCTTATTAATCCCCTGGACCCAGGACTTGAGATCAGGAGTATGTGACCTGCACTCCTTAGGAGGCAATTAACTTAACCACTACTTTACCAGTGCATGCCAGAAAGTACTTTTTCAAGAATTGCTTTCTCATTTAGGATTACAGTAAATTTTACAGTTTATTCAGAGTTTGATCTTAGTTGTTACTCATTTCTTCTGATTGTTGAAGGTGCCTAATAATGTATATTTTAAAGTTGGCATGGTTATTTTGCAAAGGGTATCAGTCAAGTGCACACATACTACAAACTTGTTATAATAAACGAATGTTTATTGCATTTTCTCACCATTCTGAATTTAGCATAATGGTTCTGATTTAGAATTGAATGAATGAATTCCTTAAAATGTAGTTTGACTATTTTGTCTTACAAAAAAACCCAAACAATTTATTTAAGGAACTCAGAAATAATATAACAACTAAGTCATCTTAATTTTCCTGATGATTGACAGTTATTAAGAAAGGCTAAGATCTAAAGTAAACTATTGAAAACTAAGTTTTCTGATCTCTTTTAACAAAAATATTAATTAAATGTCCTTTGCTGTTATTTAAAACTTTAAATTAGATTGAAAACATAATAAAAATAAATGAAAGCAATGATAAAGAATTTTTAACTATAACATCTATATATTCTATCCCAGATTCTAATGTACCATCATCCCATTAAGAATCACTGATCTCATTGAAGACCTTTTGATTTTTCACCTCAAAAATTGTTGAAAACCTAAAAATATCCTTGGATAGTACTTCAAATATATACCAAAAAAAGACTTTATTTATTTTTAATTGATTTTACTCCCAAAAGGTATTACTATAGGTATAATAGATGTCATTCCTTGATTTATTGAGACATTTGAAAATTATCATTTACATCTACATCTCTTTTCTCCATACCCTCTTTTAAAATATTCATTTTAAAATGTAACATAAATACATATATTTAAATGCCTTCATATAACTGTTTGACATTCATACCAACATTGCATATTTGTAAAAGCAATGATTTATCTCCCCATTTAATAGGGGAAATGATTGACAGGGAAAATAATGTACTTTGCCACTATCATATAGCTGATTAGCAGACATTGTGTTCTTTATAAAATTAATTTCTTCTTAATATTCCTTTTTAAAAAGTCATAAAACCAGCACCCAGATGCCTATCTTTGTTTTGGATTTTCCTTTTTCTTTTTATGCTACTTCTTATTACAGTGGTAGTTTAGAGCAGAGTTATGAGGACAGTCTACAAAGGGAAGCCTAAGGAGTGACAGAAAATCCACCTCCTAATTGTAACGTGGATCTCACAATAATAGAGGGAATAAATTACACAGCTGCAATCAACTTAGATCTAAACTCAGGTGATATGAATGTAGCAATATTGTGCCTTCTCTATGTAATTGCAATTACTTTCAAGTTTATTTTGTCATCAAACAAGCAATTTTTCAATCAGTACAGCTTGTGAAAATCAGCACTCTTGTTTATAAATTATTTAATTCATTTATCATTCACTTCTTAATGCCCAGTCCCACCCTGTGGGGGTGGGGGTGGGGGTGGGGGATGGGGGTGGGTGGGGAGAATAAGTTTAAGGAAAGATTATGTGGGAAGCAAACATACAGGACACAAAGGTAGTATCTGGTTCTGAATCTCAAAATAAATTATTTGTGAGAAAAGAATAAAGCTATTAGAAATATTAAATAAGTTTAATAAAGAAAATATTTGTCCAAAATAAACATTAAGTATATTTTATACTTGGTTAATGTTTCCTTATTTTTAGATATCTTACATAAACAAACATAGGAACTATTTGTCTTGAGGAAGACAATTAAGCAGAAAGATACTGACCTCACATCTTTTTTTTCCTAACACAAATGACAAAAACTGGACCCATGGAATTCACTCCCAACTGATGGTACTTTTTTTCTTCAACTTCTGGACCTTTCTCAACTTTGGGATCCCAAAGAGCTTTTTCCATTTCTTCTAAATTCTTCTCTAAGAAAAACCTATTTGTTTTTCCTAAGCCAAAATATTTTTTCCTTAAAATAATGCTCATCATTTAATCAGATTTTTTATCCTTATTTATCCTAACACTAGCCATAGTGAACTAAATGAAAAATCCGTTAGGTAGTATGTTTGCCAAAATAAATTTAACATAATTATGAATAGAGGAAGAGCACAAATAACTAATGAACTAGTTAAATAAGTTTCTATTTGATAGAATAAATTAGAAAACTAAATATTATAGTGAACACCAACACCAAATTACATAATACAGTGAGCTCTGTAACAGCTCACTAAGAAGAGTCAGACTATCTGGGAATTGACAGTAGATAGTAACTATTTAAAAGAATGAGTAGCATTTTAATGGACCGGGCTGTGCAGAATGTCAGGTAATTAAAAACAGTGGTTTTCAAGCACATTTTATCTTTTGCAGAAATTCTTCCTCACGTAAAATTATTTAGAAACCTAATGTATAACAGCTCAAAGCAAAGTTGTCTGAAGGGAAGGGGAAAATGGGCAAGAGTCCTGTAACTGTGTCCTTTTGGTACTCCTTAAATCAACTCTCTTAAATCAACCATTCATATTTTATTTGTGTTTATATATTCTGTAGCTTCCTTGAGTACTAATAGCTGAATCCCAGAAAGGAGACATTTGCAGTGATTCAGACTTGGATCCTAGCAGTAAAAGGGGGAAAAGCAAGAGGATAATTAGGAAGAACTTATAAAAAGAGAAATAAAATGTACTGAAAGGGACTCTGGGAAGAGGAAGAAAATAGTGTGAGATGTTGCTGCAGTCATGAGTCTGTGTATCAGGAAGAAGACAATTGTAATAGGTAGAGAGCTGGGAAGTCAGGAGAAGAAATGTATTTGTTTTTGTATGCTTTATTCCATTATTTCCCCCCTCTCAATATATCACAGTGTAAGATGAACTTCAAAAGCAGGGAATTAAGAGCCAGATTTACTTTAGTTGGATCTTGAAGTTTCTGTCTTTTCAGAAAATTTGGAATCTACTGATAGACATTTGCTGTGCTTTAAGGCTTTTACCTGCAGACATTCTTGGACCTGCATCATTTATAACATACCAGGTACTGAAGATAGAGTAAAAAGAACATGCTGTCTTATCATCGAGAACACTCCAAGATTTGTTGAGGAGACAGATGTATTTAACAAATAAACAAATATAAAATGAAAACTGGATTAAATAGTGGGGAATGGTATCTCGTACCGGAAATATATATATACTAGTCCTATCTAGTCAAAAAGAGTATCCATGAGGCAATGACACGTTTATGTATATAATTACTTAGTGATTGCACAACGGCCCCCAGAAAGGCATGGATGATGCCATTTTGTATGTGGCATTTGGGTGGGATTCTCCACTGGCCTTTGCATTTTTTTCTTGGAGGCTGTGGAGGCAGGTCCTAGGCACTTTTCTCAATCTCTTCTGATAATGATCCCCATTGTTTTGACTAATATCTGTATTAACATCTTAATGAATTTCTAAATATACCCTTAGTCTTTGGGCTCTGAGTGAATTGCAGCAGAGGCATGCTATGAATCTGAAAGTCCATTCTGCCTCCAATATGCAACTACCCTCACACTCCTATAAATAATCAATAGCCCCTCCTCCCAGGCTGGTCTGCTTCTTTCATGGACCAACCGATTTTGAAGTTCCAAATAAACTCGTTTGGATATTCAAAGCATTTCTCTGGGTCACTACTTCCATATTCCTGTATCAAACCCCAAATTCCCCAAATCTTTGAGGGAACCTCTTAACATTTAGTATAAGATGTGAGGTAGGGATGGATCGAAATATTTTTCCTTATAAATAACTAGTTATCCTATAATCTATTAAATTATGATTCTGTCATTTGCCTTTTGTTAAATATTTTCACTATGAATATACTATTGAGATTAGCCCTACAAAACAGAAAAAAATTAGACTTGATATGCATTTGAAGATTTTAAATTATTAGCTAATAAAAATAACCCAAAATGTAAACTCTAGATAACAAGAATTTTAAATGTCCTCCAGTATTGGGAGCAATCCTATTTAAAATAGTCATTAAAAAAAAAAAAAAGAAAGAATCTAGTGGGATTTGGAATGTATAGTTTTGTTTGCAAAATAGAGATTTTTAACTCATTGATTATAATCATAGTTATATTCTTTAAATCTCATACATTTTCTCCTTGGAATTCTACCTCTCTTAAAAGACTAAACATGAGTCATTTATTTTTATCTTATAAGGCTTTCTTAAAAACTTGTTTTAACTAATTTTGAAAGCTATCTGTATAGACTTGAAACCCAGATTATTCTTTACCCTTTTTCTAAAAGTACTGTAATGACAGTGAGTATACCTACTGGGTCTTATGAAATGATTTTATTAATCATTAATATAAAAATCCTTTCTGTTATTACAACTTTATACATAAGAAACAAAAATGAGCTCTACCCACTCCCCAACAAGGATACATAAGTGTAATTAGAAAGGTCAGAATAACTCAAGTCATTGGACTTTCATTTCCAAAAAACTTGACTTATGAAAGATTAAGCTTCAGTTATTTTTAGTTAGCACCATGTTGGAAATACCTGCCTGTTAATTAGAGCTGTGATTCCTATCCGTTCCCACTGTAGTGCTGTGATCATACAGCACTATAATTAGGATTTTTCTTCTAAGAAAAACATTATAATAGACATCATGCTATGCTTATGTTATTTTAATTGGGTGTTTAGCTCTAGGGATCTTCATAATTTATCATAAAACTTTAATGTTAATAAAATCAGCTGGAAGGAAGCACTACTTATCTACTTGATTACACCAGAAGGAATAGGATCTTAATTTTAGCCTTTCTTTTCTTAAGTTAATGAGAGCAAAGAGTTTTAAGTGGATCAAGGGATCTAAGCACTGAAACACCATGCTTCACCAAGTATTGCTTATGATTCATGTGAAAGAAAAATTACACAGGACAATGCTGAAAAGACAAAGAAAACTGCATGCAAAATTTACAGTAGGGGAAAGAGATTGAAGTTGACTAACAGCTTTTGTTTTAACTTTAAGGAAACTGATTCACAAAATAATGCAAACCCATATGTGTAGGTTCACGGTTCATCAACACACCATGCTCACCACCAGAGATTTAAAATTCTTAATCACTGACCTTTGAATACCCTCCATTATTTGCTCCCACCCACCACTCCTTCCCTACTGGTAATCTCAGTTCTATTATCTATGTATGTCCAAAGGGTTAGTTTTTGTTTTGTCTGTTCATATGCTTTGTTTCTTTATATTCCACATATGAGTTAGATCATCTGGTATTTGTCTTTCTAGTTTATTGCACTTGTCATAATCCCCTCTAGTTCCATCTGTGTTGTTGAAAATACAGTATTCCATTGTGTATATATGTACACCTTCGTTATCCATTCATCTAACAAAGGGCACTTAGGTAGTTTTCAAATCTTAGCTATTGTAAACAATGCTGCAGTAAACATGATGGTACATATATCTCCAAGAATTAGTGTTTTTGTGTGTTGGGGATAAATACCCAGGTGTGGGATGGCAGGATCATATGGCATTTCCATTCTCGATTTTTTAAAGCATTTCCATACTACTTTCCATAAGATTGCACCAGTTTATACTCCTACAAACAATGTAAATTGGTTCCCTTTTCTTTGCATCCTTACCAACCCTTTTTGTTTCCAGGCTTGGATAAATAGGCATTCTCACAGGTGTGGGGTAATGCCTCATTGTTGCTTTGATTTTCATTTCCCTAATAGCAAGCAAGGAGGAACATCTAGTCATGTGTCTGTTCACCATCTGTGTGTCTGTGGAGAAATGTCTAATTCTTCTGCCCATTTCTGAATTGTTTTTCCATTGTTGAGTTTTAAGTTTTCTTTATACATTTTGGATAGTAAGCTCTTGTTAGCTCTGTGATGTGCACATATCTTCTCCCAGTTAGTAGGATGTCTGTTAATTTTTATAGTTCATTTTGCTGTGCAGAAACTCTTTAGTTTGTTGTAGTTCCATTTGTTTCTTTTTGGTTTTGTTTCTCTTACCCCTGGAGTGCAGTCCCCCAAAACATCTATAAGGCTGATGTCATGGAACAAACTGCTCATGTTTTCTTCTAAATATTTTGTTTCCAGTTTACTACCAAGTCTCAATTTTGAATTAATTTTTATGTATGGTGTTAGGACTGATCATTTTCTGCAGGTGGTTACTGAGTTTTCCCAACACTATTTGTAGAAAACATTTTCCTTTCTTCATTATATGTTGTAGATCCTCTGTCCTAAATTAACTGACAATTTATGTGTGAGTCTATTGCTGGTGATTCCGCTGTATTCTACTGATCTGTGTATATTTACAGTACCCCGTGATTTTGATCACTGTCACTTTTTAGTATAGCTTAAGATATGGGAATGTGATACCTCCACTTTTGTTCTTTTTTCTCATGGTCGTTTTGGCTACTTAAGGTTTTTCTGTGATTCAATAAAATTTTAAAAAATTTTGTTTTATTTCCTTGAAAAATGTCTTTGGGTTTTGATGGGGATTGCATTAAGTCTGTATATTTCTTCAGATAGGATGGACATTGGAACAATTTTAATTCTTCCCAAACATGAGCATGCAATCAATATCTTTCCAAGTACTTGTAGCTTCCTCTATTTCTTTCAACAATATCTTCTAGTTTTCATTGTACAAGTCTTTCACCTCCTTTTTAAAATATGTCCCAATGTATTTTAATTTTTTTGCTCCTATTAAAATGGGATAGCATTCTTAACTTCATTCATTGTTTGCATATAAAATGCAATAGATTTTTATATTTGTAGTCTGTTACTTTACTGTACTCATTAATTCTGCTAGCTTTTTGGTGGAGTCTTTATAGTTTTCAGTGTATATTATTATGTCATCTGAAAATAGTGATAATTTTACCTCTATTTTTCCCCACTTTGGATTCCTTTTATTTCTTCTTGCCTAATTGTTCTGGCTAGACCTACAGAACAGTGTTAAATAGTAGTGGTGAGATTGGACAGCCTTGTATCATTTCTGATCTTATAGGAAATACTTTGTTTTAAACCACTGAGTATGATGTTAGCTGTCGGTTTATCCTATATGTTCTCTGTTATGTTATATTCCTTCCATCCCAATTTATCCCGATTTATGTAGTTTTTTTAAAATCACAAACAGATGCTGAATCTTGTCAAATTGTTACTCTGCATCTATTGACAGGATCATGATTTTTCCCTTGTTTTTGTTGGTATGGTACATTACATTAATAGATTTGTATATGTTGAAAAATCCTTGCATCTCCAAGATAAATCTCACTTGGTCATGATGGATGATTCTTCTGATGTATTCTCTGATTCTGTTTGCTAATATCTTAAGATTTTCACATCTATGCTTATCAAAGTTATTGATCTGTAATTTTCTTTTAGTATCAGTGTAATGTTGATCTCAGAAAGTGTTTAGAAGTGTTCCCTGTTCTTCAAATTTATGGAAGAGCTTGAGAAGGCTAGACATTAATTATTCTCTAAAGGACTGGTAAAACTCACTAGAAAAACCATCTCTTCTAGACTTTTATTTCAGGGGAACTTTTGATTACTTTTTCATTTTATTGCTTTTGATAAAGCTATTCAGGTTTTCCATTTCTTCCTGATTCAGTAGTGGTAGGCTGTATGATTCTAAATAGCTGTCTATGTTCTCTAGATTATCCAATTTGTTGGCATAAAGCTGTTCATACTAGTCTCTTCTGATTTGTATTTCTGAGGTATCTGTTATAACTTCTCCCCTTTCATTTCTTATTCTAATTATGAGAGTTTTCTCTATTTTTAATAGTGAGTCTAGCCAAAGATTTGTCAATTTTATTTTTTAAAAGAATCAGTTTTTGGTTTCATTGATCTTCTGAATTGTCTTATAAATTTTATTTTTGTTTATTTCTACTCAAGGTTTTATTACTTCCTTTCTTCTACTGACTTTGGGCTTCAGTTATCCTTTTTCATTCCCAGTTGCTATAGATGCAAGGTTAGTTAGATCATTTAGTTGTGATAGGCCTGGATTGAAATAAATTTCCTTCTTAGTTCTGCTTTTGCTACATCCCATAAGTTCTAGTAGCTTGTGTCTTTATTCTTGTGGGTTTCCAAGTACTTTTTAAATTCTTCTTTGATTGCTCATTTACCAAAAGTCATTCAGAAGCACGTTGTTCAGTCTCCATATATTTTTGGATTTTCCAGTTTTTTGTTTGTTTGTTTTGTTTTTGTTTGTGTGTGTGTGTAGTTGATTTCTAGGTTTATGCCACTGGGATCAGAGAAGATATTTGGTATGATTTCAGTCTTTGTAAGTTTGTTGTATTTTTGGTTGTTTCCCAATATAAGTCCTATACTTAAGAATGCTCCATGAGCACTTGAGAAAAAATGTGAATTCTACAGTTGTTTGACAGAGTGTTTGGTAAAGGTCTATTAAACCCATCTATTCTAAATTGCCATTTAAGACTGTTTTTTTGTCTGCTTATTTTCTGTCTTGTTGATAGGTCCGTTGTTGTAAGAGGAATGATAAAGTTTCCTACTAGTGGATATTTCTGTTGTCTATATTTCTCTACTTTTGTCAATAATTGCCTTATGTATTTTGATACTCCTTTTGGTGCATCTATAAATAACAATTATGACCCCTTAATCATTATTTAATTCCATCTCTGTCTTTTTCTACCTTATTTAGTGATAACATCTTCTTTCCTGATGTAAGTATGGCTGTTCTGTTGTTGCTGCTGCAGTTTTGTAATCATTTGATTACAAGCGTTTTCTTCCAATCACCGACTGCACACTCAATGTTTCTTTCAAACTTAGATGATTTTCTTATATGCAGCAGAAAACTGGCTTCTGGTTTTTAATCCATTCACTCTCTCTGCCTTTTTAATTGGTGAGTTCAGTCCATTAACATTTAGGGTGATTATTGATATGCAACTGTTTATTGCCATTTTTTTCATTGTTTTCTGTGTGTTTCAGACAGTAACCTTGTTCTCTTATTTTCTTGTTAGGTCCTTTGAGATCACTGATGTTGTATTTGGTTTCCCTTGTCATTTTCTCCCTTGTTTTTTTCTATGGAGTTATGTATTAAAGTTTTCCTGGGGTTTACGTGAAAGTTTCTATGTTTACAACATGTTTTGATTTGAAAGCAAGGTAGTCTTGAGATCATTTTAACAATCCACATTTTTACTCTTGTCCTTCCCACTTTTTATACATTTGATTCTACTTCTTAGTGGAATTTCTTTTCAACTTATAGAACTGCCTTCAGTATTTCTTATAAGGTTCATTTACTGGTGATTTCTTTTAACTTTTTTTGTCTGCAAATCTCCTCATTTCATCAGTTCTAAGTGATAATACAGTAGGATCAAGAATCCTTGGTTAGAAATATTTTTCTTTCAGAACTTTGAATATATCATTGCCATTCTTTACTGTTCCATAAAGTTTCAGCTGAGAAATGTGCTACTAGTCTTGTGGGGATCTTTGTATGTAACTTACATTTCTCTAGTTTCCTTTAAGATTCTTCCATTATCTTGTATTTTTGTCATTTTAATGACAGTGCATCTTGGTATATGTTTGGGTTTCTTTGGTTGGAATCTTTCTGAATCCTGATCTGGAGATGCTTCTTTCTTCAGTTCAGGGAAAATCTCTTTAAATATGGTTTCTGCCTCTTCTTGGACTCCTGTGATATGAATGTTATTCCTTTTGATGTTATCCCATAAATCTCATACATTGTCTATGTTTCTTTCTCTCCGTTTGTTTGCCTGAGTGTACTCTACTGCCCCATCTTCCAGCTCAATTGAAGGAGTTTTCCAGCCCCTTCACTATATTCTTTAGCTTAGCTATTGTGTTCTTTAGCTCCATTAATTCTGTTTGAAACTGCCTCACATTTTCTGTATCTTTGTTTTCTTTTTGTTTTGCCATTGTTCTCCTGATTTTAGTGAGTATTAAAATTATTTTTTAAAGTCTTCAGCAGGTAATTAGCAATTCTGCTGCACTCAGATTTCCCCCTCAGGTTTTGTTTTGGTCCATCATTTTGCATATATTTCTCTGTCTCTTCATTCTGTTTGGCAATCTGTGTTTATTTCTATGGGTTAGGCATCCCTGATGTAAAGACCTTGTGTTAGGGCATCAGGTTGCACAGTACAACCTGAATGTTGGTCTGGAATGCTGCACTTTCTTTCATTATGCTGCACTTTCTTTCATTGTGTGATCTCATCACTCATCAGAATTGCTGAAACTCTAAACTGGCACTGTGTTGAAGTTTAAGAGTTCAGCCTACAGATTTGGAGTTGGGGTAGGGAATGCAGAAGTTTCCCAAAGAGTCACAGGCATGAATAACAAGGGACAAGGGGAGAGATCCAAAAGTTGTGTGTCCAGTCCATAAAGACGCCATGGTCCCAACAGTGGCCACTAGAGAGAGAGAAAGCTGGGAGCTGCTTGTAGCAAAACAGTAGCCCCCATGAAAAACTCCTCAGTCCTCAAGAGGAGCAGTAATCTCAGCAGTGGGTAACAAACAAGTTCTGGGACCTGGGGTTAGAAGCTGTAGGAAGAACCAAGCAGACAGCAAAGTTTTTGATTAGTAGCCCCAAGAAGGTGGAAAATGTTGTTTCAAGGGAGCCCCTCCAAAGATCTTCCCTGAGAAACACCAAGAATGGAGTGCTCTTTGCCAGGAATCACTCAGCTATCTGTTACAGACCTGGACTGGAGAACAGCAACTGTAATTACCAACAGTGAAGGCACGAGTATGCTAACGATGGACAGGTTGGGTGTTACACCCTGGGGATTTTCTGCAATGACAGCCTTCAATGCTTGTTCCTTGAGGAAGCAGCATCTCAGGCTATAATAAGGAGGCTATCCCTCTTTCTACCACACACAGCAGTTTTTGATTCAAGGAATGAAAGTCAGTTCCCAGGTGTGGGGGGCACTTACTGAGGGGGCAAGCCCGTCAGCTCCAGGGAGAGTGATTGTATCACTGAATCTCTCCCTACAGTCCCTGGGGTCTCTGAACAGGGCAATATTTATGAAGACATATGTCCTTTCCCTTGGTGGAACTGCTAGTTCCCATTCTTTTTCAAAGGTCAGAGTTGCATAGTTTTGTTGTAACTCTGGATAGGTGAGCTTGAGACTTAACAGTTCACCATCTTACTGTTATTACTTATTCAGGAGAGTTTTTAAGCTGAGGTGAACTAGTAAAAAATACTGGAGGATTTCATGTTATTAGACCATCTGCATTTGTTAATTGGTGCTAACAGAAGTTAAGCTCCTAGTCTTCTAGCGGCAGAAGGGGGGGGGGGGCTCTATATTCCTTGTTGATTACATTTCAAAGGTCCTTGAGAAAGACTTTCCTGGTTTGTAGAACAGGCAGGAGACTAGAAGTAAATTTACATCTCAAAGGAGAAGAGGAAAAGTTACAGTGACAAGTTTTCTAAAATAAACCTCTAAGAAAAGAGAAATCGGGTACCTACAGATGGGAAGAAATTGGTTTCAAGTTTTGTTAGGCGGAAGGGAAAGTAAAGTCCATCTTGCTCTCCTAATGCTCGATTACTAGATTTTACCTAATCTGGGAATTGATCTAGAAGTATGTTTTATAATGATACACGATCTTAAAATCTTTAAACTTTATGTATATGACTGAAGGTTACTCATTAGTAACCCAGTAAATTTGATATTAGCATATAGCAGGGATATCTTTACAATCTGTGTCATAGTGCAAGAAATTTCACTATCAAAGGTTGATAATAAGACAATGAGTACTTCATCTAAGTCAGACACTGTTCTAAATACGTTTTATATAATGTTGAGAACAGTCTAGGAGCAGTTCTTTTCACTTCTTTTCCCAGAAGTTGTAACTTATCCAAAGTCAGAATGTGAATGGAAGAGCAGCTCTCAGAACCAGGCCCATGACTCTGGAGCCAGCATCTTAGCCCAAAATCCATGAGCATAAACTGAAACAATGATAGAAGAACTCGCAGGAGAGGTTTTTTTTTTTTCTTTCCTTTATCTAATTGAAATGTCTCCCAAACCAGGGGGAGTCCCTCCATACCACTTTAATAATGCCTATAGAAGCCTTAGTTTTGCCTTGTTTGTTAAATGGAAAACTATATTTTCTCCATATAGGTGGCAAAAACCATCTTCTACCTTTGCTTTCATGCTCATTTACTGTGGTCTCTCAGCAGCAATTCATTTATTTGTGCAGAAATTACGTGAGAGAATCTAGCCTGATTTAGAATCAGTTTAGACTCCTACAATCCTTCCATATTCCAGTGGCACAAAGCAGAAATGATGAGGGGTGTCCCCGACCTTTTCTGCTGCTTGAATGACTACATCAATTACGAAAATAGTGAAGAGATGTATGACCACTATAAGTCATGGTCTGATAATACTGGACTTCAAGTCATTACTTAAGTAAGATATACAAGCTTTAAGATTTGTGCTAAATCATGTGCGTAATAGATATGTGAAGTCTTATGTCACATTTTACTTTTTAACTTAAAGGAACATTTCAAAGTCTGGGGAATAATGTGAAATGCTGAGAATTTTCTGTTAGAAAATTAAAGTTCTTATAGTAAATGTCTTGATGGTTTAGTTTTTTAGTGCATACATTAATTCATTAAAATTAATTACCAGTATTTTATTACATAATACCCATGGGAACTGATCATCTAGAAAAGTATACAAAGTAAAGCAGTGAGCAGAATATATTATAATTAGTACAACAAGCACTTGTCAAAATTATACAGCTGTTTATGAATTTATATAATTAGTGCTTATCTTCCCCACTAAATAGTTAACTCCATGAGGCCAGGAACCTGTTTCTTTTGTTCTTCTACTCATAACAACTGACATTCTAGAAACAAGCAAAATATTGCAAAGGATGGGATCAGAAAAAGTTGGGGGTCAAAGAAAGTTACTGAACTAAAAGATCATATTGTTATAGAATCTATTACCTTTCTCATATTTTCAATATTTATATTATTTATATTCTACTAGCTTTCTTGAGCATCTATTCTGTACATGACACCACACTAAGTTCTCCTAGTCAACTTACTCATAATACTGTATCTTGAAATGTACTGACAATTGAAGTCAATTTGCTATGTTACAAATATGTTATTTCATTCTGAAATATTAAGAATGTCTTATTTCTATTTCAGAATGTATTTGAACATAGACCTTCTACTGACATAAGAAATTAAGGATAAGCCAATTAACATTGAATACCACATAATGGGCCACATTCTATGTGTTGGAAGGACATCAAATTTTAGCTTCCAGCAAACAGCATTCCAAATTTCCATAGAGGTTACTATAGAAACATTAATGATGATCACTAAAAACTGTCATGTAGCCAAAATCCATAATCATAGATGTATATCTCATCCTTTAAACAAAATATTATGTTTTCCCCAGTCTTTATCGGCCCTGTTGTTATCTTCTATTATTAATGAATGACATAATGTTCATATGGAATAAGCTATGTTAAATCTTTGGTGAATTTAAATGGCTGGTTGCTTGAATTTTAGGAGAATGGAAATTAAAAAGGCAGCAACAACAAAGAAAATCTTAGATTTTATCTGTAGCACCTTCAGCTAAATAGGGATCTACTTGGGATTGGCAAGCTTTCTTAAGTACAATAAAAACCACTAATCAGGAAAATCAATTTCTCTGTTTCGTACTTGGAAAGTGAGGAGTAATTTTATGTATGCTCAGTGCCTTCATATAGTTGATACTTGTCCTCCAATACAGATGCTACATTAATTGTGCTGTCTTCCAAAAATGTATTGCTATGTTTACATTTTGGTTTTCAAAAAAATTTTGAAAGCCTACTTTGGAAATGATAAGCTCCCTTCTTCCCACTGTCTATTATTGTTATGCTATGATAAACCAAATTACCAGTGAAGGGGGTAGTTAAGTTTTATTGGTATTATATGAATAAAGAGTTTGTGAAGGTTGGCAAAGTAGCTACTAGGAAACACCTTAAATTCTTCTTTGCCTCTTTTCTACAATAAAGCATAAGTAGAAAACTGGTTTAAAGACATGTTGAATGCAAAAAAATTACTTGAAAATTACCAAAAATTTACAAATTTCTACAAGATAGGTTAATTATATATGTTTGAATAGTTATGCACTATTATCTTAACTATATGTCAAGAAGCATCTCTGTAGTCACTGCCTGAATATACATACATCAGGCTAAGTAAAGCAAAATGATGAGCAGTCAAGTTCAATTATTGTTAGATTTTAATTTTTTTTCAGTTGGAGTATTATTTAATTTCTAACAGGTTAATTTTAATTAATGCATATAGGGATTTATTTAAGCTAACAAATGATTATGTGACCTGAAATCATTATAAATTAAAACCTAATGAACTTAGTGATTTCTTTCTAATTTTAAATCTTTTTGATATTTGCTGACAGCCTGTGTTCAGAATACATCCTGACTGAAAATTTATATCACATGATTAAGAGTTAATAACTGTGAATTATTTTCTCTGCTGTCTGAAAGTATTTTTAAACTGTACATAATATGTGCTGCTTAGGAAACAGTATCTGTGACCGATTCACTGTGTTGTCTGACAGGTTACTTTTTTCTTTTAAACTAAAACAGCTAAGACAAAATGAAATGAAACAAGAAGACAGGTACCGGTTTTAATGGTAAGACTGTCCATGTGAGATTACTGTTCGGATTTCAATCAAGAATAAACTAGTTAATTAAAGAGCAGCAATGTTTTGACAGGATTCTTTTGGTTACAAGAGACAGAACTAGCTGAAACAAAAAGAAATCACTGTCCTAGTGAACTACAAAGTCTGAGGTGCATCTGGCACAACTCAGAGCTGTGTTCTGTGTTCTCGACGGCTCTTAGTCTTGTCTGTGTCACGCCTCTGGCCCTGTTTGGATGAAAAGGTCTACTTTTCTTTCTGGGGGATTTTAATATTCAAATTGTGTGTCTTTAGCCAAAGGGAGCCATTTTTTCACCAGCAGGATTGAGATCTTGGCCATGAATGATGATTATCTTCAGTAAACCATATATATAACAAAGTATATTAAATGACCAACATGTGACTTGTATTCCCTTTTAGAAAAAGTGAGGATCATGGAGAATAAAAGGAATTTGTTTTTAGTGTACGGTTCAGTAGTCTCAACTACATTCACATTGCTGTGCAAACAAATGTCTAGAACTTTTTCATTTGCAAAACTTAACTGCACCCACTGAACAAACACCCCATTTCCAAGAAAATACCACCCTACTTTCTATTTCTATGAGTGTGACAATTTTTGCTATCTCTTATAAGTGGAATCATACAGTAATAGTCTTTTTCTGACTGACCTATTTAACTTAGAATAATGTCCTCAAGGTTCATCCATGTTGTATGTAGCTTGTAACAGGATTTCCAAACGAAAAAAAAATTAAAGAAAAAAGTTTTAGTTATTGTAAAGAAATACTAATAACACGAACGCTCCCAGGCAACTTAAATTTATGAAATAAACATAAAGACTGTTGATGGGCTAAAAATAATTGAAAAACGTACTGCTCAGTTAACATTTTTTAAATACAAATTCATTAAAACCACTGAGTTTTTCAAGAAAAAAAGACGAAATCACATCTGTAGCCTTTGAACTATAGTGCTGCTGCTTTTAAGTGTTTCAACATGATGGTATTAAAAAAAATGAGACCAAAATTTTTATTCTCAATTTTCATGTATATTCTAACTTAACCTTTTATGTTTTTAGATAATTGTTGATTCACATGCAGTTTGTAAAAAAAAAAAGTAAAAAAGAGCTAATCTACATATAATCCAGTTCCCTCAATGGCAAAATCTTGAAAACCTACATTTAAATCACAACCAGGATACTGATATTGGTATATTCCATTAATCTTATCAGTTTTACCCAGTTTTGTTTGTTCTGATTTCTGTTTGTTTATGCATACACATAAGTATTTAGTTGCATGAAATTTTATCACAAATTGCATTGTGAATTTTAAAAGTACAAGTTGTGGATTAGATGTGACTATTTTCAGCAAGTAATTATTTTTATAAATCTTAGTAGCAAAATAATTCTCTTAATTTTATGTGACATACATACATGATATTGAAGATGAGCATATTTTATTAAACTAGATCTTTGCTTTCAGTTATTAAAGCTATGTCCTTTAACATTTTTATTCTCTATAATTATAGCATGAAATGTGTTTATTTATTGTCCCCAAATCATTTCAAGTTCTTAATATTTAAAATTAGGTACTGTTTTCCTTGTGTCATTATTATCAGAGAAGTAGGACAGACATTAAGAACTTTACTATAAATATTTGAAGACAATAACCGAAGGAAAATAATAGTGTCAATTTGAAAATTCACTCTTTAGCTTAGAGCCTTTGTTTATAAAAGATCATTAACATTTGCATTAAGGGCAATAGAACTCTGTAGTTATATATTTCATAACTAAATCACAGAAAATAAATTATTTTAAATATTTGCAAGTATAATTACCCAATCTTAGGTACATATTCACCATTATATGTTATACTACTTTAATGATACATGATTTCCTTATTGACCTTCATAAAATATTACAATTTTCAGAGTTTATACTTCCTAGAACAAGAATATCTCCTTTTCCCAAATCTTTCTTAATCTTATATATATGAAGAGATTCAAATAAAATTCTGTAAGTTGGAGGATACTTTCTCTCAGGAAAAATGCAGTGGCATAATGGGGGCAAAAAAAACCCCACAAGTTGTACTAAATTGTAATAATTCCTTCACATAAATAAATTATGGACAGTTCCTTCTTAATAGAGAAAAAATAATGCTCTTATTTTCTTATTGAGAACAGGAAAGATGTTTATGAATGGCTTTCCCAATAATGACATGGCTTCTTATTTCCCCTTTAACCGAGATCTTATGAAGACAATTCAGTTTTTAGTTTTTAGATGATGATCTGAAGTCAAATACTCACTATAATGAATATATTGAAAATATTTTCTAAGAAAACTTAAGGCAATTCTCATTCACTCATTTATTCAGTACCTACCCTCATACTAATAGTAGTAACAATAGTCAAAACAAATAACAAGAACATCAACTACAGTAATAACATTAACTCTTACTATAATTTATCAATAATAGTTACTATATTCCAAGTACTCTTCTAAGTTCTTCAAATACAAATACTCATTTAATACTAACAGCACCACTATGAGGGAAAAACTATTGTATTTCTCGTTTTACAAATAGTTAAACTGAAGCATGGTAAAGAAATCTGTCCAAAATTCATGGTAATTATGCTTTAAAGTCAGGGTCCATACTGGCAGTCTGGCTCTAGAATCTGAGCACTTAATTGCAATGCATATCTACCTCACTGAATTAAATGAGACATACAACTGGAAAAGGTTACTGGCCACCACAGCACTCCTAGGTATTGCAGTCTATCTAGTATTTACTGCAAAAATTTGATGACATTAGTCCATCAACTTCTCACTTCTTTCATTTCTTTTAAGAAGTCTGATGTCATTCTAGTGTCTAATCAATCCTTTGTATTTGACTTCTTTCTCAAGTATTTTCTCCCTGGAAAATTTTAAGGTCTTTCCTTTATTCAAGATGTTCTAAAATTTCATAATGTTTTGAGAGATATAAATATATATGACTTGTTGATTTCCACAAAAAGAAGGCACTGGTCTTCTCTGCTGCCTCAGATTAAACCTGACTTATGATTACATGACTTGTCTAAATCTTTGCTTTTTGTGTAGCTCCGTTTCTTCTACTTTTCTGAAATAAAACATTTCCATCTGGCAGTTATTTATCAGACCACTTCACCTCAGTTCTTGTATCCTGAATTGTGTATATAGAACAGGTTATGTGCCCTCTATTTTCAGGGAGTATATTTTTCCTGGTAATTTCTGAGACCCTCTATCCCAGAACCCTTTTGCCACTAATAGTGCTCAGTTTGGTCTTTGTCTCCACCTGCTTCCAGATGTTCCAGCTCAACTCATTAGCTTTTGGAAATCCTACAAATATTTTGGTGACTATGTATTATTCCACTCTCTTAATTTTTACAGCTGGGGTCTGCAGTATTTTGTTTTTAACGTTCTCTGTATCTTTTTAAAATAGGCTCATTAAAGTATAATTCACATTCTACAAAAGTCTCCTGTGTAAGTGTCCAGTTTAGTAATACTTAGTAAATTTATATAGTTGTGCAACCATCACTACAACCTAGTTTTACAAACTTTGCATTGTTCCAAAATTTAGCTTATACTTTTTTGCTGTCATCTTACTGTTCCTTTTAAGATTTTAATTGTTGACATTGAAGTCCTTTATTTAGATAAGTATAGTCATTGCAGAAATTGTGCTGTTTTCATCATTATAAGTCTAAGGGGGAAATGGATGTTTAATGTAGTAAAAAATTAATAATGTATCTCTTGGCATTTATTCTACTTCTCTCTGGCTTTTATAATAGATTTTTCTATTGCTTCTCAGAGAATTTCCTCCTTGAAAGGTGAGATTTTGGGTGATATACTTAAAGCACTGAGGTCAATCAGGACACACTGATGTTAATTGTTGCTATAATTTTGTTACTGTGAAATTATATTCCCTTTAAGTATAAGGCTCTGAAGGTACAATGAAATCAGCTGATAATTATTTAAAGGAGAGGAAGCCATTTAAATTAGAGGTCTTTATAATTAATAATTAGAATTATTACAAAGAAGCTAATAAGATTTTTAAAGTAAAATGACACTTTTTCTTAGACAATTTTGCTACATTCAAAGTTTAATGTGGTTGGTATTAAAACTTGTTACTCTAGTTTTAGTCATAATCTCTTACTCTCAGTGGATGCTTAGTTAAATAAGCTGACCCCTTTAAATTCTGTCTACTGAAAACCCTACAATAATTTATCTATCTCATAGTAAAATGTTGAGGACTTTTGTTAGAAGGCAACTCAATGGCATACTAGATACACTGAAGCACTAAGAGTATGTAGCCAAATCATAACCATTCCCATTGCATTCCAGAACTGAGCAAAGGTACAGCAAGCCAGATAAAGGGTACTATTCTGATTCAATTAAAAAAAACTTACTTAAAAAGAAAAATATTAGGAGAAGGTTGATAAATCTTTGATTTCCGATTTATTATAATCATGTAGTGTTTTCTATGTACTAGACACAATGCTATGAATTGTATGTATCAGTTTCATATTTAGCAACATTGCAAAGTACATTGAGGTAATTGGTTTTTTCCACTGTATAGATAAAGAGAGTAAGATTTACACAGATTGGCGGGGATGGCTTAGAATTGGTAGAGATAGTACTGAAATCCAGATGTGGCTGACTGCAGAGTCATTTAAATATACTCCTATCCTGTATATTTTAGACTTTCCTCCATATAAAATATTTTGCATATATTCTATTTATAAAATGTAATATAAGTTAAAGATGTTCTTATTACTATACTACCTGGACTATATATGGATGTGCTTTCTTTTTATTTTATTTTTTTAAAGGAAAGGCACAGGCAGGAATGAAGGCGAGCAGAGGCAGGTAGGCAGGAAGGAAGAGAAAGGAGAAGTATTTTTACTTATTTTATTTAGTTGTTCACCCTGGTTGTTCCCACATTATAAACTAAGACCTTGGGATGTATGTGAACTGAACTTAATCTTTACTCTACCAGGGCACACATTGATGTGCAGTTTTTAACGATTGTCTCTACCACCATTTCCATGTGCTTTTATATCTCTGTAAAGGAATATATTAGAAAGACAAGTACTATATAGACAAGCTTGGGTTGTAATAGTATGAGTGATGTGAATTACACATTTCAATAATAATACATTGCTTTTTCAATCGCAAATCTCACATTGATCAAATTGTGTAGTAATACTTCAATATCACTTAAAGGAGCTAGATACTGAAAATTAAAAGTTTGCCTCTGAGCAAGGTTTCCTATTTAATTGAGCTTGTTCCCTTTACTTAGTAAAGTAAAACACATCCTAAGAAATAACAGTTTCATTCATGTAAACAATTTAACCTTATACCTAAAAGAAGTAGAAAAAGTAAGAACAAAGAAACAAAAATCAGTAGAAGGAAGGAAATAATAAACATTATAGTGGAAATAAAATAGAAATCAAGAATATAATATGAAAAATCAACGTTTAGCTAGGCTGTCTCATTAGAGGAAACTCTAATAAATAGAATCAGTAAAGAAGAGAGAGGAAATGTTATGACAAATACCATAGACATACAAAGGATCTTAAGAGATTATTTTGACATCTATATGTCAACATTGGATAATTCAAAATAAATGGGCATTTTTAATATCATACAAACTTCTAAAACTGAATTAGGAGTAAATAGAAAGCCTAAATATACCAGTCACAAGCAAGGAAGTTATAACACTAATCAAGTCCCCAAAAAACAGAAATCCAGGACCAGATGGCTTTATTAGGGAGTTGTACCAAACCTTCAAAGAAGATATAATGCCTACGCTTCTCAAATTCTGTGAAAAAATTGAGAAAGATAAAATACTTCCAAACCCATTTTATGAGTCCAACATTACCCTGACATCAAAAGTAGACAAGGATATCACGAAAATAGAAAATTACAGACCAATATCTCTGATAAACATAGATACAAAAACTGTTAACAAAAATCCTAGCAAACTGAATTCAACAATACTTCAAAAGGATCATACATCACCAACAAGTGGGACTTATCCCTGGGATAGAAGGATGGTTCAATATACATAAATCAATCAATGTAATACACTACATCAAAACAAGGAAGGGTAAAACAAATCATAAGATCAATAGATGTAGAGAAAGTATTTGATAAGATTTAGCATATATTTATAAAACAATGAATAAAATGGGAAGAGAAGGAATATACCTCAACATAATGAAGACTATATATAACAAACCTATAGCTAACACTATAATCAATGGTGAAAAATTGAAACCCTTTCCTCTACAATCGGCAATAAATCAAGGATATCCATACTCACCACTATTCTTCAATATAGCACTGGAAGTTCTAGCTAGCAAACAGGTAAGAAAAATATAAAAATTCACATCAGAAAAGAAGAAATAAAACTATCATTATTTATAGGTGGAATGATAATATATATCAACAATTCTAAAGACTCAGAAAAACTATAAGAAACAATAAATGAGTAAAGTGTAAGCTACAAATTCAATATACAAAATTTTAAAAAATAGGTTGCATTTCTATATATAATGAACTGAAGAAAAAGAAATTAAAAAAAAATCCCATTTGTAATTGTATTAAAAAGAATTAAAACCTAGGAATATGTAAATATAAATATAATGAAGAACTGTACAATGAAAACTAAAATAAATTGCTAAAAGAATTAGAGGACACAAAGAAAATGAAAGATATTCTGTGCTCCTAAATCGGAACTTAAAATTGTTAAAATGGCCATCATGTATAGAGCAATATATAGCTTCAATACAGAAAGTAATTCCTATCAAAAGTCTAATGACATTTTTCAAGGAAGCAGAACAAACAAAACTTTCATGGAAACACAAAAGGCCCCAAATAGCCAAAGCAACTCTGAAGGGAAAAAAAAAGGAGGAAAAGTAAAGTATCACATATATTCCCCAAATTCAAAATATCGCTACAAAGCAATAGTAATAAAAATAATATGCTACAATAAATAAAATAATAACTATAAATAAAACAGACACATAGATTAGTGGGATAGAATTGAGAGCCCAGAAATAAAGTCATACATATATGAACAGTTTGTCACTACAAAAGAGACACGAACATACAATGGAGAAAGTGTTTTCAACAAATAGTGCTGAGAAAACTTGACAGCTACATGCTAAAGACTGAGGCTAGATCACTAACTAATACAATACACAGAAATGAATTTTAAATGAATTGAAGACTTGGGTGTAAGACCTGAAATCATAAAACATATAGAAGTAAATAGACAAAAATCTCCAGGACACTAACTTAAGAGATGTCTTTAGTGACTCAACACTGATCGTAAGGGAAAGAAAAACAAAAACAAAAAAATGGGACTACAACAAATTAAAAGGCACAGGGGAAAAACCTGAAAAGTGAAAAGATGTTCTGCTGTATGGGAGAAGATATTTTCACATCAACTGTCCAGCAAAAGTTTAACATCCAAGATATGTGAGAATTCAAAAAATTCAATAAAAGTAATGGATAGGTCTAAAGAGACACTTCTCCAAAGAAGACATTACAGATAGCCAACACATGAAAAAAATGCTCAATATCTCTTATTATTTTGGAAATACAAATTAAAACCATAATGAGATATCATCACACACCTGTGAGAAGGACTTACATCAAAGATTAGAAGCAACAAGTGTTGGTGAGGTGTAGAGAAAAAGGAACCGCATACACTGTTGGTGAAAATGTAAATTGGTACAGATACTTTAGAAAATAATATGAAATTTCCTAAAAAAAATAAAAGAATATACCATATGATCCAACAATTCCACCTCTAGGTAACTATACAAAGAATATGAAAACATTAATTCAGAAATATATATATAGAACCATATGGTCATTGCAGCACTATTTATGATAGTCAGGATATGGAAACAACCTAAGTGCCCATCAACAGATAATTGGATAAAGAAGAGTTGATAAAAATACACAATGGAATACTATGCAACTAATGGAAGTGAAATTTGCCACTTTGACAACATGTACAGAACTAGAAGGTATTACGTAAGTGAAGTAAATCAGAAGAGAAAGACAACTACCAGGTAATTTCACTCATGGGGCATATAAAGAAACAAAGTAAACACACAAAACAAAAATAAAAATAAACCTGTGGAATCCTGACAGCAGAACTGAGGTTACCAGAGGGGAAGGAGGTGAAGGTGGAAGCAAAGGGTACAGAGGTCTACTGAACAGTGGTGGTGGGTTATTAGAACTTTGGTGGAGTGGTATCACATATTTGAAGAAGTTTAACCTGTAATCCTAAAACATATTAATTGTTGTAGACCAATATTACTCAGTTGAAAAAATAAAATTTAATTTATAAAAAGATCAGAGATCCAATACCTTTTAGAAAAGGTGTAAGTAGTAGTCTATATGCAATCAGATATATTTTTTTAATCTTCTTGCATGAAAAGAAAAAATCCATAGAAAATTAGATGAAGTAAAATACTGAAACAATTTCAGGTAAAAATATTACTACTACAGAAATATAGCTATCACAACCCATTGCAAATATATGGATTTAGTTTTAATATTGATCAGTGTTTCAAATAAAAATGGGCATATATTTTCAGAAAATAATAGTGGATATAATCAAATTACTGCAACTTTAATCTAGTCCAAAATCTTTCTCCAACTATCAACTGTTATATTCCACAAAGTCAAATGATCTTGAGTTGAAAATCTGAGTGAAAAGGAACCAGTTAAATACTAGCATTAAAGAATCTACCATCACTGGTTTTACTCTCAAGTCATTTTCCCTAGGAATACTTTTTAAATATATTTTTTCTCTTTGCACCCAATATCCACACACCTTTATGTGTATGTACATCAGAAAAACCTACCGAACCCTACATACATGTATATGCTTACTTCTAGAGTCTTCTATTAATTGGAATACAAAAACATATCTTAAGTAACAATTCAATGAAAGTTCACAAGTTGAATGTATACATATAACTGCAACCTAGATCATCAAATAGAACATTAAGACAATTTAAAAATCCCAGTTCCCTTTTTTGATTTTTGGTCATCAGTCTAAATGACTAACAGTATAGATAGCCTGTTTCTGAATTTCATATAATAAGAATACAAAATATGGCACTTTTTATATTACTTCTTTCATGTGCTTATGAGATTGGACTATGTTGTTATAAATAATATTACTTCATTTATTTTAATCGAAGTATTTTCCATTATATGAATATACTACATTTATTTATCCTATTCTTATACATTTGAATTGCTTTCAGTTTGGGGCTATTATGAAAAATGCTACTGTGAAGATTCTTGTATTTTTCTAGGTGTATGTATTTGTATTTGTGTTGATATCTAAGAATACAATTACTGACTCATAGAAACTGTATGTAGTAATTTTAGTTGATACAGTTTTTCAAACGTGGTTAAGCTATATTCTCACCAGCCTTGTATGAAAGTTCCAAATCTTCCACTACTTTGATAATGTAATATGAGCCTGTATTGTTGGCTATTTTTGCAGATTCAAAATGTTATCACCTAGTGGTTTTATATTGCACTACCTTGATGATGAATAACTTAGAGAACATTTTTTCTAAGTTTATCAGGTATTTGCATATTCTTTTATGAAGTACTCATTCAAGTTTTTTCCCCCTATTTTTCAGTAGTGTTTGTCCTTCTTTCTTACAAATTTATACAGATTTTTACTGTATTCTATTAGACTTTTTAAAGAAAGATTCATGAAAAATAACATCTCCCATTCTGTAGTTTACCATTATAATCTCTTATGGTATTTTTAAGGATTAGGTCTTAATTTTAGTGTTGTCTAGCATCAACCTATATTTATGGCTAGTACCTTATATCAAATTGAAAAAATTTTCACCTAACCAAAAATCACACAGATATCTTCTTGCATTAACTTTCATTTATTTTTGAACCTTTATAGTTATAAGAGCAGTAAGTCCAGGATGGATTTTTTGGTATATGTGAGATACAGGGTGTCAGTTTTTACTTTTTTCCAGTATTTGAACAAATGAATTTGATGTTTTAAAACTAATTTCATTTCTTTTAAATATAAATTTTACAAGTTATTCTGTTTTGAAATAACACATAGTTTTATTAGCTATTTTAATTTAAATGTTTTAATTTACTTCTTGTTTTCTTTTTACATTTACTCTAACATCTTGCTTTCTTTTTACTTTTCAGATGCAGCAACTATTCCATGAAAATTATGAGCACAATAGGAAGGGTTATATCCAAGACCTTCACAATAGCAAAATCCATGCTGCCATAACACTTCATCCCAACAAAAGGCCTGCTTACCAGTACAGGCTTCATAATTACATGCTCAGCCGCAAAATTTCTGAACTTCGCTACCGCACTATCCAGCTCCACCGGGAGAGTGCTCTAATGAGCAAACTCAGTAACAGTGAAGTAAGCAAAGAGGACCAGCAGCTAGGAGTGATGCCTTCTTTCAATCACTTCCAGCCCCGGGAGAGAGATGAAGTGATAGAATGGGAGTTCCTGACAGGGAAGCTCCTTTACTCAGCATCTGAGAACCAGCCTCCTCGACAGAATATCAACACCATCCTAAGAACAGCGCTGGATGACACTGTCCTACAGGTGATGGAGATGATCAATGAGAATGCCAAGAGTAGAGGACGGCTCATTGATTTCAAGGAAATTCAGTATGGCTACCGCAGGGTTGACCCCATGCATGGAGTGGAGTACATTTTGG
The DNA here is from genome assembly GCA_004363575.1 of Solenodon paradoxus. Taxonomy (NCBI): domain Eukaryota; kingdom Metazoa; phylum Chordata; class Mammalia; order Eulipotyphla; family Solenodontidae; genus Solenodon; species Solenodon paradoxus. The sequence goes on from RJWH01000066.1 coordinate 735,986, forward strand.
ATTTACTTCTCTTATACAAAAGACACAAGGGGAGGAAATTGACTGTGCCAGTGAGACGTCATGCTTATCTACAGCAGTTGTTCAGCAAACCTTTCTTTAGAGAAACTGAAGAATTAGATGTCAACAGTCTTGTGGAAAGTATTAATACTGACACTCAGTCATTCTCTTTTATATCTAATTCTTTAAAAATACTATCTTCTTTTCAAGGTCCCAAACAAATGGGAGGACACAATGAAAATAAAATACACATTCTTGTTCCTCTCATTGGGAGGTATGACATTTTCTTGAGATTCATGGAGAACTTTGAAAATACTTGTCTTATCCCAAAGCAGAATGTAAAGCTGGTCATCATCCTTTTCAGCAGAGATTCTGGCCAAGATTCCAACAAGCATATTGAACTGATAAAACAGTATCAGAACAAGTACCCTAAAGCAGAAATGACCCTGATCCCCGTGAAGGGAGAGTTTTCCAGAGGTCTAGGTCTCGAAATGGCTTCTTCCCAGTTTGACAATGATACTTTGCTGCTATTTTGTGATGTTGACTTGATTTTCAGAGGAGATTTTCTCCAACGATGTAGAGACAATACAATTCAGGGACAACAGGTATACTACCCCATCATCTTTAGCCAGTATGACCCAAAGGTAACAAATGGGGGAAGTCCTCCCACTGATGATGACTTTGTCTTCTCAAAGAAGACTGGATTCTGGAGAGACTATGGATATGGAATTACCTGTATTTATAAAAGTGATCTTGTGCGTGCAGGTGGATTTGATACCTCAATTCAAGGCTGGGGACTAGAAGATGTAGATCTCTATAATAAAGTTATTCTATCTGGGTTAAAGCCCTTCAGAAGTCAAGAAGTAGGAGTGGTGCATATTTTCCATCCAGTTCATTGTGACCCTAACTTGGACCCTAAGCAATATAAGATGTGCTTAGGATCTAAGGCAAGTACTTTTGCCTCAACCATGCAACTGGCTGAACTCTGGTTGGAAAAACATTTGGGTGTCAGGTACAATCGAACTCTCTCCTGACAGTCCAGGCAACATGTATTGCCTTTTTTAAGGGGAGTTTACCTCATTGCTGGTTATTGTTATTTTAATTTTATTATTGTTATTTTTATTGTTATTATTGTTATAATTTTATTTTGTTGTCCTGGTCTTAAACTACACTTGGTTGTCTTCCAAAGGGTGTTTGTTGACCTCAAGCAAGAAGAATTTGCAGTTCACTGATGTTTCAGATTTCTACTGAAGTCAACATACGTATTACTTTTATATATCTTTATTTGATGTTGAGTTAAATCATGGCAATCAAATGACTTTTGAAACTCATTCACCATGAGAGACAGCTTAGAAGAATGTTCTCTTGGGGCTTACAGATGCAATATCAACTTTTATTTTGTCAAATCCAATGTGATACAAATATTTACTGGTGAAAGGTACCACAAAAGTGCTTTATGCTTCCTATGGGGAAGGGACTCTGTAACATAAACTTGAGTTTTGTAATTTATACAAGGACTTAAATATATCGACGATAATTTTCTTCATCTTTAGAATTTTTAAAGTAAATGAACACTTATGATTGTATGTTTATTTTTTAAAAAAAGTTTTAAAAATTGAGGAGTTTTGTTCCACAAGCAACCGGTACTGGCTACCCTGGTCTTATGACAATTATGTACTCCTCACAAATGTCTGCTATAAATGCGAATGAACTTTATTTTCTCAAGGAAATATGATTTAATTAAATATTCATGTACATTTTAGAAGCTTTATGAAACAATGTCCTTCATTTGCTGGCAAGAAGATAAATATGACAGAACCTGGCTATTTATAATAAAACACAGGTATCGCAGTATTCTTTTTTCAAAAACACTGAAAAAGTTGTGTTGTTTCCTTTTAGTCTTATTTGATATATTTCTTGATGGTCTTACTAACCAAAATGTGCTTGCTACACAGGCTGAAAAAGTTAATAAGAGATGATGGACATGCTACTTATATTATTAGGCCTTACACTCCAGTTTTCATAAAAATGAGCAATTTTTTTATTCAATAATTTATAGTTTGGGAGAAGCATTCCTCCTTAATCTCTTCAGCTTTGTGAATAAAATGAACCAAGAATGAATCAGAAGTACCCTTTAGTATGGATTGGAAGATGGGAAACATAAAAATAATCAATAGGAAAATTATTAATATAACATCAATTATAGAATTTACAATTTTAATTATATAGGACATATATATATTTAATTTCATATATAATTCTTCCTAAAAACTGAATCAGCTGTGCCCAGTTTTTAGAAAAATAATCTTGATCAAGAAATAAGAGAAAATGAAAATCCATGCAATAAGATCTAATAAATACATACTGTTAAGCATTTCATTTTGTAGTTAATATATTTGTTAATTATCTACAGCTATCAGTCCTACTACTTATTCATTCAGATATTCTCCCAAGTACATATAACTACTGCTTGGGATGCATGTATGTCTGTGTCCATGTCTTTCCAGAATTTCCTTAGATAAATTTATTTTTTCACTCTCTACACTAAGTGTGGTATATTGTATAGACGGTTCTGCACTTTTTCTTTTTCACACAATAAGACTAAGATTTGTATCAAATTTGACTTAAAAGTGATTTTTGTAAATTGTTACTATTAATTTGAACTGACTGCCATAAGGCCTTAGAGCATTTGCCTAAGCAATGTGTTCCTTGCATGGTAACAACCTCTTTTTTCTTTTAATTTTTTATTGCAGTAACTTTGATTTTATACAGTAAAATAAACTCATATGTGAAGGTCCCCTGTATGTGCAGTTTCCCTATCATAAGATATATCAACACAGCCTGCCCTCCACCAAATGACCAAATATTCTTCATCATTGTCCAGTGGCTCTGCCACCACTTTTCCAGACCCCTGCATCCCTATTGGTAACCTCAGTTCTACTGCAAGTGTCCAACATTGGCCTTGTTTCATCTGCTCCTTTTTGTTTTTTTTTTTTAAATATATATTCCCATTCCACTTACAAGTGAGATCATCTGGTTTCTATTTTCTTTTGGTTTATTTGTTAGCATAATTCTCTCTAATTCCATCCATGTTGATTCCAATGATAAGATTTCATGTCTTCTAAGGGCTGTGTAGTATTTCATTGTGTATATATATATCACACCTTCTTTATCCATTCATCTGACATTGGGCACTTAGTTTCCAGTTCTTAGCTATTGAGAATAGGGCTGCAATTAACATGGGGGTACATAAATCTCTGCAAATTAGTGTTTTTTTATCTTTTGGGTAAATATTCAGAAGTGAGAAGGTGAGATCATATGGGATTACTATATTTAACCTTTTGAAGTATCTCCACACTTTTTTCCAAAGAGGTTGTACCAATTTGCACTCCCATTGACAGTGTAAAAGTGTTCCCTTTTCTCCACATCCTGGCCAATATTTGTTGTTTCCAGACTTTTGGATAATAGCCAGTCTCTCAGGTGTAAGGAGATATCTCATTGTTTTGATTTGCATTTCCCTGATAACCAGTAAGTAGGAACATCTTTTCATGTGCCTGTTGGCCATCTATATATCCTCTTCAGAAAAATGTCTCTCTAATTCCTCTTTCCATATTTTGATTGGATTGCCTGGGTTTTTTTTGTTGTTGTTATTGAGTTTTATGAGTTCTTTGTATATTTTGGTTATTAAGCCCTTATCAGAAATATGCTTTTGGCTCCTTTGTCATTGATTTAACTGACTGTGAGTGGGTCAGTTTCTCATGATTCAGTTCTATTCCATTGATTCATGCCAGTACCATACCATTTTGATCACTATCACTTTGTAGTATAGCTCAGTGTCTGGGAGTGTAATCCCTCCAGATTAATTTCTTTTTTCTAATAATTGCTTTGACTATTTGGGGTCTTCTGTTGTTCCATACAAATTTTAAGATTTTTTTGTTTTATTTCCTGGATATGCCCATGGGATTTTGATGGCGATTGCATTAATCTATATTGCTTTAAGAAAGATGACTATTTTAATGATTGATTGTTTCCAACAGTGAGCAGAGAATGTCTTTCAATATCTTGTATCCTCCTCTATTTCTATGAAGAAGGACTTGTAGTTTTCACTCTATAGGTCTTTTACTTTCTTTTTAAAGTATATTCCAAGATATTTGATTTTTTTAACTTCTATTTTAAGTTCTCAATGTCACTTTCTTCCAGTATGTTGTTTGCATACAAAAATGCGACAGATTTTTGTGCAATGATTTTCGTAGGCTGCCACTTTACTGTATTTGTTGATGAGTTCTAGTATTTTTTTGGACAGAGTTTTTAGCGTTTTCAATATATATGATATTGTCATCTGCAAATAATGAGCATTTTACATCCTCCTTTTCAATTTGAATTCCTTTCATTTCTTGCCTAATTTCTCTGGCTAAGACCTCCAGTATAATGTTATATAGCAGTGGTGAGAGGGGACAGCCTTGCCTTGTTCCTGCCCTTAGAGGAAATGCTTTCAATATTTTGTGGTTGACTATGATGTTGGCTGTGTATTTATCAAATACTTCCTTTATTATGTTGAGGTATGCACCTTCCATCCCCACTTTATGCAGGGTTTTTATCATAAATGGGTGTTGGATCTTGTCAAAAACTCTCTCTGCATTCATTTATATGATCATGTGGGTTTTTCCCCTGCACTTGTTGATAATGGTGTATTACCTCAATAGATTTATGTATGCTGAACCATAATTGCATCTGTGGGATAAAACCCACATGATGGATGATCTTTTTGATGCATTGCTGGATTCAGTTTGCTAATATTTGTTGATAATTTTTGCATTCATGTTCACTCAGAGATATTAGTCTGTAATTTTTGAGAAGCCTCAAAAAGTAACATTGTTTAATATTGTGACAAACAATGGCAGGCTCCTTGACTACAACGTATAATCTTAGTAATGTCAAGTTTATAAAAAGGAATTAATGGCACTTTCAGATGTTAAAAATTTGACAGGGTCAACAATTCAGGATTGATCTCTACTCTAACATTGTCTCTGTCCTCAAAAACTCTTACTTCAATAGCTTATTTTCCTACATTACAAAACTTATATTTTGTACATTTTACTTTCCTGAACGGTAAATATATCAATGTAAGAGAAAGATTGTTCTTTTACAAATAATTATTGATGTTAATTAAAAAAGAAACCAGGGTTTGTTCTTTAATTCATACAATTGATACAAGAGAGTTTTACTGAGAAATGAATCTAGGAGTCTCAAAAAATATCCATGTCTTAATGAGTTGTGTGGTAGCTGCTGAGGGGTAAGCAGCATTCTCCATAATACTGATAAAAGTATACTGATGGAACAAGAGGATGCAAAGGTCTCACTTTAATTATACATCTGCAAACTATACAGAATTTATACAAAGTGAATTTAAATTTTATTTTATAGATTTGCATTATGCATTCCTATGATTGTTTCAGTCACATCAATTTTCCCTGAATGAAAATTTATTAGAATTATTCCTGTAAAATTAGCAGTGTTTTTCTGTATAATATCTATTACTTAAAATCCTATTAAGTTTGAAGGGTAACAAAATGTGAATGCAACTGGAATCACAATATATACATCAATGGCATTATCTCATTTGAACAGCTATAGATGTTGTTTGAATGTTAACCCAATGACAATTCCAACATCGTCTATTGATGAACTACTGTCCACTCAGTCCCACAGTCTGCCTTTTAGTTATTCCGTTCCTTTAAAATGTAGTTCTTAGAACAGCTCTCAGAATATTTGTATTCTTATTCAACAACTGTAGAAACTGAGGACATTAGTGATTAAGTAGCTTGTTCTGAATTCACATAGTTGGCATGATGTACAGTTAAGATTTAATTCAACTGCACTCTGAATCTGAAGTGCCTGTCTTTCCACTCCACCCCGTGACTTCTCAGTTATTGGGGGAAGCAAAGTTCTAGCTGGCCCCATGGACATGTTTGATTCACCATTCAGCTTGCTTCTGGTGAATGCTCATTTTGGACAGAGAATGTTTGCTGATATTTTGCTCATTTGGAGCCTTCTCAGATTTTTAATCTCAGTCTTTCACCACTTCTGTACTTCCTCTAAGTAGCACTGTGCTGGGGAAGGATTTCTTCTGTCTAGTTGTTTACAATCACTGGACATTGGCAAGCAGAAAAAAGTTTTTCATTTGTGATTTATTAATGAAGTCATATCTCTCCAGCCTATAATTATGAATCTTACAGGGTAAATGGACAAAATCATATCCTAAGGGACAGTAAGAGGATCTGTTAACAGTTTTAGTTCTATTAATTTGCCTACCTTCCCAGGCTTCACTTTTAACAACCTAGTCAAACATATAGTACAGGTTGTCTCTGTTGAGGTTAGAATAAGCCCCCCACCCCACCACCAAAAAAACCCAAAAAACCCAACTTCCAATTGTGAGCAGTTTCAACAGTAGAGGCAGGATGGAGTCCCAGTGCAGCTCTCCACCTCTGTGTGCCCATAGCTTCACTCAGGCACCAGTCACACTGCCAAGACTGATGTGACAGATGGTGGGGAGATGAGACATAGGCAGTGATTCATGCCCCCAGGTGGCAACACAGTCACAACTGCAGCAAGCAGCAGACCACCCAGCACTGACATAAAGATGTCAGGATATTCTAGTATAGCCTTCAAATCATCATCCAGTTGTAGTTCTCTTCTTTTCCAAACTCAAAAGCTGCCAAGTTCTGAGCCATGTGTGAGATTCTACTCTATGAGGATTTTAATTCAATTGATGTCAATCAATATGTATTAGCCCACAGGTTGGTATAAAAAGTGAAACTGAGTTTTCAGTGTCCATCATGCATTCTTTCTATATTCCACAGCCACCCAACTTCAGTCTTTATTTATAGGATCAATTCTAAAGGAAGTTGTGAATATAAGACTAGAAAGTTAAACTTTTATTTTAAAAGGATCTATTATAATAAATTTCTAACAGAAAAACTAAAGAAGCTTCATGTTAACTGATTCACAAATATTTAATAGGAAAATGCTTGAGAACAAAACTTTCAAATAGAAATTATATAACAGTGAAAATAGGTGTCACCTGAAAACAAATCTCTCACTAGTCTTAGACCTCCTATGGAACTGTTTTCCAGTTCTTTGTCAGATCATCCCTAACTGCTATCCCCTAAACTCACACAAACACCACCTCTTCTTATTCAAGTAGGTAGAAGTATGTATATATATGAATAGAAACTAAGATCTGCGGGTGAATTTCAAATACAGACAAATGGACCAGACTTGATTCTTGTGTCTTGATTCTAGCATCAAGTGTTCAAATTGACACTGGTCAAAAATAACTCAGGAAAATAAAAAATTTAGACTCATACAAATGAAAATAAATTTATATAAAGTGAAATTTAAAATTTAAAATTTTAGGATTGAAAACTTACTAAATATTCTGTTATCACAATCAACCTCAAATTTATTTACCTTTCCCTGCTATAGCTATCAAGTTGAATCTCCTGTCTATTTCTAAAAGGAACCTCTCTGATAGAGGATAAATAAAATATTTAATATTTTCCTTCTTTCTCTGACTATTTTTCCCCTCTCTTCTGCACTTAGGAACTACTTGATTCAATTATAGGTTTAGACTACAAATTTCTAGTATTGGTTTTGAGAAGCTACTATTTTATATAGCATGAGCTTTAAGGACTAAGTTATGAAAAATTTTTAAACTAATTTTCATTAGCAATCCTGCTCTAAAGTATAAAGGAAATTATTTCTTCTTAGTCAATTAGAATCTCCAAGGGCTCTGATCTTACACAGACCCTTAAGTATTTAAACCAGAAATTGAAAGAGAAGTTTGAAACTCCGATCCCGTCTCAAAATTTCCCATTTCTCAATCTGCTCAACATTAAAGTCAGGTTTGTACTTTAGTGGAAAAAGAATTACATCAAAATATTTACTAAATTAATTACTCATTTAAAGGAAACATTTTTGAATGACTCTAAAAGTACACTTTTTAATTATTTTGCCTTTACAAACTAATTTGTAATGAGATCAGTTAACATGTATTTTTAAATATTTTTTCTGATAAGCTATTCTTTTAGGGGGGCTTAAGAATATAAAATAATCATATAATTTATAGTTATTGTTTATATAATATTAATTATATTCATATTTTCATATTCTCCTTAAAACAAGCAGATTTCTCTTAAGAAGGTTAAGAGCTCCAAAAAGACTCAGGAGGGAAAGGAAATCACTGTTGCTCATAATCATCCATCTTTTCTTTCACACCTGCCTCATAAGCAACGTGCAGTTAATTTAGCAAAGTGTCCCTTTCTCTTCAAACACTTCTCCTATTGATCACTTAATACATGAAGTCATTATAATTAGAAAGGGAAAGTGAAAGTGACTTGTTTATGACTTGATTCATCATTATAACAGCAAAATGGCCATTGTTCCTTAAGTGCTTACTTACTCTGCTCTATTACTCTGGACACCTTATCCCCTTTGAGTGTCATCAACCCTAATATAGGGACTATTAAACCTATTTTATAGATTTCAGAGAGATTCATTTTGTTTTCCAAAATGAAAATGTTTTGGGATGGGCTGGGACACAAACTCAGGTCCATCTGATTCCAGACATACTTTGCCCCGGACAGAGTAAGGCAGGATTAAGTGCTTGTCTGTCTACCTTACTATCTTTAAAGATAGTGCCTGTGGTGGTCTGTGAAGAAGACTGAGATGCAACTATGCTTGTCCTGTGTCAGTGATGAAAGAAAGAATAATTCTGGCAGAAAAGTTCCTTTCTTCTTTTATTTTTTCCCGCCTTCCTCATTTCCTTTACTTAACAGAAACACACCAATGCCTTATTTGAAACAATGTGCCAGCAACATTTTGTTGAAATCACTGCTTTGATAGCATCAATCTACTCAAATGACCTGATTGCCCATAACCCACAGCTCATGATGTGGTTACATCAAAACATCTTAAAGGAGAGAATTAATAATATAAAATAAAACAGATTCATAGATAGTAGGGCATGTATCTAAGAGATGAAAACTCCACATATCGCCTGTCTTTTAGAATGAAATCATGTATATGTGTTTTATCTTTTACTGAGGTATAAGTGACACACATTAATTTCTGGTGTACAACATAATAGCATGTCCCCAAAGTTCAGCCATTTATTACAAGTGGCAAGATTTCCTTTTTCTTATGAATGAATAATATTCCATTATACATATACAACATTTTATTTATCCAATTATCTATCAATAGACACTTAAGTTGTCTCTTGGCTACTGTAAATAATGTTGCAGTGAACATGGAATACATCTATTTTAACAAGTTAGTGTTTTCATTTCCTTTGAATCAATACCCAGGGATGGAATTGCTTGATTGTATGGTAGTTTTATTTTTAATTTTTTGTGGAACCTCATACTGTTTTCCACAGTGTCTATACCAATTTATATTCACACTAATAGTCAACAAGAGTTCCTTTTTCTCCATATCCTTGTCAACACTTACTTTTTCTTGACTTTTTATAATAGTTACTCTAAAAGGTATGAGGTAAAATCTCATGGTACTTTTGATTTGCATTTCCCTACTGAAAAACAATGCAGAACATATTTTCATGTGTCTGTTAGTCATCTACATGTCTTCTTTGGTAAAATCCCTATTTAGATCCTCTGCCAATTTTTCCATTGGGTTGTATTTTTTTTGCTGTTTTGTGAATTACTAACATATTTTGGATAAACAACCCCTTGTCTAACATGGTTTGCAAACATCTTTTCCCATTCAGGTAGCTGCCTTATTTTAATGATCGTTTCTTTCACTGTAAATGCTTTTGAGTTTGATGTAGTCCCATTTGTTTATATTCACTTTTGTTTCCCTTGATGTTAGGGATGAATCAATTACTAAGGCCAACACTGAAGAGATTTTCACTTGTTTTCTGCTATATATTTTATGATTTAAGATCTTATATTTAGGACTTTAATCATTTTGAAATAATTTTTGTATGTTGTAAGACAGCATCTAGTTCCTTTCTTTTGCCTATGACTGCCCAGTTTTCCTAACACCATTTATTGAAGGTCTCTTATTTCTTAGTTCACCTTTCACTTATTTTAGCTTTGTGGATTTCTAGTTTCATCATATTCAATATCATGCATCATTTTTCCTCTTTTTACTCCTCCATCAATTCATCACAAGTTTTTCATCTCTTAGTATAAATTGACTATTTGTCAAATACTAAGCAATGCAGGAAAAAGGAAATATTCCCGTCTCTATAATAATAACAAAACATACACACACACACATCAAATTAAAGTGCCTTTCAGGATATTAAAAAAGATACTTTTAATTATTTATTTCTTCTTCTTACTCTGCACAACTGTGGCAAGGATTTCTTTTGAAATTTTTTCCCCCAGATTATAAAAATAGTGTCCCCACATATCATTAGAAATATCACCTAAACTCTGCTCGAAAATCTCTCTATGTTTAAAGTTTCAGATCAAAGACTGTGACTTAAGATTCTATACTTCTATGGAATCTAAACAGCTCTAAGTCTATCAGTGACACTGTGGCCTCAGAACTTCACCTTCTCAAGGGGTTGAGAGTAGATTTTGATAGAATTTATATAATAAATCTTACAAAGCAAAGAATTGCAATTGGTTCCTTAACACAAACAAAATAGTTACTGATACATAATGGCATATGGTTTTTCCCATATATCATCTTTCCCATAGCCAAAACCTTTTTAGAAGCAAAATTTAGTAGGAAAGATTATCATATTTAGAGTAAATGAAAATATACAATGACATTCAGCCATATTATCATGAAGTTATGAGGGACTGAGAGTCAGAAGAGCCTTTACCAAGCAGGAAACTAAATGATTCTTTCCCAAGGGAAAGGACTGCTATAAATAATGAATCTTTATCATATGAGGCAATATTCCCTTCCACTGCTACAGAGAATTGCAGAACTGCATACCAATCACTCAATACATGTTACCCTATTCCTACTTTAGTCATATATGGCATTTCAATGAGTAGTATTAAGTATGCAGTGGCTGCCATTTTTTAGAGGGTGAAATCTTTTGATCTGTTTCACCTTCAGAATTAACTATTTTGTAAAATATCAACTAGGTGAAATTAAGAATTTGTATTCCATGCAAAAGCAATTATAAAAAAAACTGCATTCCTTGTAAATGTGTGTTAGTGACTAATAGGCTAGAAACACAAAAGAGATTAAAAACAATCAGAAGTCCGCAATATTTGATCACTCCAGTTACACAGTTTTATTGTGCCAATTACTTGAACTTTGAAATTATATTTTTACTTTGAAACTAAACTGGATAAATAGTAAATGAAGGGAGCATCTTTTAAGTAATTGAAAAAGTGACTAGCCATGGCTCCTGACTATTGGTTAACTGATACGCTATATCCATCCCACATGTATACATAAATGAAACAAAACTAGGTTATACGAAAGGCAAATTGTTTGCTATATGACTTCTACCTCACTCTTTAATAGCTCCAAACCAGTTATGGCTTCTTTACTAAAAGCACATAATTAACAAACAACCCAGAAAACTCTAGATTGTCAGTTTCCAAGAAAATGATGGAGATACAATAAGAAACTCTTCATGTTCTTTCTTATAGACTCCATGAAGAATATTACTCTTATATCATGACAAGGCTCTATATTAGACATATTAAATGGACATGATGATGAACATACTAAATACGGATAGAGTGTGTTATTTTTTATTAGTTTCATCACTAAGTTGAATCTATGAGTTTGTGGGATGAGGCCAGCAATCACACATATACAAATTATATTTTAGGATAACTACTAGTTTTCTAAAATACAGGTTTACTAATACAAGACACTGACAAGATTAGAGATATAAGCTGACAAAACCTGCACCTTATCATACCTATCTCATCCATCTCATGTGAGTGAGAGAAAGAATTTTCTACCTCACATGAACATTTCTGCTCTTGCAATCAAATTCTGGTAATACATAGAATTGGAGGTCCAGATAAAATTTTATGCAATTCTTTCTTAAAAGAAATGCTTGACATTTAACTTGAATACTATTTTACAACAAATAGCAATGATTTTATTATTTTTTCAAGGATTATAGAAAAAGATTAAGAATAGAAGCCTCTTTAAACAGATGCAGGGAGGATCAAATCACTAACAACATAGCTTTCACCAAATGATGGGGAATTTTACCCCGTAAACCATAGTCTTGTTAAGCTTTAGTATCTATATTTATTTTATCCTGATAAAAGATATGAGGTTCCTGGCTTAGAAAACAAACTGATTATTTACTTACAGAATATCTTATATTGGATTCTCTTACTCCAACGCCCCCACAGGGTGATGCTATGAAGGTCAGATGTACCTGGTATATACAAGGGGTCGGGGTGGGTATTGGAAGAACAAAGCTTTGACATTATTCAACTCAGCTTGCCCATCCTCCCTTCAGAAAAAGGGGGAAATTTTATCTTTTTCATATGAACAAATTATAGGAGAGGTTGGCAAGGTCTCTAGAACTATTACCCCTTGTAATATAAACAAAAGTTTCCAAGTGAGATAAATCTGCAAAATTCTCTCTGAAGCATCTGCATTTAACTTCTCTGGCAAGCATTTATTCATCTTTTGACACAGATTGCTAGCACTCTCTCCTCAGAAAGTTCTGACTGAAGAAACATGAAAATATTCTTGGGATAATGTTACCTCCTGACACGCCAGTGTACTTCCTCTTAAGATCACCATCTTGTGATTTGACATTATATGATATGCTACAGCAGTGGCTGGAGCATGAAATAGGTTTCCTACCCAGGCTGGGAATTAACCATACTTTCTGTGTCTCTGTTTCAAAATACTTTCATTTCCTTTAATCCTTGATTATTAGAGTGAGTGCAATTCTTTCCTCACAATTCTCTTACTTGTCAATAACTCATGAAATTAGATTCCTGAAGCCCTTTATTGATTCAGAGAACTGAAAGCAATATAATACCTTTAAAAGGGTGAAAATCAAGTCATACCTCATGATTTAGTCTAGAAAACTCTAAGAAATTTTCTCCTGGAAAAATAATGCTCAATTGTATTTGAGGTATTCATTCCTGCCTTCATGTTTAACTTGTAATCTATAACCATTCACTGAAATTTTATTGTTTAAGCAGAAATGTGATGTATTTTATTTTGAATGTCCATATTTAAAAATAAAAGAAAACCCACAAAACAAACTTATTTCATCCCAAATGAAAATTTAGTTTTTAAAGATTACTTTTAATTGGAATGAAATTATAGCATTTGAATTTATTTAACTTATTCCTCAAATGACAGGTTTTCTCCTGACAGAGGTTAAAATATCCCCTAATGATGGAAACTTTGTGATTTTTATGAACTTGACATCCTCTTTTCTCATCAATTTTCAGCCAGATTGAAACAGCACAAATCGTTTGGCAGAAATTTTTAGGTAGTTAGAAATGCTAACACTTTATCACTGCTTGGGGGAAAGTTAAGGATCTGTATGAAGAATACCATTTTTGTTATTACTATTTTTTTTAATTAATTTTATTGAAGGAATATTGCATATGACATTAAATAGGTTTAAGTATACATGACAGTAAATCAGTATATGTATATACTATAAGTCTGTCATTATTTCATTTTTTTACTTCAATACACAATTCATCCCCTTTCAGCCCATCTGTCCCCCCTTCTCTTCCTGTAACTACTGCTTTGCCTTTTTTGGATCTGTTGCTTGAGTTAATTCATTTTTAAGTTTATTTTTATTTAATTTAGTTAATTTGCTTGTTTGATAACGCTATACATCACATAGAGAGATGCAATGTCTGTCTTTCTCCTTCTGGATTATCTTGCTATGCATAATTGCCTCTATGTCCATCCCTGTTGCTACAAATGGTAAGATTTCATCTTTTTTTGATAGCTGAGTAGTATTCTATATGTAGTCATGTGTCGATGGGCACTTAGGTGGCTTCCAGCTCTTAGCTACTGTAAATAATGTTACAATGAACACAGGGGTGCATATGTCTCTGCAAATTAGTATTATTGTGTTTTTAGGATAAATACTTACTAGAGGAATAACGGAATCATAACTAGGATTTCTATTCTCAGCTTTTTGAGGAATCTCCATACTGCTTTTTATAATGGTTGCGTCATTTTACATTCCCACCAACAATTTATGTTTCCTTTTCTCCATATTCTCTCCAACATTTGTTGTTTCCAGTTGTTTGTAGAACAGCCATTCTCATCAGTGTGAGGTAGAATCTCATTGTTTTGATTTGCATTTCCCTAGTGACAAGAGAGGCAGAACAGCTTTTTTTTGTGTCTGTTGGCCATCTGTATGTCTTCTTTAGAGAAGTGTCTTTTAAGAGCATCTGCCCATTTTTAATGATTGTAAGTTTTCTGTTGTTGAGTTTTAAAAGGTCTTACATATTTTAGTAATTAACTTTTTGTCAGATGTATGATGTGCAAGTAACTTCTCCCAAACAGCAGGATGTCTTTGTGTTTTGATGAAAGTTTCTTTTGCTGTGTAGAAACTTTTTTGTTTGATGTAATTTCATTTGTTTATTTTGGATTTTATTTCCCTTGCCATTGAAGTGGAGTTCCCAAAGATTATCTCTTAGGTCAGTATCCAATAGTGCTTTACCTATGTTTTATTCTATGCAGTTTGTTTTCTACCCTTACATCTAAGTCTTTAATATACTTTTAATTAATTTTTGTGTATAGTTTTAGGTAGTGATCTAGTTTCGACCTTTTGCATTTGACTGTCCAGTTTTCCCAGCACCATTTATTGAAGAGACTGTCCTTGCTCTATTGTAAACCTTTGGCTCCTTTGTCGAAAATTAATTCTCCATATTGTGGAGAATATACCATTGATCTATATTCTTATTTTTACCCCAATACCACACTGACTTGGTTTGCAGTAGGGTTTGAAATCAGAGAGGGTGACACCTCCATTTTTGTTCTATTTCCTGATAATATTTTCACTACCCAGTGTCTCTTGTAGTTTCATATAAATTTCATGATTTTTGTTCTATTTTTGTGAAAAATGTCTTTAGATTTTGATGGGGACAGCATTAAATATATATATTGTTTTAAGTAATACGGCCATTTTAACTATGTTAATTTTTCTGATCCTTGAGCATAGACTATCTCTCCATTTCTTCTTTCGGTGTGTTATCTGTTTCTTTGAACAATATCTTATAGTTTTCTGAATACAGGTATTTTACTTAAGTTTAGTCCAAGGCTTTTCATTCTTTTTGATGCAATTATAAATGAGATTGTTTTTCTTAATTCTCTTTCTACTATTTTGTTGCTTACATAAAGATATGCAACACATTTCTGAATATTAATTTCGTAGCCTGTCACTTTGCTATATTGGTTATTTCTAGCAGCTTTTAAATTGAGTTTTTTGGGGTTTTCTATATATATTATCATGTCACCTGCAAACAGTGATAGTTTCGCTTCTTCCTTCACTTCACTTCTTTCCTAATTTGTATAATTTTTGGATAATTTCTATTTCTTTTTCTTGTCTTATAGCATTAGCCAGGACTCTCAGCACTCTATTAAATAGTAGCGATGAGAGAAGAAATTATTGCCTTGTTCCTGGTCTTAGAGGAAAAGCTTTCAGCTTCTCTCCTCTTGAGTATGATGTTGTATATAGGTTTGTCATCAGTAGTCCTTATAATGTTGAAGTACATTCCATCTATACCCATTTTTTGAGATTTTTTTTAATAAAAAGTGCATTGAACCTTAAATGCTTTTTCTACATCTATTGAGATGATCATTTGGTATTTGTCCTTTCTTTGGTTGATGTAGTGTATCAAACTTACTGACTTGTGTACGTTGAATCCTGCTTGCATCCCTGGAATAAATCCCACTTGATTGTGGTATATTATTGTGGTTTAATGAGTTGTTGAATTTAGTTTACTAGTATTTTGTGGAAGATTTTTGCATCAACATCCATCAAGGATATGGGTCTGTATTACTATTATTTCTTAATCAAAGTTTCTATTTTGATTGAACATTCTCTGAATGACTTTATTATATGTAACTAGGATACTCTTGCTTTTATAATTTAATAATTTCTTTATTATTATCAAAATACTCTACTGAAGTATCTCCCTGATAAAAATGATCAAGTAAAACTGATCTTATAAATATTTCTCATATCTTCAGTAGACTCAAATTGTTATGATTATTACTGTACAACTAACTACCCCCAAAACTTAGTGGTTTATTCTTTTTACTTGTTTACTGCACTCACAGGTCTGGAGCTTTGGTGCTCTTAATTCTTTGTCTATATCTCTGTCGCCTTCCTGCTAAACAAGGCCTCTTTTCATATGACTTGGGCTTCTCAAAGCATGGTTTTCCAAGTGGTAGAGCTTCATAGAAGGCAGTTCATGGTTGCAAGAATAAGAGTTCTACGAGACAAAGGTTGAGGCTGAAAGTCTTATTAGAATCCACCAACAGAAGTCTGCCATTATGCTATATTCTACTCATCGAGCAAGCAACCAAAGAGGAAAACTTCCACTCTACCTCTGAATGGGGGTAATTACATAGGATTTTTGGCCCTTATAAATCTATCATACATTTAGCATGCTTAGAAAATTGCTTCATATCCTGAAAACCGGGAATTAAAGCTAGGAAAAGAAACACTGACTCTACTCAAAGACTGAGACTTCCATCCCAATATTAGACCAAATGGAAACAAAGAAAGTGATACACTTAACTATAAAGAAAGAGTTGAACTATTATATTTTTTCCCAAGAAGAGGGCAGGTATACTAATGAAAATTGATTTAAAAGGCACTTCACAAAACATTTTTTACAAAGTCTCCTGTCAATCTCTCATAGGGACAAAGGATGTCTGGTAGGCTGTAAGTGCCATGAAATAAAGAAATATCCATCAGAATTTTGATTAGACAAACATGTTTAATTGACACAAGAAACTTGAATCTCAGAATATGTTTAATTGGTTACATTTCCATTCCCACAATTTTCAATTACTCTAAAAATCTTAGGACTCTCAATCAGCTAAATCAGTTGTTTTGCTTACCAACTAGTTCATAAAATAACCTAAAAAATAAAGAAAAATATTTTATATGAAAGAATGATAGATTTAATACCTGTTTCAGATTTCCCTACAATCAAACAAGATCATTGATACTCCAATATATTTTAAATGAAGCTAGCAATTTTTCACCTTGTCATTGTTTCCTTGTTATCTGTTATTCTCTTCCCTGTTTTATGTTTTTTGTTTGCTACAATTCAGTTCTGCTCTATATGCATTTCAATATTCCTAGTTTTCTACCATTTTAATTTTTAAGAACATGATTTTAGAATTTTTTCTTTCTCCTTTTCATTGTAGTAAATAATAATAATAATAATGATAATTATAATAGTTTTTTAAAACTCATCACACTTCATTTTTTTAAAAAAAAATCTAATATTTGATGAATGGCTCTAAATATAACTACTTGCTCATTTGGAAGTGATAAATGAAAAGTTTTTGTTATATCTTTGTTTCTCATCATTCTTTCCATAAACATATGCTTACTCTCCTGCTTTTCATATTATATACACTGATTTAAAGAATGAAGTTTATTAATAATTTGAGATGGCATTATGTTCTCTGATTTTCTACTTGTATTAATTCTAAATTTTAAAATAGTTATTAATTAAACAAATGATTTTGGTATGCCTAGTATATTATTCCCATCATAGCACTAATTTCTGGTTAAAGTTGATTAAAATAAGACTGTTGCCCTTAAGAAACACATAATCTAGCAACAGAGGAAGAAGAACAAAGAGCTATCATAAAATCCACGGAAAGCTGCAGCAGAGGAAAGCTCTGGAGTTTCAGTGGAGTCAGTATAAATTTTTCTTGTAGGCAAAAGAGAGCAGACAGAGATGATCTCCCCAGAAAAGCCAAATAAAGACCTTTTCTGTTATACAAAGGACTTGGAATTTATTCTGTAAACAAAAGCTAGGTAGAAAATGAAGACAAACATGCATTTCATTTTTTTTATAATCATATGCTAAAGGCCTTAACCTTTATCTTTAATTTTATGAACAATTTCAACATGATGTTTATTAAAACTCCATTTGGTTGATCGTTTACTAAGCAAATTATAAATTAAAAAAACAAAAACAAAAAACTTTGTCTTTGAGTCTTATCAATGAGTCTAATGCTGCTCAAAATGTGTGTGTCAATTAAGGATGATATATGGACAAGTGGCAAGTCCTTAAAGAAATTAAATCATAATCTCCAACTGTTTTGAAGAGAAGACATGCCCTCTTATATATATGACTATTATATTTTTGAGAAATAGTTACTAAAGTGCTAATGGACATTGGTAGTGACAGAACATCAGACCACAGAACAAAATAATCATGTTAATCTAGCTGTCATTCATGAAGTAGGCCTTATCTTTTGCATAAAGTCATAAATTTCAGCACGCAGTGAAACGTTCCATCGGGTGGTGGTAGTGGTGGTGGTAGTTCTACATATAAATCATCCTCAAGCTAGTCCTGAAGCAAACTGTCTGATCAGCTGGTTGGTGCATGCACTCGCAGTGCATCTATTCCTGTAGCACTGCTGAGTACTTAGTCTATTAGCAGTAGAGACAAAAACTGATCCTCTTTTCCTAGGTTAGGGAGGGGAAGATTGAATAGTCAAATATGTCAGCATGGATGAGGCAGAAATTTCTCTCCAATGAAGTAGACAACTACAGAAATTCGTCTTTCTTAGGCAATCCTGAATACCTTGTGCTCCATCATGGTATCCTTTATACATTGTTTTTAACAAACTAGTCTATGATGAAAGTTAGGAAAACAGGATGGCACATAAATATTTATTATGAAGTGTTGCAATGATCAATACATGACTTAGGTATGACACTGAGCTGGGTGGCAACTGCAAATTTGAGGTACAATTTTATAGGATACTCATGTTCTGAATCAATAATCAATATGCTGCAAGATGCTGCCAGTTGGACACTGAGGCTCTTCCACCCCCGAAGATATGAAGAAAGAAGAGAGTAGACTGATAGACGGTCTGCGGTAACTGACCACAGAGTGAGCATGTTTCGTATCATTATACAATAGACACAAGGAGACGAATGTCTGAAACCATTAGTTTTTCTGAGATAGTCCTAACACTTCCTATGTAGTTGAAAATGTTCATGGGAGTGTCAAAGGAACACATTTTAAATTTAAAAATTATCAAGATTTAACGCCTGTAGGGAGAAGGGATATCTCACTCAACCCTACCCGCTAAGGATTATAAGTTACAATCATCAATCATGACTTTATGATCAGTTTTACAGTATTTTTTGTTTTCTTGTTTTTCTTTTTGCTCTTTATATATTTATGCATTTCATAAATCCTCCACCTTTTTAATTTTTTTCTTTTCTCTTCGCATTTCATCTAAAGAATGTTAGCAGTGGCTAAATTGATAATTTAGTCCTTAGTTTTCAGTATATCAGATTAGCAGTTTTGCTAAATTTAGAAGAATAAAAAACATACAGATGTGGACACAGTTACTAATGAAGAACATTTTTACAAACAACAAACTGTGGATGAGTTTTACTCAAGGCAAAATCTTAAATAAGAAAAAGAAGACATCATTAAATGATGAAACATGTAATCAAGCAATAACTTTCAAACATTGTTATTCACCACTATCACTCCACAAAAATACCCAAAGTAAAAATGCTAGTGGAAATTCAAATAGTTGTAGGTGAATTTAAATAAATTCTGTCAGTACATGATTGATGAGGTAGTACAAAATACATGAATGCATGTCATGTAATAAATCATAAGTTGACCTAATCGATATATTTCAAACACAACACCCTGACAATAGAGAATACTTTTTGTGTATTCCCCTGAAACTCTTATAACAACTGATTATTAGGCTATCAAGAAATCTCAATATCTCAAATCTCAATAAATTCAAAACAGCAGACTTCACATAGATCACATTGATTTGCTTTCTAACCTAAATATTCATGTAAATCCCCTTTTTCTTTTAGCAAATGAAAATTTTGCTGTTAAAATACTTAATAGAGGACTTGGAGGAAAAGAATGGAAATGCTTATGAGGAAATTGCTTCTGGCTTTAGCAGTGGAAAGAGTAGAATTCAGTTGTTGCATATTTCCCCCCCCGCCACCTCCCACTCCTTGGGAATAAAAATAATGCATTCCTACTCTTACTTAAAACAAACAGAACCATTTACAAATCCTTCATTTTCTCTTAATAAGCCTTCAGACAAACTCAGGCTAGTACTAATAAGCAGAACGTACCCTGGAGAAATATATTTGGAAAAAATATTACTATTTTACTTCTAAATTATTATTTTATTCGTTATAAACCAGGTCTGAGACTAAATTAAGCAGGCCTCAATTATACAGATAGCACATTTCAGCTACTGAGAAAGGTGATCCACGTAAAATAAAGCAGAATTTACTTGAGTTTCCGAATTTTCAATATATTAAAAAACTTATTGATCATTCTCAGCATTATGGATGACATAAGTGGACAAAAGAAGTCTCTTGTATATTTGAGTTCACTACAGAATGTATATTCTGGGTTTGCTCTAGTAGCTCAGGAGGCTGCAACACTGACATGTGGACCACATAAAGCCCAACAACCTGGATTTACAAACTGCGCTGGGTAAAACCAAAATGAAACTAACAAATAAACAAGTAAATATTGCTTCTCCTTCCCTCTCTCCCTCATCCCTCCCTCCCTTCCTTCCTTCTTTCCTTCTTTCCTCCCTCCCTCCTTCTTGCTTGCTTTTGTTCCCACCTGCTTTCCTTCTTCTCTTTAAAAAAATCCAAATTATATATAGATATATACACACACACACATATGTACATGTGTATATATATATGTATTTATATATATATTCTATATTCTTTTATGCATATCCTTTTGCATCTAGAAACATCTTTTTTTCTATGCAAGAAGACACATTTGTTTATCTGTTCAACTTTTATGTGCTCATCTTGAGGTTTTGGATAATCTCTTTACACAAAGATCTGGAAATGAAATACAAAAAACAAAACAGGTGTGAATGTAGACTGTAGTGTAAATATGAGTAAACTAAGTAGCACAGCAAGAATACCAAATATCTTAGGAATTTCAGGCTGAAAGCAAAGATTTAATGAAGACCTACTGTTTGTCAGATACCCTTCCCAGTATTAGAGATAAACAGTGAACAAAACAAAGTACTAGGCTCACAATCCAATGGAGGAAACCAGCAAACTAAAACATGTCAATATACAACATGTTATAGTATATTACATGCTATAAAGAATTTAAATTAGGGTAAAGAATTAGTAATGAGAATCTGTAATGTTAGACTGAGTAGAGCTTGCTTTTTTAATCATATTCTGGGAAGTCCTCTTTAAAAGGTGACAATGAAGTTGAGACTTGAATTCAGTAAAGACAGATTATTTGAGATTTTTAAAAGACCCCATTAAAGGGAACAACAGCAAGTCTGATGTCTTAAGGTGGGACTATACTTGAGGTTAGAGGAAAAGAAAAGAGACAACCGTCATAGTAAAGAAGTAGTAGGGGTGGAAGGTTTTAAGAGATGAGGTCTCAGAGGTAGTGAGTAATGAGTTAAAACAGGGTTTTGTAGATAAAACAATGCCTTTCAGTCTTAACTCATAAGGCCTTTAGAGATGGTAATCAAAGAAGTGATGTGATCTGATTTCGGTTGTAAAAGATTTCAGGGGATAATTTTCCTGAAAGCTGAATGAATACAAATATCTACAATGGACAGAGAAAGCAGTGGCTTTAGTGGAAATAATGTATGATCAACAGCTATTGAAAGGAATCAACAAGAAAGAATGAGATTTGGGGACAGTCATAGAAGCTCTGATGCTAAGACTGAAAATCAGAACAGCCGAAGTGAGTTTGTGGTGATTGATGTCAGTTCTAACAGGAGTTTCCCAGAGAGAGTAACCAGGAGATTCTTCCTTCCAAACTCTTCCAGTAAAGAGACACTGTTCAACATGCATGAGCAAGAGGACTGATTTCAAAAACAAAATTGGGTAGAACTTAGAACCAAATATCACTGTGATAATTACATTGTCTCATGAAATCCAGGAAAATAAAAGAATCCTATTGAAGTTGTCAACCAATATCAGGCTGGGTCCATCTCGTCTCTATAACGTTCTTCAACACCCCTATAACATAAAACAACTTGTGTAATCATTTTATTCTATATTAGTATTTTGACATTCTATATATCTCTTTTATAATATTCTACATATTTGCTATATTGTATAAACAATTATTTATTGCTACATCATTCTTTTTCACTAAATTATAATTAGACACTATGAACCATGTCCTATTCATCTTTGTATCTCACAGTTTCTAGAGTAGTATTTGCCACACAGGATTTACTAAATAAATGAACATTCAAATGTATTTCTAATAACAAGGAAGCAAGTAATTTAACATTGCCCTACTAACTCCGATTTTTAAAAAGTGATTCCTTAAAACTAGTTATTCACCCTTCATTGGATAAACAAGTTTACACTTATTCCTCATTGTTACTATGGAGGGTTGATAGGTCTGATTTTTCTCCAAATTTTGAATGGGTGAACTAAGATTTTTTCATTAAAAGCTAAGTTTTCAAGGAGTATAAAAGCAAAATTACTTTAAAGAGGCAAAAAGTCATCTGCAGAACTTTAACATTACATGATTAAACACACATAGATGTGTGAATACATACATATTAAACTATATTGCATAGATAAAACAATTATAAAATAAATTCATAATATCACTAATTAATAATTACATAATAATTATTAAGTACTAAATCCATAGCATAACTATTTTAGTGGTTTATATTATTTAAACATCTTCACAACACTTTTCAAGGTTATGTATCAATAAACTTAAGAGTATAGAATAGATTATTTTCTACCAAAATCAACCTAAAAATAGCTACATTTTCTAGATTGATAAATATGGTATGAGAATTTGGAAAGCTAGTCAAATATAAAATACTTAATTTTTAATTTGACCCAGAGAGGTGAGTTTTACTTAATTCCCAAAATACATACAGTTAATCCTTGATATAAACATTTCTGATAAAGGAAACAACTGAAATATTTCTAACTCATTTTATAAGGCAGGCAAAGATATTACACAAACTGAAATTGTCCTTTAGTTTCTGGTATTAAAACAGTTGCAAATATCCTAAAATCAAGTGAAATTATTGCATATCAGGACTAAATAAACTTTATGGTAGAAATTCAAATGTGGCTAAGCATTATGAAATATGTTAACATAACTGACTATATTAGCAATGTAAAATTTGATTTTATATTATACATTATCAGTGTATAATTTTATTATCTGGATAGATTAATAAAAATGGATAAATACAATAATTCCTATTCTGATAAGTGAAGAAATAAAATACTCAGTGGGTGAAAAGTAGAAGTAAAATGTGTAAATAAAGAAATCTGAAACTAACATCACAATTAGAAATAATGAGGCAAACATTAGAAATATTCCCTTTAAGTATAAGCAAAGAACACTTCTGTATACCATCATATTACAAGGCAGCCACTATAACAAGACCAAAAAAACAGATAAGGTTAAAAATATGATAAGGAAATATTTCACTGTTGAAAGTTTCCCTTAAATATAAAACATGAGGTGTGCTCTGGTGTTTTATTGGTTAAGTCCACCACTTCTTGGAGGAACAAGTCATATACATCTCGTGGCCCCAGGTTCGTGGCCCCAGGTTCGTGTCCCAGGGCCAGAGAGGAAGCAACCAAGATGAACAACTAAATAAAGAAATCCTTCTTCCTCCTCTCTGCACCTTTTCTTTTCTTTTTTTTTTTTAAAGTATAGATGAATGTGTGGATAAATAATACCAAGTTGTTAGTGTTTTTGAGATATATTTCCATTGCAAAGCATTTAGCAGAATATCTTACACAGAATAAGTATTCACTTACCTTTCATCACTACTAGCAGCAGCAGCAGCAGCAGCATTTACTCCCTGAGACTATAAGGTTCAAGGCCCAATCCAAACCATAATTATTTTAAGATATTTAAAAGGAATGATCTATAATTCCAAATTAAAGATGGAGATGAAACATGTCCATCGTTAGTAGGAATAAATTCAAAGGACATGGAGAATGGCAGGGGGAATGAAGTATCAAAATTTTGGAAACTGGAAATTATTTGAATAAACTTTAAACATTTCAGCAGGACAGAAAATTCCCCCAAAGATTTAGGAGTTGTTTGCCCTAGGAATCTCTAGAAGATAGTCTGAGAGGTATAGGACTAAGGAAAAGAAACTTGATAAGCAATCATAAAAAAGCAAGTATGAAATATAGACTGAGATACAACATCAATATTCAAAAATTAACATAGCATTGTAAACCAAAGACAGAATAAATATCAATAATTAGAAATAGTAATATATATTTTTTAAGTAAGGTTTATAAATCTCCTGCCCCACACACCACATAGGTAAACATTTGGCCTGAAAGCCTCCACCTCTCCCCAATCCTCATTACAAGATGCTGGAGACCTTCATACTTGGGAGAGTAATTTAATTGGGTGATTCCATTAGTACCATTGAGACTGGGGGTGTTGCACTGAAATGACGTTAACTCAGTGTGTGCATACCACTTGCAGAGATTATAAAACCACTTGTGTCCTTCAGCTAGAATCCTGGTCCTTACCTTCCAGACAGAGTTTAGAAGAATTTCAGCAAGATTTACCAAATTAATCAGTTTGGTTAGTTCACTTTGGTTACAGTTGAATTTTTCCATTTGGGTGCTCAGAATTTCTAATTTTAGTCCATTGTTCATATGCTTGAGTTAAAAATGCAGTACCAAACACCTGAAAGTGAGAAAAAAAAGCATTAAAGATAATCGGGAAGAGAAGGAAGAAAAAAAAAAAAAAGAAGACTTGGCGGAAACCAAGAAAATACAGGGAAAAGAAAGCCACATACAACAAAACCAAAACTGCAATCATGAAGCAAGAGCAAGCTACCATGGAAAGTAACATTCAAAAATTTAAAAAAGCTCTTGACAGTTCACACCATAAGAGGAGAGCTGAAACAGCTCAGTAGAAGGGGAGGGAAAGTTGAGAGGGGATGTTTATATGCAGAAGAAAAATTATACAAGATTCCAAATAGGAAATAAATGTTGCAAAAGAATTTCAATGATCTTAGAATTCTTAAGTCTACAAGGTAGTAAAAAGAAGTGACAAACTTTCAATCTGAGAAAAAAAATCAATATATGAAATATACTTAAAAGTCATTTTCATATTCAAAGAAAATCTTAAAATGTGTCTCCCATACATTCTTAGAAAGCTGCTAGAAGAGGTGCTCAACAAAATGAGGTTTTAACTGGAGAAAAAGGAAGACATGGGGTGCAACCTGGTGGAGAAGCGGTTAGGTCAGCTGCCCTCAGCCAGCCAGCACAGTCCACATACACACTACAAATCCTGGTTCACATCCAGGGGCCATGGGGAACAACCAAGATGAACAACTAAATAAAATAGTGTTTCTCCCTCCTCTCCCACCTTCATTCCTACCTATACCTTTTTCTTTTTCTTTTCTTCTTTTCTTTTTTAAAGGAAGACAGAAGAATAAAGAAATAGGGGCCTCTACTCTAAAAACAAAGTTATTCCAGAATGGTAGTGGAGTCATGCACGAACCTAGAGAGAAACTCATTCAAGCTGAGGAAGATCAGAAAGTTGTGGGAAAAGTGCTTTCAAGAACGTGAAATTGGTAGATAATTTAACATGCTTGGAAATACTGAGAAAACTAGGGAGGCTTTCAGAATGAGTTGGTGATAATTAAATAAAATACTACGCAAAATTAAAAAAAAATAAATTCAAGGGAAAGAAAAGTTATATAAGGAAAAGATACTGTACACTAAATAACTCACCTAGTAATATTATTTATATGCTGTTAATAGTCCAGATACAATTTTAAGATTCTAAATATAATGAGAGGAAGAAAGTGAAGTGTGTAAAAGTATATGTTTGCAAGAATATGATAAATGCAGATAATGCTTAAAACTAAAAATTGAAGAAATGCTGTTGAAGAACATGTTATATAGATATACAGTTTGAATGAGCATCTTTTACAATAAAAATGAAAGAAATGTACACTTAAAAAAAGAGGTACTCAAATGGAAGTCTCTCAACTAATAGCCTACTGGTGACTCTGTGGTGACATCACCTTGGTGACAGATTTTTATACTCATTTATGAGATACATGAACGTTTAGAAAAAGATGTTTTAGAAAAACAAATCCAGATTCTATTGAGATGGGGGGGGAAAGGGATTTAGATGCCAGGTAAGAACAGACATTGTTATCTTAGAAGTGTTCTCCTAGCTTGATCTGGAGATAGATCTATATTGATTGATGAACTATACGTACAGTATAGTAGTAGGCTCTACTAAATTGAGGAGGGTTTCATATGAAATGGTGCTGAATACTTTTATGAAAATGTAAAAACATTTAAAATCAGCTAAACAGTGAAGACTGGACTAACATTTTGGGGAGATTTTAACTTAATGAAATCCTTTGACTTTTTCTCAACAAAGTCTTCAAAAAATTTATTATCAACGTATGTTTCAATTTTCATTGCAGAGGAATTTAATTCACTCCTACTGAAATGATGACTCCAGGATATTCATTTGACAGAGCACAAACTCGTCTGCTTTCCTGAGCTAAACTTGGTTTTTAACATGAAAGAAATAGCTTGAACTGCATTCCAAAATTTTTTCATTAAAAAGAAAAAGTTTTTATTTCAAAGTTTATGGAAAAAACCATAATTTTCTAGTTCACTTTTCTCTCATGAACTTAAAAGTGTGAATGAAAAACAAGTAATGGATGTGATTATTGAATTATAAATTCACATAGAACTAAAACTAAGTTAGACAAATTTAGAAACCAAAATTCTATAATTGTCTTTTTTTTGTTGTTACTTGAAAATACAAATCACCTGAAAAATTTTGTCTATGTTCATGAATACCTATACATGGGAACCAGTCTTTTCAACTAAGAAAGAGCTTTAACTGCCCTAGTGGAGGAGCAGTTAAATCTACCACCTCCCAGCAAGTGAAGTCCATATGCATCCTAGGGACCTAAGATCTCATCTCAGGGCTGCAGCGAATACTAAAACAAACAACTAAATAAAAATAAAATGCTTCTTCCTTTCCTCCTTTCTTGTTGGCTTGCCTGCTCATCTTTACTCCTGCCTGTACCTTTTCTTTAATAAATGAATGAATGAAAGAATGAATGAATAAATACTGCTCCATGTTAAAGGGTGAGTTAATGGATATGAAATGATTTCTGATTTTTATATTTTTGTGATAATAGAAATATATCACTTTTCAAATTACATGTCAAAGTAGTAACATCATTAAATTAAAATTTAAGAATAAAATATTACTATAATTAAAACATTTGGTAATGTTCAATATTGTCCATATTTTATTTTGCTAAATGGTTATACTGAGATTATATTTATAGTAATTGGAATTTTTTACACTTGCTCTGCCCTTAGAATTTGAATTACCTACCTGTAGGCATTTAATTTGCAATATGCTTTAGATATGGATGTTATTTAAATTGTACATAAAACTAGGAAATGGTTCTTCCTAGATCCTATAAGAAATGCTTTTCTTAATCTCAGGGTTGTCTTGAGGTTATTTCTTTAGTGATTAGCCGTTACATTTTATGATGGAGTTACCTTCATTTAATTCTACATATAACCAAATGTGATGGTTAATAATCTTATGTCAGTTTGATGCTTATGACCATGTGATGCCCAGATATTTTGTGAAACATTATTCTGGATGTGTCTGTGAAGGTGTTTCTGGATTAAATCAACATTTGTATTGGTAGAATGAGTAAAGCAGATTACCCTCCCTAATGTGAATGGGCGTCATCCAATCTGTTGACAGCCTGAATACAACTAAAAGGAGTAAGAGGAAAGTTCTCCTCCTGATGGCCTAGAAGAAGAAAAATTTTCTATACCTTCAGACTTGAACTGAAACATCAAACTTTTTTTTTTTTTATTTAAAGGAAAGGTGCAGGCAGGAATCAAGGCAAGTAGGCAGGCAGGCAGGAAGAGAGAAGAAGAAGCACTTTATTCTACTTTTAATTTTTCATCTTGGTTATCCCCTTCCCTCTCTGAATCTCAGGTCCTTGGGACATACCATATTTTGTCATGCATGATGCACACTTTTTGTCCAAATTTGTGAGGTAAAAATAAGGATGCACATTATACATGGGTAGTACTAATTCTGTATCTATATAAATGTCTTTAATTCTTTTATTCCTGTTTATGAGTTAAGTGTAACTCTAGAAGTGAATAACAACATCTTCATGCAAAGTAATTTGCTGGAATAGAGTAACAGGTTTTGTTGAACATAAGATTAACTTGCAATGGAAGCAATTTTGGCCAATGATTCAACAAAATGAAATGAAGAGTGATGTATTACTGCCCACAGAGTAAGTGACTCTGACTTGATAAAACAGGTGATGCAACTTTATTATCACCGAGGGAACAGTGGAATATTTCTCTTTGCACACTTTATGTGGGAACTAACCATCCAGCTAATATTTTTACAAAAACATAGACCCTGTAAGCTTTAAGTTAACAGTTATTAAAGATGCTATAGAGTATGGCAACAGAGCTGCCAAGTCACACGTTGGGCCTCCTCCCACAGAGAGTGTCATCAGATTGTGGAAACAATAGGAAGGAAAGTTCTTGTTCCTTGTTTCTGTTTTGGTGTTGTTATTTGTTACATAAAATTTCATGTGCCATATATGTTAAAAAATGCTAAAACTCCTTTATAATACAAGAAAATAAATACCTAAATATAAACAAATAAATATTTGAATTAAAAATTAAAACAAAAGATATTCTCCTGAAAGTCTGGTCCAAAAATGTGGGTGCACATTATACCTGGACCATTATACACTGAACACAGAAAAATATGGTATGTGGCCTATGCCTGATAGATCTGTCTGCTAGCCCACCCAGATGCTCCAAAACATCAGATCTTTCTAGGTCTGGAGTATACCATTGCCTCTCAAGGTTCTCAGATTTTCAGACCTGCAGACCTGGACTAGAATCAAACCATTCAGCTCTCCTGGGTTTCCAGCTACCAAGTGCTCATCTTGGGACTCATCAACCTCTGTAATTTCATGAACCAATATATCCTAATTCATTCCCACCCCCACCCCTCTCTCTCCTCTTTATCCATCTACTGATTGATCAATATATTAGACTGCATATTTCTATTTATCTGGAGAACCCTAATTTATAAACTGGAAAACAATTTCTTCTATCCTCTTGCTTTCATCATGTATTAGACAGGTAATTACTTTCATTATTTTCCTGACTTTAGCTAGACCTAACATTTCTGTATACTATATTAGAACATTACTTCTTAAACCTGAAGACCTTGTTAAGGTGTAGTTCTAATAGAACTGTTCTGATCCAGGATATTAATTTTTGCATTTCTGGCAAAGTTTTATGCTGATAACCATGCTGCTGATCCTAGGGCCATGATTTGAACAGCAAGGTGTTTGAGGAATGCATTTTCACAAACATTTTACTTACATCTAAAGTCTGGCAATATATTGAGGCTCAGTTTTATAGCCTGATGGGACTAAAACATGACATTCTAAGTTCTCTCAGAATCATTCTCCTGTATGTACCCCACTCTAACATGAAAGTCAAGGATAGTAAAGGACAGTCCCAGAGGCAAAGGAGAAGCTCCAGTTCTTCTGGACCTTTAGACCTTCGTTTATGAAAGAAACCATCAGTCCCTTCCTGAGCCTCCATCCTTCTCCTAATCAAGAAATGATCTCTTGTCCCTATTCTCTAGAAGAACATAGAAAGGGGATTATTTATCTACACTCTGAAGAGTAAGCATAGGTGTGAGTTATTCTTCCTTGCCACATGGAGACCTCCCTCCTCTCTCTCCTGAGACCCCAGACCCCTTTTCCAGGCCTCAGTACAGGATATAAATCATGGGTCTGCTCCAGCTACCTCAGAATTTAGCGCCAAGTAAATTCTCCTTATCTATGTTATTATTAAATCTGAGCTTCATTCTTACTAATCATTCCTAATGTCAATTTGTTCATTTTCCCAGCCTGTGAAGAATCTCAGATAAATGGGGGAACTTTTCCTTTGACCCCTACAAGGCTTTGTCTACAGAATTGCATCCTGACATCTCAACAAAAAAGTTACCCTAAATGAGATCATATTTTCCAAAACTATCTATTGTCATCTAATGATAGCCTAGAAAAATAATGAGGTCTTATTAGGAAAACATGTCATACTTATAGAGTACCTCTAAAGAAAATTATCACAACTAATTTCCAATAGCATTTCCATAAACATTTGTGACTCTAATAGAATTTTAAAAATTACTAAAACATTCTCTTTGTATCCCTTATTTTATACTTATCATTTATTACATGTGGCATAACAAAATAAACATAGGCTTCAGAGTCAAGACACAATTTAGAGAAATAATTTCACCACCGAATTTTAGTTTACGTACATGTTAAATGATACATATTCCTCACTACTTTACTACTAAAAATATAAATCTGCAAAGAAAAGACAAGTAGGTTTTAGAAAACTGAATGTTTTCATTTCTTCATGGCTTTCCCATATCCATGGAAGCAATAAAAGATTTTAGACAAAATTCAAATTAAAAAAGGAGTCTTAAGAATGAATTTTTCCCCTATAGAGTCATTCTTTTATTCTCCTTTTGGTTATTACTTTACCCTATCAAACCACAGCATATCCATATGAGAGGAACATATGGGAAGAAGAAAGGAAGAAGAAATATCATCAAAATTAATTGTTGCTACTTTTGCTTGTTCTGGGAGTTCCTACTCTATATTCTTCTTAATTGAAATCACACCACTTTATAATTGTCAATATCTGCTGGTAAACTTCAAAAAAAGCTGATCAGTCTTGGTGCCCCGAATCCTCAAAAACCAATTTCAATAATATACCTTAGTATAATTAATATTATTTAGTTCAATAGTGGTCTTCCTTGAAATTCAAAAATATAAGAAAGATTCTAATTTAAAAAATATTAAAGAAACAGACATATTTATACAGAGACACAGGTGTTTTTCCCTTTAGCTACCAAATCCCAATTATGTTTTCTGATATATAAAATTTTTGTTATAAAGATACTGTTTTCACCTAAGTTGTCTAGAAAGTAGAGCTAGAGACAAGAATTATGCTGACAAGCATTTAAGGGTAAGTACAAACTTAAGGTACTGAGAATGTGAGAAAGAGGAAATGAAGTAAGAGATAATGTGATTCTTACAGCAATCACCAGGCAGACTTTTTTACTTGGTTAAGTATATGTCTTCCTGGGCAAGAATACAAAGGAATTGAATTTGGAGATTTCTAAAAGGAGAGAGAAAAAAGTAGACATTTATCTAACTAGTTTCTTCCTGCTTTCTTATTTCTCATTGGCCAATATTTATCCTAAGGAGGCTAAAGATTCTGGATTGTATCTTTTGGTCTTTCAGCAGTGACTCAAGTAATGCGATCCCATTCCTTTCAATGTGGTGTTTAATCCCAATCTGAAAGGAGCCGGTATAAGGGGACGCTGACTGAAAGAAAAATAGAAAGTTGGAGGAAACCTATTGAAAGCTGCTTGTGGGACTATTCTGATATAAGACTCTAAATTCTACAATAACATATAAAGCAGCTTAGTAATTTACCTAGAGTATAATTTCAAATTAGACATTTAAATAATGAATTGTAATGTTATTTGCTATCTAGTCTTTAAGATATATTTTTATTGGCACAAATGCCTTGACAGAGTATCTACAAGATTTCTGGTGCAAATTTATTTAAAATGTGGTTCTGTAGAGAAGCACTTTTATAAATACTATATGGCAAATAAAAGTAATTTTAAAAGACTTTATACAAAAATGCTGAAAGTTATTTTAGAAATGGAACTAATTATTTGTTGAGTAGATACTTTCAGGAATTTTGAACATCAGTCTAGGTAGTAAAGAATGTAGACACTAAAGGCTTCCTTGATAAGTGAACAAACTGAATGGCAGAAAGGTTCACATTAATAATGCATTCAGTCTTTCTAAAATGCGTATGCCATCTTAATATCTATAAGATATCTGGCTGAGTATAGTTTTTATATATATATACCCTGCGGGTTCTCAGTGAGCCAGACTTACAATTTTACAGGTACATTTGTTTGTGATTTCAAAGGAAGTTAAGATTTTAGGGTTAGATTTTCATTGTGCTTCTGTGATATTTCAAACTGTGATCACAGTCCACAAGAGATCTCTGATAAGCTAAATAGGTGATGTGATGCACAGACAACATCTATTACCTGATCACAGAATGAAGTACTGTTATCAAGTATAAATCAGAACTTTAAAAAAAAAATCCCTGAAATAGAGACATGAAATTCTACAAAATATATTATACGGAATTAGAAATGCTGATACTATAGTCACATATACCACCTTGGATAATATTTCTGCCAAATTTTGAATTTACTTAAAAAAATTAAAGTTCTAACTTTGGAGGGAAAATCTCAGTCTTTTAAACGTAGTGTTCACCCTGGGCAAAGCAAATGTATGACTTTATTCTATCAGGAAATAAAAGAAAAAGAACCAAATGATCTGCTTCTGCCAGAATGAGACCTGACTGAGGAAATTTCTCATAACAGAAGTGTACTTTTTAAAAATTTTCATTTTTCTAGTAGTGCTTTTATTTATTTAGTTTTAATTTACATTGCTGTATCATTTGAGGATATTGAAATTGCACCTCAATCTGTATGCCTTTCATACTACACCTATCACCACACAACAATGTACTTTTCTTTAAAGGGAAGTTACAGGCAGAAATGAAGGTGAGTAGGCAGGTAGGCAGGCAGGAAGAGAGAGGAGAAAGAAGCATTTTATTGTATGTTATTTGTACTGAGTTGTTCACAGTGGTTGTTCCCCTGTACCCAGGACTCGAACCCAGGGATATGTGGCCTGCAGTTCTTTGGCAGCAACTGACTTAAACGCTACTATACCAAGGTGGGCTGCACCAAGAATAATGAACTTTTCAGGAAGAGGAAAATCAGAAATGTAAAACACAACAAAACAAGACAGGTAAGACATGAAATGGGAAATGCTGTAAACCTAAATATATATTTTAAAGATATATTAAAGACAATATATAGACTCATATATATGTATACATATTAAAAAATTAAAATGCAAAATAAGTACCATGTACATTGGGTGGAAGTGTTTTAAGAGTCATGTTATTCAGGACCGTGGTTCATAAATTATTCAGTTGTTAATTTGAGAGTAAATTCAAGAACAAAAACTATAGGCTACACATTTCTAAAATAGTATATCAAAATTATAAAGAAAACAGAACATAGAAAAATTAAGATAATTCAAGGAAGTTTGAATAGATTAACTACCACAGTAAATATTAATAGATTATAAACAAATCAGAAAAAAAGAAATAGAAATTACGGATTAGGAATATAACCAGGAAAAACACCATTTACGACAGATGATAATACAACAAAACTATTAGTACCCAGATGAGTAAGATTTCTTTGAAAACACATATTTTTTAATGATATTAAGAAAGATAATTTAAATACTTGAATGTAAGACCTGACACTGTAAAATACATGAAAGAAAACATAGGCCACACATTCTGTGAATTTGACCTAAGAGATGTCTCTGGAAACTTGACTCCAGTGTTAGGGAAATAAAAGCTACAATACACAAATGGGACAACACCAAATTAAAAATCTTTTACATGGTGAAAGAAACTCATAAAATAAAGACATCATAATGAATGGGAGAAGATATTTGTACATCATACAGATACGAGGTTAATACCCAAAATATATAAATAATAAGCTTCAAAAATAAAAGAACAACTCAATTAAAACTGAACAGAAGATTTGAATAGACATTCTTCAAAGAAGACATACAGATGGGCAACAGAAACATGAGAAAATATTCCACACTTGTTACTATGGAAATTCAAATCAAAACAACAATGAGTTAACATTGACACCTTGTTAGAATGCTATTATCCAAGAGACTAGAAACAGTAAGTGTTGGCAAAGATGAGGAGAAAAAAGAACACTGTGGGTGGGAATGTATATGGATGTAATCCTCATGGAAAGCAGTACGGAGATTCATAAATAATTAAAAATAGAAATTCCATGTAATTCTATTATTCCACTTCTGGGTGTTTTCCCAAAAAAAGACAACACAAATTAAAAGAGATGTTTATTGTAGCATTATTTACAACAGCTAGGGTTAGGGTTATATTTATACACACACATATGCAGAATGTAATAATATTCAGCCATTAAAAAGGGTAAAATCTTGTCATTTGCAATAACATGATGGGTAGAGGGAATTATGCTTAGCAAGATAAGCCAAAAAAACAGAAAGATTGTATAATTTCACTTATATGTGGTATTGGAGAAACTAAACAAGCAAATAAACCAAATCAAACAAAAACAGACTTTTAGTTTATAAAATCAAATCAGTGGTTATGAGAAGGGAAGGAATGAGATTGGGCAAGTTGGATAAAAGGAATCAATTATATAATGAAGGATAGAGTTAGACTGTTGATGGCAAACTAAATATACTGATTTATAATGATATATCCCTTAAATCTACAGAATTCTATGATGTAATGTTTCCTCAATGAAATAAAATTAAAAATAAAATGAAAAGATAAGCACTCCATAAAATCATAAATGAATAAATTCTCTAAGTTTTTTAATTCAGGGCAATTCTTTCAGATTTTTAGTAGGTTTTATATGGGCATATCTTCTAAAGTCTATATAAAGTACAAAGCTCAAACAGTAACTAAGGCCTGAAGGAAGACAATAAATTGAAAACTTTCCCTATAAGCTGTCATAACACTAATACATTATTTAATTAAGATCATATTCAGGCTGGTAATGCATAGTAAAGTATTCTAATGATTCACTCGACTATGATGCTAAGCAATCAGAATATGCTACTGACTACAGAGGTCTAAAAAAATTAAATCTAATAAAAGTAGATACATGGTGCATCCTGGTGGCTTAGTGATTAATTCCACCAGGCATAGTCCACATATATCCAAAGGACCTGGGGTTCCAGAGCCAGGATCAGGGGGTAGGAGGGACAACCAAGATGAATAACTAAGTGAAAATAAATTAAATATTTCTTCCTCCTCACTTGTTCTGCCTGCCTGCCTATTCACCTTTAGTCCTGCCTATACTTTTCTTTTAAAAAAAAAAGTAGATATGTATATTATTATGTATTAGCTGAGTATCAGCTCTGAGAAAAAGGATAAGCAAATAATTAAAGAACAGAATGGAGAAACTAGAAGAAATTCAGTCATTATGGTAAATATGCCTTCTTAGTCACTGGGAAAGGAATAACTAATAAATGAGACCAAGATGAGTGTTTTCCACTACAGAAAAAAATTAACAAAATTCAATTCCAGCTGATTACTTAAAAGTGAAATAGCATTAAACACTTAAAAGAACATATTCATATTATCTTTCTGTCATTAAAATAGAGACCATAAAACAAAAAATTAGTAAAACTGACTATTTGAAAATTAGTCTTATGTTCATCAAAATATAGAATTCAGTAGGCAATGAAAAACCTGTAGAACCTATTTATAACATAAAACTAAGGATTAGTATCCAACTATATAAAGAATAGTTGAAAATCAATCAATAAAAGATATTGATAAGAAAAATGGGCAAAGAGATGAGTGAATGGTGAATAAATAAATAAAACTGCTCAATTTCCTTAGAAATTTGAGAGATGCAAATTAATATATATTAAATTTAGACTAAAATGCTGGAGGGTATATGACAAGTTCTGAAGACACAAAAACTCTTATATACTGCTTACTAGTTATAGAAAAAAACCACTTTGAAAAAAAATTAACATTATTGTTTGAATTTGCATTTCTTTTGGCTAAGATATCAAACACCTGGGGATTAAGTAGTTGAATGGACTCTGAGAAACAATTTTTAAAAAGAAAGGTGGAGGATCACTTTAAAAGAAAGTTTTTGCTTGCTAATTTGGCCCCATAACACACCAGGAAGAGAAAATAGGGAAAGAATATTCACTTATACCATTTGTAGGATAGGCAAAGGATCCAGAAGATCTCACTGTTAAAAAACTGTCATAGCTACAAGCCAAAAGAAATGGGATATGATGTCTTATATCAAAACAAATGCTTAGGCATAGAGGTTCAGCGTGGTCCACATACATCCTCAGGTCCCTAGTTCAAGACATGAGGTTGGGAGAACAAGCAATGTGAACAACAAAGTAAAATAAATAGTTTATTCCTCCTCTCTCTACCTGACTGTCTCTGCTCACGTTCATATCTGCCTATACTTTTTATTAAAAAAAAAAAAAAGGAAAGAAAGACGCTTAGCCCCTGTGGAGCAGCAGTTAGGTGAGCCACCTCCAGACAAGTGCAATTCACGTAAATCCCAAGGACTCAGGTTTGTGCTTAAAGTCTGGTGGGAACAAGCAATGTGAACAACGAAAGAAAAATTAAAATGTTAATGAGAGAAAAGAAAAGAAAAGCATAGGAACATGTGAATAGTCAATGCAGAGCTCATTTTTAAAAGAGCTGGAAGATCAATAACTTCTCATAGGAAAAATACCTGGAAAAGATTGACAGTGACTGTCCCAGACGCTTTTCCAAGCTTTGGATCTTATCCTTTCAAATTAACCATAATGGTTTACCAATTTCATAATCTAAATTTTAGCATTTAGTTATATTCTTTTATTTGTCATGCAACAGTTCTATGAACAGCTTCCATTTAGATTGTGCAGACTAAAGAACCATGTGATTTACACTTTTCTAAAAGCAAGCAAAGCTCCTATCCTCATTTTGTACTTGTTATGCAGATATTCTTGCCAGGTATTGTCTTGTCTCAGTTAACAGTGATGGATATATCAGAAAATTGCTTTGACAACAGCCTAGAGTGAAATATGTAGAATTGAATTGTCTCTATAATTTTCTTTTCTCATTCCTTTATTTGTACTTTCCAAGGCCTGGTGAGGACAGAAACACTACCAATTCCTACCATTCAATGATTAGTGAAAATTAAAGTGAGTCGGTGGTAAAGGGTCAAATTAAAGTGTCTCTAAAATGTATGCTAACGTGAAAATGACCTAATGTTCTAAGCTTTAATATAAAAGTTAATGATATATTTGTATTTGTTCTGACCATATGTAACTCTCATATAATTATATTTGAAAATGACATTTTTATATTTCACGGGAAAGTATTAAACATAAGTATCATATCCAATGCACTCTATTTTAATGAACAATATTATAAATGAAGACAAAAATCATTAAAATCAAACTCTTTTGTTAACTGTTGTTAACTCTTGTGAATTTCAGGAAGTACATTTTTATTTTGGTTGAATGTTAGTAGTTTGAAAGCATTAGAATATTCAAAGATGTTTAAAATTTTAGCATACTATTCATTTTAATAAAAACAAACACAGCACAACATATGTGAACTTTCATAATAAGAAGGAAAATTCAAAGTCATCAGGGCACATACCCTTTTTGAGGGACAACTGTATTAGTTTCCCAGCACTGCAATAACAAATTACTACAAAGTAAGTGGCTTAAGACAAGAAACATTTATTCTCCCACAGTTCTGGAAAAGAGAAGTCTAAAATCAAGGTGTCCTCAATATCTTACTCCCTCTGAAGTCTCCAGAGATAAATCCTTCCTTGCTTCTTCCTACTCTCTATGGTTGCCTTTCAGCTTTCACTGAATATCTGCTCTATCTACACACAACTTTCTTTCCTCTGTGCATCTCTATATGAATATTCATAAGGATTCTATGTCTTTATAAGGATATTAACACTTGGATTTAAGATTCTAATCCAATGTGACCATATTCTCAGTTCATTACATTTGCAAAGATGATTTCCAAAATAAGATTTGGGGTGGATATACATTTCCAGACACATTACTAAACCTACTACAGCAACTTCAGCTGTCGTAAAATTTATTAATCACTGAGCAAACATGTATTGATCTCCTACTTTATGACAAGTGTTGTGCTGAGCACAATGATATGCAAAAATCTGATATGACGCTCCCCTCATGAGGATCATGGTCAATTCAAATTCTTAAAAGCCGTTACAGGTAGTATTATAGGAAGACCACTGGTTTGAGAGTTTGAATTCGTAAGTTTTTAATCAGACAGAACACAATGAGTTTTTAAATATGAAGTAAGCCAAATAATCCCTCTGTAATTTATAAAGTGTGATGAATGAAAAACGTGATCTAAAACTATACCCATTTCTATTTTAACTTTACAAGATTGTGAATATGAAAGAACAACTACATATATTTACATCTAAATTCTTCTGTATCAATCCTAACTGCAGTCAAAGATGCCCCCTAAGAGTACAAGAGATACAATTATTTCTGGAAGTCTTCAAGGCAGTATTTCAACGTTATAGCATAATCAGTCTCCATGAAAATGTTGAGCAGGTCCTACCTTTCTTCTCATTACTCCAATGGCAATAGCAGTTGTCAGCTCAGGGTCTGCCACACATTACAGACTTCCATAGTCCTGCTGCTTTGTACAGCTGATACTCTAGTGTGGCTCCATGGGCATGATGGAACTTCACTGGTGACCTTCAAACTGATGTGAATTCCTATATCATAGAAATAGGAAGAACTTTCTTCCCTTTGAGTCATACTTCATGAAAGAGATCCTAAAGCAATGTCTCTTGCTTCCCCAAGGGATTATGAAGAAGGCACTTTTGTTTCAACTACTTAAATATTTATTTCCCTAGGTACTAAATAAGCATTTAAGGGAATGGGAGTGGCAGATTCATTTAATAAGTACCACGAAGGATTTGAACTGTTGTTACTAAGTCATCTACTGTGATGATCTTTATAGTGATAAATTACACAATCTAAAACTACTTTCCTAAGATCTCCCTTCTGCTTATGGTTTTGGATGAGTTGACAATAAGACAAATTATAAGTTTTAGAGGGTAGAAATGGACGAGCTTCCATTAGCTCTGCAGGTCACTGCAATGTATAAGGTGCTCCCATAACTAGACATATCACCAGTGATATGCAGGCTTATCTTGTTGCAATGGCATAGTAAATGAGGAAACCAATGATCTTGATCACTTAATTTTGCCAAATCTCCTTCACCAACAGACTCAGTCCTTCATCCTTTATTTGAGGAAGTTAGGCTCTCCTTACCACATTCCCTGGTGCTGTTTCCTTATCAAGGACTTAAGGTATGATTTCAGTGGATATGGTAGGATTACAGAGTTCCAGCAGTCAAGGTGATAAGAAATTACTGAAGACAAGTTGGGCATGGTTTATATAATAGGTACCTGAGAAGGCATAATAGTGGTTTGATTTACAGAGATTGTTCTTAGAAATGTTCTTAGAAATGAAATATATGAGGCAGCCTGTTAAAGTACTTGGTTTGAATAACCAGGATGAATAGTTAGGTCTTCTCTAGATTTAGTAAACGGAAGTCTAACTTAAATACCTTTTATCAATACCCTAACTTAAGTTAATTCAACTGCAGAGAGACCTCTGAAAGAAAGACTCCATTTCCTTGGCGGATTCTGCTAAGTCATCAAAAATGTACACCGTTTACATTTATACTGCTAAAAAGACAAGCCCTACCCTGGTAGCTTAACCATAAGTTCATTGCCTGTCGCTGATACAAATCTCAAGGACCCAGGTTCATGACCCCAGAGCAGGAGGGGAACAATCAGATGAACAACTAAATAAAATTAATGTTTCTTTCTCCTCTCTCTTCCTGCCTATCTGCCTACGGGCCTTCATTGTTGCCTGCACCTTTTCTTAAAACAAAAATAAAAGCAGATCTCACTTTCACTAGCTTCACCTAATTCCTGTTATTAAGATACTAAATTTCCTTATTTAAAAAGCTGATATTTTGGCCACCCTGGTGGAGTAGGGTATACCAAAGGTCTCACTTTTGCATCCCAGGAGCAACAGGAATAAAAGAGATTAGCAACTAAGTAACATTTAAAAAATGCTTCTTCCCTCTCTCTCTTCCTGCCTGCCTCTGCTCACCTTCATTTTTGCCTACACATTTCCTTTTAAAAAAATTTTATTTTATTCATCATAGATTTTATGTCAATTTTGACTTTTGAATTATTGCACTGAATACTATTTATCTTGATTACTTAAGTTCTGGGCATCCCATAAAATTTTGTGTCAGGAATAGCATCTCAGTTAATTCCAGTCCTGTATCTAGTTCTTGCCAGATCCACTCCAGCTTCTCTGATTCTGGGACACATACATGTGCAACTCTGTAATGCAAGGTACTAGTTTCTTCTGAGGTAGTGAGAGATGGACATGGGTTAAATTGTGACCTTGTGACTCTAATTTATTACTATGGGTTCCAGGTTCTAGTTAATCCTTATTCCCCTGCTTCACTTTTTCATTCTAACTTGTGACCCTGCGGACCAACAGTAAATTCAAACCTACTATCAGACATAGAAGCAATAGCTTTTCATAGATTTTTTTACCAGACTTTACTGGTGGGTAAAGTTTAATTCCTATGATAAGCCATATGGCTCATAGTTTTCCTTCTATGCTTGAACCTGAACTAATCACCTTCAGAGTGCCTGGTTGCTTTTTCTTTAGATATTTTTTCCTCTTGAAGGTTCTGTAGCACTTCCTGAGCACAACACTTTTTTTGTTCCACTCTGATAACTTGCCAGAAACGTACAGAAGTGTTAGAACTTCAGCAGCATGTATTACTTGAATTCTTTGCCAGCAAAATTCTCAGCTTCCATTTACATAAGCAGCTGGCATATCCCCTCTAACTGTTCAGCAGATGTGACCAGACAGACTTTCTCTTTCTTAATTTATAGACTACCTAACATTTTACAACTCATACAACTCGAACTAATGTGTCAATTAAAACACGTTCTCCATAGCTACTCACAAATGTTCTTTTCTATGTACTGCCCCAGAAGGAGATGAAATTTATTTTTAAAAATTTGCTTAGAATAATATTTCTCATTCGAACAGCCCTTTTTACTAGTTGAAAGAACTATTCCTCAAAAGTACATGATTTTCTAGACTTAGCATCTGTATTAATTTTCAAGGGCTGCTATACCAAAGTGCTGCAACTGGAAAGCTTAAAACAACAGACATTTATTGTCTCAGTTCTAGAAGCTAGAAGTTCAAAGTCAAGGTGTCTACAGAGCTAGCAATTCTGTCTGAAGCTTAGAGGGGAACATTTCCTTGCTTCTTGCTAGCTTCCAGGACTTGCAGGCAATCTTTGTCATTCCTTGATTTGTAGCTGTGTAACGCGCATTTATGCCTGTATCATTAAATGGCATTCTTCCAGTTCCTGTGTCCTCTTGTAGCCATCTTTTTAAAAGAACCAGTCACACTAGAGTGGGCCCCTATTTCAGCATCATCTTATGTTAACTAATTATACCTGTTGCACCCCTATTTCTAAATAAAATTTGGGAGACAGGACTTCAGTATAATCTTCTTTCAGTTGTAGGGGTGGGGGACAGATAATTTAACCCCTTTGTTGGCCTCCTCTGGTTCTGGTGGAATTATAACTTTATGTAGCTATTCACTTCACTATTTAATTTATCCAACAAATAGTCATTGAGTTTCCATTCCATGCCTGACATTTTCCTTATTCTGGAGATACACCAGATTAGAAAAGAGACAAATTTCTATCTTGTGGAGTCCGCATTCTAATGAGGGTATGTCGACAGTAAACCCATAGACTTATTTATGCTAGAATTTCCATTATCTCTATGTGCTCTGAAGAAAAATAGAGCAGGATAATAGAAAAGAAACCACAGTGGGTGTTACTTGAGAAACGATTGTTTTTAACAGAACAGTAACAAGGCTCTGAAGTGGGAGCATATATGGGAAGTTTAGAGTACAAGAGGGAGGCCAAATTGATGAGGATATAAAGGAATGAGATGAAAGGAAGGCAGAAAGGTCACCGTAGCCCAGAAAGGTTAGGAATTTTATCCTAGAAATGAATTTAGTGAAGAATTTTGAGCATCTGAATTAATGATATAACATTTTAAAAGATTCTAGTCGCTATATTGAGAATAGACTTAGAACAAGAAAAAAGTAAAGACACCGATTTTGGGGTCATTCACAGCAGTACAGGTGAAAGGTAATGGTTACATGGACTGATACGATATTCAAAGTGGTGTTAAGGGGTCCGCCTTCAGTATTAACTGATGGATTGAAGAGTAAGTGAGTGGAAAAGACAGGTTATTAGATAAGCCATTAATACTTAGGTGTTTAGAAGAAAAAGAAGATTCTTTAAAGAATATTGAGAAGAAATTGCCTGTGAAGCAGAAGAAACACCTAGGGTGAGGTCCAAAGGTCACAAAAGGAAAGTGTATTGGAAAGAGGTCATGGTCAAATGGGCGAATGCTACTGACAAGTCAAGCAACATACATGCAGAGAACTGACCATTGGAAATCTTGGGGATGTTGTATGAAAAGTGTCAGTGAAATTTCAAGAGAAAATGCTAAGAGCTGAGGTAAGTAAAAATGTGAATGAAGACAACTCTTATCCAATCACTATTACAAAACAAATTATTATTGAAACACATATCCACCTATTTCATTTCCACTAGTTAACTCCTTTCATATTGTCTCACCAGCTGTTTCAGAAGTTTTCCAGATGGCTAATGGGCATGTTCCCAAGAGCAATTTCCTAAATGTCTGTCCACTCAACCTCTTCATCTGCTCTCTGTTGACTACTTACAAATACTAGTTTTCATAAAAGCAGCTGAAATATACTGTTTTCCTAAATATTTTTAATGAATTTTCAAAAAAATTCCAGGAAATTAGATTCAGCTCTCTTCCTCTCTCCCTCCCTCCCTCTCTGCTTTCCTCTGTCCCTACCTCCCAACCTTACTTCCTTTCCTTCTACTTTTTTTAAATAAGATTACCTCATAGATGTTGTTTTCTGCTTCCTGTAGATGTCATATG
This sequence comes from Solenodon paradoxus, assembly GCA_004363575.1. NCBI lineage: Eukaryota > Metazoa > Chordata > Mammalia > Eulipotyphla > Solenodontidae > Solenodon > Solenodon paradoxus. The sequence goes on from RJWH01000066.1 coordinate 779,113, forward strand.
CTATTTGGTTATTATTCCTGATAGTAGCAGGGAAAAGATTTCAGTTGTCATTACACTTGGTTTCTACTGGATATAACCAATTGTGTCTTTTGTTTTTTCTTCTTTTAAAGGAAAGGTGCAGGAGGAATAAAAGTGAATAGGCAGGCAGGTAGGAAGAGAGGAGGAAAAAGCATTTTATTTATTTATATTTTAGTTGTTTCCCCCAGCTTCAGGACATGAATCTGGGCCCTTGGAATGTATGTGGACTGTGCCAGCTGAAGGCAGCACACCCAACCTCTACTCTACTAGGGCACAATGCCAATAGTTTCATTTTAATGTCAAATGTTATATGTGTTCCTACTAAATTTTGTTTTCTTGGTTTTAGCTTGTCACTCTTCTGTTTAAAATTTATGTACATCAATAAATCACATTTCTCTATTTTGTCTCAAAGTCTAAGGAGAAATTTTTACAAATTCTTTGATAAATCAAAATAAGGGATTGCAAAAAGTTTCCCTTGATCTAAATACCATAACTATGATGGTGTTCATTAATCAATGCATCCTTTTCAAAAGGATTTAGAATCAGTCTATTTAATATTCAGTTCCTGAGTTCTAGCAAGGACCAATTAATTATACGTTGGTATAAAGCTTTGCAAAACCACTTTTTCATTATAATTCAGAAACTTAAAGTGATACTGATTTACGATATAATTTTTAAATTTTCAGGTTAACTCTTCATCAAATATATAACATACTGTGTCTATCATCAAATTTCCAGCTTAGGAACATTTGACCAGTTTTTAAACTTCCTTTATCTTTATAAAAATTCAAAAGTATTTATTAACTTGTGATCACACCTTCAAATCTTTCCACTACTTGGAAATACGATTTTGAGGGGGAAGTTCACTTTTAATATACAATTTCATGTCTTTTAAGGGGTAGTTAACTCTCTATTACGTATTCTATAGTTTGAATATGAATATGAATCAGGAAAAAGAAGGCAACAATAGAAGAACTGAGTAATACTCTTCCTAGTCTACTCAAGTTCTAATGTAGGTTTTTTTCTAGTTTGTTTGGTTTGTGATCTTTATTTGCAAATGCAGTTCTTTCATCATCAGCAATGAATTCAAGCATTTTTAACTTACTTGATTTTTCCTGACCAAGTTCAATATATCTGTCTCTTTAGTTAATATTTTAAGCAAATGACTCAGTTTCTACCATTGTATTTACATTTAAAAATATTCGATGAATTTTTACTTTTCTAGTAATTCTTACATACATCACTGAAATCTTCTATTGGTTACCTGAATTATTTCAGAGCAATCAAAATGATTATTCATCAGAATATTTCTCTCTGCTTTTATATATTACCCTATTTGCATTACAATTTTTTTGAAATTCGACTTAGGAAATAACTGATCTTTTCTCTAATTTTTTTTCGAATAGTAAAATATAATTTTGTGCTAAAGGTTAAAATCTGATAAATAAATTAAAAATCCTGTGCACCAGATCTTTTCTCCTGGGATATACCAATTTTTCTCTATGATGGCTGCTTTCCATTTTGAAGTCCCAACAATCAAAGAAAAATAACCTATTTCTTTTATTCACTGTTTATCCCCTCATCTTCCCTGCACCATCAATCATTGCGAAAAGGCACTCTACAAAATGCTTAGCATAATCATCTTGCCACCAAAGAAGCACATTTATTGAAACTAATTTTACAGTGTTAACAAAGATCTCCTAATTGATGAATTCAGTGGTTTAATGTATGTTTTTCCCAACTAAATAATATAATAAAGTATACAAATAAAGTATCATTTTTTTCTTGTCAAAATTATTGTTTTTGTCTTCCATGTGCCAAGTTTGACAAAATAATTAATCTTAGAAGTTACTTAAGGGACCCTTTTCCCATCCTCTTTTTTGGACAGGACAGAGCCCTGAAACTTATTAAGCAGTTCAAAAGACTTAGAGTAGGGCTTTCTCAACTGTGATTTACAGTTGTCACTATCTACATCATTTCTCTAGCTAGATATGTAGTGTCTCACAGATATTTATCTAAATTCAGTTGATTATAGCCTATCTCAAAACTGCTTACTGAACTTTCTAAGCCAACTATTATTTTCTTAATTCAGGTCTTTATCACCTCTAACTATGACTTTTTCAGAATCATTCCAATAATATATTTGAATATGTTCTCTCTGACCTTCATTATCTATCCAAATTGAGTGAAACTTAAAAATTGAAAGTTTGAGTCTATTCTTATTCCACTAATATCTATGACTAATGAAGCCTGTTCCTCTACCTTTTCCCCATATTTCAAGCTTTAAATGCTTCTTGAAACTTTTCTTTGATCTCATATGTTTAATTATGGGTCAGGAACCTGTTCTACTCCTATTTCAAAGGACCCAAGGGATCATGACTAATCAAATATCTCCTCTTAGTTCCAGAGACTCAAGGAGGCATAAAGAGGGCTGCTAAATCCCCTAAGGAAGGGAGTTTCTAAGGGTACCAATGGAAATGACTGCTGATTTTAACTTAGATTCTAGAATGGACCCCATTTGAAGTGGGCTGACTTTTATGTAGCTGCATTATTGAGATGAAGTAAAATATATAAAGGAAGACTATATTGCCAGAACCCCAAGAGGACTAAAAGGTGATATATTTGTATGTCCTTAATGAATATATCAAAGCAAATTCCTTGGAGAATAACATTATCAATGTGTTATCGTAACTATTTTCCTGGAGACAGGTCAATGTAGTTAAGATACTGTGTATAAGACTGTGTGTGATGAGATACTCCATGGTAGCATAGAAAAGGTATACTCTTTCCCTTCAGAGATGAAGGGTAACTATGACTAAAAGGCACTAGGCAGAACATTTTAGCCTACTCTGTAATAGTAATATATTTATTGACTGTTGATTAGAGGAGGTTAGTATTTTTAATAATATTAGGTTCTGGGTTGGGGGCCTTAATATATGAGACCAGAGCATGAAAGCTATAGTAATCTACCATAAGGTAGATTTTTTTCAGATTTAATAATAGGTAAAATTGGACTGTGCAATGTAAAAGGAATATGGTTAATGACCCATTCATAAAGTAGGTCTTAAATAAAATGTCCAAAAAACCTATTGCTCCTCTTGCCCTAAGGTGAGCCCTTCTTGGACTAGTCCATGGCCCCTGGAGTTTTGCCAATTAGTGGTATTTATTTTTAACATTCCCACAAGGAGACATGGGAATCACCATAGACAGTCACAGCAATAGGCAACAAGGCTAAAGTGAAGTTCAAGTTCTGGCCCAAGCCACTCTCAGGGTGCTTCGGAACTTTTAGTAAACCAAGAGCAGACTCCCAAGAAGCTATTTAAAACTTTTCATGTTTTGGCAAAGCCATCCTATTTATAGTGAAAAATTGTTTTATGAGTTTTAAAGACTTTTTTGATGACAGACATGACACTGACACTAAAATGAAAGACAGAACCTTTTCCTCACAGCTCCAAAAGAGAGAAGGCTGTCAGGTAAGGTCTATAGGGGTTAACATGTGGGGACAGGCTAACAGCAAGCTACAGCTATGGAGGGCATTTGACTTAGCAAATGGGGTAAGTCAACAAGGTTTTGCAGACTCCCCATGGACTAGCTAATTTGAATAATTTCACAGGCCTGGGAAGTGGGGCTGTCTCTAGGTGTTTACTACTTGTTTTTGTGATAACTCAGGTAGATATCCTATGGTCCAGAGTTTGTGCTCCCATAAGGGAAGCAGCTGCACTGCTGACTGAATCAGCAGCTAAGAACTGACCAACCTATAACTAAGGGCTCAAAACTGAGTCAAGACAACACTGAAAACAACAACAACAAAATCCAACATCAACTGTAGAAAAGGCAGGTTAGGCACACCTTGGTGGCCTAGCACATAAGTTTGACTCCTCCAGCTGACATAGTCCACATATATCCCAAAGACCCAGGTTCATAAATTGGAACTGGGGGGAACAAACAAATAAACAATTAAATCAAATAAATAAAATGCTTTTCCTTCTCTTTGTTTTCCTGCCTGCCTGCATCCTACTTGCTTTCATTCTTGACTATACCTTTCCTTTAAAAAAAAAAAAAAGGGCAGGTTACTGGGTCCCTCCCCAGATCTTCTGAGCCTGGGAATAAGCGGCTTTAACACTTTCTACAGGTGAAGCCAATTTGTTACAAAGTTTTTAACTGTTCAATTTAGGCTCAACTTCTGTCCCTAAACTCAATGCTGCACTTTAGATCCCAACCTTCTCCCGAAAAAACATTGGTTAGAACAGTAACACCTGTCCAGAGATTGTCAGAAGATGGCAATATGGTAGAGGCAAGAGTCAGATCTTCTCCACAGAGCAACTAGGAATTCAACTATTCTCCAAAATCAAATACTGATAAAAAGCAGGTGCAAAATCTATAGAGACACAACAGCTTTCATGACTATAAAGGGTAGGCAAAAAAGGTCCAGATTAAGAGCTACACAGCATATTCAGAACTCCAGATTCAGGCTGCAGTGAAGGGAGTGAAACCATGGGAAGATACAGGCCTCCTGAGGAGTCATGCCAAAAGCAGCAAAGAGACCACCCAGCAGAATTGGGATATGGAGGAAGGGGAGATAGTACTGGCACAGAGTGGAAAAAGAAGCATCACCCCGGCGTCTCAGACGGAGCCTGTGAAGTTAAATTACAGTGGGCACTACCATAACCATAAGGTAGCTAGGGAATTCCCCATACCCACCCGCTGGAACAACAATATTGCACTGGAGTCTCAGGATCCACCCGCCGATAATCCCGCCCACTGGATACCCTGCCCCCAGGTTTAAAAGAAGGTAATCTCCTAGAAGGGATGAATCCTCAAACCTGCTCACTAGCACCACCCTGTGGGTGGAGGCAGAACTGCAGCCTGATGGTCAATTATGGATAACAAGATGATCACCGTACACAATCCATCACTGAAGGAAAACAAAACCTACAGAAATATAAACAGAATGCCAAACAGAGAAAGACACAGAATATACATGAAACAATGGATTCAATCAAAACACCAGGGGAAAATCTAAATACAGCAAATGTATGCAAACTACATGAGGATGAATTTAGAGTAACAGTGATAAGCCTACTTGTGGAAATACAGAAAACAATAGAGGAAGTAAAAGAGAACAACAAAAAAGAGAAAGAAGAAATGAAACAAGAAATCAAAGAAATGAAGAATATGATAGCTGAACTAAAGGATTCAATAGAGGAACTGAAGAAGAGGATGGATAAAGACTCCAAAAGAATCAGCAAGCTAGAAGATAGGACAGAGGAATGCATTCAAGCAAACCAGCACAGAGATAAAATAATGCAAAGAAATGAAGACAGCATTTGAGACCTATGGAATAACATCAAAAGGAACAATATTCACGTCACAGGAGTTGCAAAAGGAGAAGAGAAAGAATGTGGGCAGAAACAGAATTTGAAAAACTAATAGCCAAGAACTTCCCTAACATGAAGAATAACGCAGGCCTCCAGACCCAGGAAACTCAAAAGAGTTCTTAATAAAAGAAACACAAGACTACCTACACCTAGACACACTGTCATCAAAATGTCAGAAATACAAGAAAAAGAATCTTAAAAGCAACCAGGAAAAAGTGTGTCATATGCAAAGTAGTCCCCGAAGATTGTCAGCGGATTTCTCAGCTGAAATTCTACAGGTCAGAAGGGAATGGCATGATATATTCAAAGGGCTAAAAGAAAAGGATTTTCAACATAGGGTACTATATACACCCTGCGAGATTATCATTTAGAACTGAAGGAATAATAAAAAACTTTTCAGATAAGCAAAAGTTAAAAGGATTTATCACCACAAAATCAGTTCTACAAAAAATATTAAAGGATGTTCCATAAAGTGCAAAGAAACCCTACTTTAAAACAGTAAGATAGCAAATATAAAAAGTGGGAGGAGGAGAAGAGAATAAAAATACGGTTAGTTAGAATGAGTATAAGACTTATCTACTTTCAAATAAAAATAGGAAGTAAATAAAGAATTCTTAATGCTAACTTCAGGGTAACATTAAAATACATTAAACATTAAAATACATCTCCGGGGAAAAAGCAAAGAAGAAAATAAAAAGGTAAACCAATCAAAACATAATAATAACACCTAATTCCTGGAGCTGTGTTGAGCATTAAATATTCTTATATATATAAAGTACTTAAGAGTGTTAGCCATGCAGTTAGTACTTAATTAACCTTAAAGATCCATCATTAAAAATTCTTTGAAAAAGAAGGGATTAAAATATTCAATATTTTTAAACAATTAATTTAAAAGATTACGTGAGTTGCAGCTGATTTTAAAAAGTTCTTTGGTAAAATCCAATCAAGTATATTTCTCAATAATATTTACTATTAGAGTTACCGGTCACTGCAGGTAGGAGAAAACCCTCTTCATTCTAGTTCCACTTGACTTTAAGAAAATACCTTTAATTTTTGGAGCTCTTGTATCTTCCTGAAGTATGTAAAGTTATGTTGATAGTACATGTTTTATGACCAAAAAATTGCTTTGTTAAAAGTCTTTAATCTTCGTTTTACCAAGAGATCATTGATTACTACCTGCTTGCAAACTGACAAACTGGAAAGAATATTGGCATTACCAAGATTTATTTTCTCTTTTTGCCTTTTAGCCACGGTGAAAGCAAGATTGTGCAGTAATGTGATATTAGTGATATGCAGGAAAATCTGAACTTTTTTTTCCCATTTATAAAAACATTTTATTCCCTTATAAAGGATAATACTTTTTTGACCACTGAATAGATTTAATATTTTTCAAAATTAATCTTAAAATTAAATAATTTATATTTTTTGTTTTGTTAGCTAAGGGTTTACTACGATACCGCCTGTCATTAACTTTTTCACAATTTTTGTTTCTTAAAATACAATTGTTAATCTAAAATTTATCATCTTAATGGACAACTTTTACAAGAGCTTTCACTGAATAAAATAGAAAACTACATTTCCTTTTGTTTCATTGAATAAATTACAAATGAGTTTTTGTGTAATTAATAGTCAGTGTTGAGGATAAAATGATTAATAGGAATAGTTTGATTTCAGAGAGTGTTTTATATGAAAAGTAGCAGTTTGAGAATTCATATGTAATACTGAAAAACAACTTACATATTTTAAAAAGTAAAGAAACTTTAGATGGTTTCACTATCTTTAGTTTATCATTTGGTTATGTGGTACTTACTAAACCCATCCAAATACTACCTCCAGCAAACTTGACCAAACTTTTAGTTAAATGCTACATGAAATTTTGTAAGTTATTAGAGATTGCTTTAATTTCACAAAGTGCTCTAAACAGCATTTTTGTTTGTTTTATTATTATATTTTGGTTATAGCTATTAAAACAGATTTATATTAAATGTAATTCCTACATTATGGGGTTTTTTTTCAGCCAGCTTGTATGAATTCCCTATTTCTCACATCCTCCCTATATGACTTAAATAAAAGAAAAGCATGTAAGTGGAATTAATGAATTTTCAAAATGTTAGAATCATTTTTTCATGTATTATGAATTTGGATATAAGAAGAGAATATGAAAGGGAGTTTTTTAAAAAGGAAAAAAATTATCTATGAAGATTATCTTTTATACTTTATATGGTACTAGCTCTTTTGTCCTGGAATTCAACTTTTCCTTACTTCTACTTGTCCTGTGAGATTATTTGTGAAATTAAAACAACGTATATAACTTTCTTGTACATTTCTTATAAAGTAATCATGCCTCAAACTAGTTTCTCTTCCTCTTACCTTTTTTCTTCATAATCGGCATCATAATTATAATGACTTTTACTTGCTTAAAATCAGTTTCACTAGTATGCCACAGCTGAATTGCAAGAGTCAAGTGTTAAGTTTCAAGGAATTTTGTGAGACTGTTATTAAATGTAGTCACTATTAAAAATTAAATGTTATAAAGTTATAATTAAACAATTTGCATAAAATTTAAACATAATAAATACTAAAAATTTCTCTCTTCTTAATTATTACATTTTATGTTATCTATGCTGCTGAGGTTGTTGAGGTCTATTGCAGCTATACAGTAGAAATATAATAGTGTAATACTGTGGATCCTTCCCAACTCTGCATTCAGTGACAATGTGTTGGTAGCCTGAAACTGTCTATAGTAAAATATTTACAGCACCAAAAATCATCAAATATCACAAACTGACCAGACCCCCACCCCCAAAAATACACTGTCACACCATAAAGTCATTTGTTAAAAATTTACCTGGGATAGGAACTATACAAGATACTGCAAAAGTATCTTGAAGTGCTAAAGAAGGGAAAAAAGGAAAAAACAAAACAATGATGAGATATATCAAAATTATATAGGCACCAAATGAAAGAGCTCACAAGTCAAAGTTGGAGCAATTTGAGCAAGAAAATAAATTAGTATAGTATTAAAACACAAAGTATAAAATAAACATTCTTGAGTCCATACTGACATAAACAAATGACTGAATAAATAAATCAATAGGAGAGAAAAAACAAATCTACATGTAGAAGAATTCCAAGTAACTTATGTGGACACTCCAATTTGAAACAGAATTCCCCACTTATCACCCCAGTTTGGGCTTCACATGGTGACTTTCTTCCAAAGAGTACAGTATACGAAAAGGAAGCGAAACAAACTACCTGACATGTATACCAGGTGCTTAAGGTTGCTATCAGCTATGTAACTCATGTTGACCATGTATACTCTTGACATGATGCTATAAAAATGGCACTTCAGTTCTCTGGTCTTCCCCCAAAATCCAATAACCCTACTCAAATAATGAGAAAAACACCAAATTCCAACTGAAGGCTATTCCACAAAATATCTGAATAGTATTACTCATACCTCTCAAAGTTATCAAGGAAAGTTAAAGGAACTATCATACCCAAAAGGAGCCTAAGTAGAGAGATATGCTGACTAAACGTAAAATAGTATCCTGGGATGGAATCCTGGTACAGGAAAAAGATATCAGGGAAGGATTACAAAAATTCAGATGAAGTATAAATATTACTTAATACTATTATATCAATATGGTTTTATTAATTTTGACTAATGGGACAGACTAATATAAGAGGTTATTAATAGAAAATACTCAGCATAGGGTATGTGGGAACCCTCTTTTATCTTCATAATTTGTAATTCTAAAATTATTCTATAATAAAATATTTATTTAAAATAGAAACATATACTAAAACACAATTGATCTACCTAAACTAGGTTGTATTTTAGATATCACCTAGATAACACTATCCACAAAATAGCTCAGTAATTCTGGGTAAACAGAAAATCACCCTGTTGAAAAAGCTCCTGAACACAGGTCTATACCTCGAGTAACCCATGTTGGGAAGACAAAATGGAAATTTTACAAATCAGGCAACAATTGTTCAGAATTTCACGGAAACAGATTATATACCCATATCACATAATTTGAATTCTTGTCAAATCACTTAGTTTGGAGTATGTAAGCATAAAAGTATAAATAAGATTTAAAAAAAACACATTTATTTGGACGTACAGGCTTAAAATCCCTGTCTTTGATCAACATTTTAATCAGTGACAAGAACAGAGTGTTAAAACAAGATGCAGACTTGAGTGAACTGACTGCGGTGAAAGACAATAGGATATGCTGGGAACTTTTACCTACTAGAAAGCACATATCCACCCTCAAGGAATTCAAGTTAAATATCTGTTAAAATGACTTTGCAGACCAAGCAAAATTGATCTCGGTTTTGGCAGGAACCCCTGCTCTAAATGCTCAGTAAAATTCCAGGGAAATTCCTTTGACAGCCTTGAGTAAAATTGTTAATTTTGTTTTGTTCATAGTCTGTACAGCAATGTAGATGTTGAAAGTTTTATTAGTGAATTTCTCTAACTTAAACTTTAGTCTAATTTGTTGAAATTGTCAGCTTGTCCATGTGTTGATAATATACATTTTTATACTAACTGGGAGAAAGGAAATGAGTCACTTTCTACAATCTCTGTCAAAGTCTGTCTCCACAGAATATATTTTAAAATATCATTATTAAAACTTAGGATATATTCAGTTATTTATTTTTGTAAAATCAATTGTTTTTTGTTTATTTGGTTTTCTCTAGTTCAGCACCCTTTTGAGAGTTTAGTTTTAAATAATACACTGATATAAGTTTCCTGTACCAGAAAGTCTTAAAAATAATGAATTCCACCATTTCCTTAATACCTAAGCACACTTCTATTATTTTTATCTCACAGAAGTCCTATTATTAAAGTTAGCCAAGGATAATAGGTATGCTAAATATAAATTATCAGAAAATACTAGAATTAAGACTTCAGATCACATCCTAACACCAAAATATTCACAAAATAAGAAAATTCATTGACTAGATTCCTTTGGGCTACAATATTTTCTGTTTTAGAAGATACAGAAGACACAAAGAACAATGAAGTAAGTCTCATATAAAAATAGATCTCTACTAAAGCTTATGTTGTACAAAATTCTTTGTTTGGGGGCACTAAAGCTAAAGTATCATTTTTTATCTTCACTAATGACCTCTTTGTTACTAAATCCAATAGCTATGACTCAGTTCTTATCGTACTTTTCTCATAGCTGTATATATGAATGTGTGTGTGTGGTGTGTATATGTGTGGTGGGGTGTAGTTGCTCATCTCCTTAAAAAAACTTGAATTCTGAGCTCTCACTTGTAATTTGCCTCCTACCTCCCTGGCTTCTGTTAACATTTAGGTTTTACAGTTCTTTCTTTCTTGGCTTTCTCTCCATTTCATTCTTAAAGCTCTCTTCTATTCTCCCTCTCTACATGGCCAAATGAACATTTTCATTGCTATCCAACTAAAATATATTTAAACAGTGAAATGGAATTTTTTAATCTCCCTGTTTCCAAAAGTTTTAACAGTTAAAACATTTATTCAGAACTGAACTACTCATAGAGCTGTAAGTTGTACATATTCAATCAAAACAACATTTACTGAACATTTTAACAGTAAATACATATCCAATTAAAAATTAATACTTAAAAAAGGCACATCCCTTAAATAAATCAATCCCATTTACTTTTTTTTTATATGGATATACAAACTGAGACTTCATTCTCAGGGACAAGTAGATGAAACGGAAAAACTTTTGTTAGTTCAAAGTCACTCAATGATTTGAACTCCTGAGTTACATAACAATGTAAAATACTTTAAAGATTTATGGTTGGCAGCTTGATTAGATTTTCTTCAGTTTTGTTGAATACAAAGAATTGAAACCACCTGACCTATAAAACAGCTATTTTGTTGTTGAGTCATTTATTATTTCAGTTTCTTATAAGCTATTGAAAAAAATTATAAACATAGATGGTAATTGTATTTGTCATGCTTTCTCTCAAAGGCAGATTGTTCATGAAATGCAATTTGTAAAAATAATTTCTGCACTGTAGTTTTTTTCCTTCATAAACAAAGGGAAAATTTTAAAAGTCTAGGTTATCTAGAAGGGCCTTCCTAAGGCCTGTCACACCAGTCAGTGACATGGACATGAGTATTATCATATTTTGGTAGATTTTTAATAATATTTCTAAACATATTTTAACAGAATAAACATATTATGTCAACATGCAAGAGGGAGGAATTTCTCACAATGAGACAAAACAGATTTTCTAAACTTAAAGACATTGTCTTAAATTGAATTTGGGAAATGATTTTATCCTATAAGTATATTAATGGATATTCTTCTATTTCAAAATGGAATTTAGTCTAATTTGTTGAAATTATCAGCCAAAAAAGGGAAGACATTAATCTACTGGTACATGAGGGTTTCAAAACTCTATTAATGACTTAATATATATTTCGTTTGACATAAAATCCACAACATTCAGATTATGCTCATCTATATCTGATGTGCATTTTGTTTGAGTGAGTAAACAAGCAGAATTTAAGTAACAATGAGAAGATAATTTTCATTTGAATGAAAAACATGAAGGGTTTAGAACTTCCAATAATTCTCTTGGCAAACTTTAACAAAACTATTTATTTACTCAGTCTGAATAAATGCTCAGGCATATTTTAAATATGAATTAATCGTATGTTGAAAAAGTTACCTTGTCCTGTTGGAAATAAAAGCAGGATTTTTAAATTCTTCACTCATAATACAAAGCAAAATATGCAAGAGATATGAGTCTTCTCTCCAAGCATTTTCTTACTGAGAATGCGGGGGACCTGTTTTTCAGAGACTGAGTATTTGCTCCCTGCTTTATACAAGTCTTGAAATATCTCATTCTAAGATAGATCAGCGAGGCATAGAACCTTGCCATACGTTTGTCAGGAGGAGAAGATAAAGCCCTCTTAGCTTCAATATTGTCTCCCTCTGGAGTAATTTATTTTCAGAAAGTCTAATAAGATAAGCAGCAAGGTCTTTATATGAAAATTGTTATCATTCCTTTTGCCCCGCAATGTAATTCATTGAAATTTAGATAATCCTAACAGGTTATCCTGCTCCAATTTGCCATTTACTATAAAGGTTAAAAAAAATAAAGATGCTTTCTCAGGCACATCAATTTTAAGGAAAAAAAATAATTAAAAATCTTAAAATAAATCCCTTAATATTTACCATGTGTTTGTTCATTTGCTTTCACATTCTAAATATTCTACCAGCAATTTGCAAATCAGGTGTGCACACCTTTGTCCTAGCTCTAGTACACTATTTGTGGTTTCTGAACATGGCCAGTTCTTTTCTATGACTATATAAAACTTTCTGCTCTGTTTTAAAAACCAGTCATTTCACCCTTTTAGCTCACATTTCATTTCTGTGTGGAAACAACCTCATTCTTAAGGCAAAAGAAGGAACGCTAGCTAACTTCATCTGATTGTTCTCAATATTCTTTGCACAAAAATTTCTATATGGTTACTATTACTGTACACAAATCATCTATATACATTTCTGTCTCAATTATTTTAGAAGTCATCTATGGGGAAAACTAAATCGCACATGTTCCTTTACTGAACATCTTGCACTAGCCTGCCTTAATAATGATGTTCAATAAATTAAAAGAAATTGTATGCATGTTCATGGCCACTAGCACAGACCCTAGACTAATCTAGTCAAATACTCATCAATAAAAAATAATCGCTTTCAAAACATCCAACATAAGGTTACCCAATTTTTACCGAAAGGTATTCAAGTATAGTTATGTTATTGCTTGTGACAGTCCATTCTGCTACTGTTGTCTTTATTTAGGACCCAAGTGTGCGTTAATAATATGTTTAAGTTCTTCTATCTGGGGAAATTTTAGGCTAAATCTTACTTCTTAAAAAGTTCCAAACAGGCATGCTCTGGTGGAGTAGCAGTTTGGTCAGCTGCCACATACAGTGAGCACACTTCATATACATCCCAAAGATTCTGGTTCATGTCCCGGGGTGAGGGAGAACCACCAAGATAAACAGCTAAATAAAGTGCTTCTTCCTCCTCTCTCTTCCTGTCTTCCTGTCTCTGCTCAACTTCATTCCTGACTATACCTTTCCTTTAAAAAAAATTCAAAATATGACATGTTTGTCACTTAATTTTAGACAATTACTTCTATGTATTATTATTTTTTAAAAAAGGAAGAGGAGGAAGAAACATTCTAGAAAGAAGAGAAGAAAGATATTTATTTATTTAGTTGCTCATTTTTGGTTTGTCACCCCACCTAAGTTTTAAATCCCAATTCTTGGGTTGTATATGGTTCACACACCAGCATTGCAGCCACCTAAATTGCAAGGGTCTGTCATTATGCATTTTTTAAATGGCCCTCTTGATATATGATATAGGAATGGAAAACATTACTTTATCTATGAAGTGCAAGTTTAAAATATACTGCTTATGTCTACATGTATAATTTAAATTTAATAATTCTATTTTGGGGTCAAATATTCAACTGCTATATAATACTTATTATGCTATCATCTCTAAACTATATCATCTATGTTTGTGGTGATATCCTTCAAATTAAAATAGTAGAGTCTTTTAGAATAAAATTCTCCTCTGACTCATAAGTCCTGACAACTATTCCTATACTATTACATACTCCAGACTGGCAAGAAATTGGAATTATACAAAATCTATCCCATTGGGTTTAGCTTCTTTCTTAACATAATGATATATTTGAAATTAATCCATCTTGTTCCCTATATCAATAGCCCGTATTTTCTGACTGCTGAATAGCATTCTGTTGTATGAATAAACTATGCTTATTTAGTTCATTAATTCACCAGGCAAAGGAAATTTGCATTATTTCCAATTTTGTCAATTATGAATGAAGTTGTTAAAATACACTGTATAAATTTTTCTTGGAACATCAAAAGTTTCATTTCATTTAGACAAATCCTTAGGAGTGGGGTTGATGAGTTATGTTTAACAATTTAATTGATGGGTAAGTGTATAAGAAAGTCTGGTCTAAAGAAAGACATTAGCAACATTTGAGAGTTTTAAATGTACAGCCACCTCATCAGCCCATAATATGGTGAGTTTTTAATTTTACTAATTTTATTATAGTAGTTATAAATAAATGTGTAATGGTATTTCACTGATTTTCATTTATAGCTTCTTAATGTTTAATATGGTATGGTAGCTTTTTTTGTGTTTATTTGCCATTCATATGTCTTTTTATCCATTCATATCTCATGTGTCTTTTAACTAAATTCTTCTCTTATTAAAAAGTTTTGAGACTTCTTTATATATTTTAATATATGTACTTTTTTCCAAATATGAACTTAATGTAAACATTTTCTCAGATTCTGTGACTTGTATATTCATTTTTGAGTAGCGTCCTTCAAAAAGGAGTTAAGTTGCATGAACTCCATTCTATAAAATTTTCATGTTTTTTCTTTAATGGGTTATGCTTTTAATGTCATACCTAAGAAACTGTTTTCCTTCATTTTCTCTACAGGTTTTGCAGTTCAATTTTAAATTTTAGTCCATGATCCCTGTTCATTAAATTTGCACATTAATAGCCAATGTCCAGCTTCGTCTGTTAAAAAACAATTTTAACCATTGAATTGCTTGTCATAAACTGATCTTTGTTAAAAATCAATTGACCAGGTACCTGTGGAGTTTATTTTAGAGTCTTTGCTCTGTTATATCAATCTATGTATTCATCCTTTTGTCAGTATCACACTGTCTTGATTACAATAGCTATAGTGTTAGTACTGAGTTCTGTTGATGTCATTATGCACATTGTTTTTTCTCAAAATTGTTTTATTTCATGTCATTAGTTTTTTCATATAAATGCTAGTATACATTTGGAAATTTCTACATAAATTTGCTGGGATTGCCTTGCATTTGTAGATCATTTTAGGAAGAAATTATAATACTGAGTTTTCCATATATAAACACAGTGCATCATATTTAGATCTTTGCTCTCATCGGGGTTTGTAATGAACAGTAAACATACTTTATATAGCAAGTTAGTTAGATTAACACCTAGTATTTCACACTCTCGTGCTATTTTAAAAGTAATTTCAATTTCAATTTTCAATTTCCAGTAGCTAGTACATAAAAATATTTTTGTATAATGACATTGTATCTTACTATCTTACTAAATGCACTAATTGATTCAAACAGGTACTTTGGTTTTGTTTTTGCTTTTTTTGTAGACTTATTGGGACAATCACATCATCTGTCAACAAAAGCAGTTTTATTTCTGTCTTTTTGCCTCCATCCCTTCTTACATTGATGAGGTGCTACTGAAAATTTTCAATAGGAGTGGTAAATACGGGCCAAGATAACAATAGCACTATAAAGTCACAAATGGAAATTTTTATTATGATCTAATTTTCAGTAACTTTAATTTCATAACCCTGTATTAATTTTCTGATGACTCCATTCTTCTACTTTTTGTCTCATTTCTAATGTTTTTATTCATATGAGTATTCATTCTTCTACTTTTTGTCTTGTTTCTAATAATGTTTTTATTCATATGAGTATTTTTGGCATGACTAAGATTCTTTTTCACTTACATTCCCTCTTTTATTATTTTCTTTTTGTTTCATTTCAACATCTACACACTTTTTCAGTATTATGTCCTAAATTTTCTATTCACCTACTTTAAAAATCCTATTTTTAATTTTCTATAGACTTTTTATGGCTGTTTTGTTGTTTGTCTTGGGCTTTTTCATGTATAGAACTTGCTTTTGTTCTTTTCTGTCTCTTCATACATAAAAATGCATCAACAGAAACTGATAAGGATCTCAGTGTAGGTGGGCAATACTGACCATTTTATTTGAAATTCTTCAGCATCGCCCTATGGAAGATTTTGCTCCTGAGTTTCAATACTCACTCCAGTTGTACAAGATTTCTTGAGATAGTGAATTGTATCTCTTTAAAGAAAAATACTTCTCTTTTTTTTGGGTTCTATAAGAATAGCTACTCTACATTCTGCATGGTGTAAGGGAAGAATTGTAGACTGTTTTCACCTACAGATTTGTAACCACCCATTCTGTTTTCAGGTTATGACTCACATTAAGCCACTGTAACACCTATTGTCTGACTCCAGAGTATAACCATGAATTTTTATGGACAAAATGAATTCCTCCTCATCTGCTACACTCTCCTCACATATTCTAGTTCACTGCTTATTTTCATTAACCACTCATCTGTTCTGTTTGATACTTTGTTCTGTAATGGCTCTCCCTCAACACTTTGATGGCTTTGATATTGTTCATTATCTTCTTTAATAAACTCTTAGGCAAAAGTATAAGCTTAGCCCCCTTACAAACTAGAAGTGAGAGATCACAGTGGTTGTAAATTCATAATTAAGTTAAAGAGGAAAAAATACTTCAAGGTGTTAGGTGATTTTTTTTCTACTCATTGCACAAAATAAATTGAAAAACTGTAAATTCTAAGCTATCATATAAACAGTGGCATTACAGGAATTATTACCTTTGTCTTTTATAATGGCTTCAAACTATATTTTTACTATTACAATTACTATTTTATAGTCTTTTGAAGAATTGATATGCTAATTGGAAAACTATGGAAATTAAGAAATACACATGTATGAAAATATGACTTTTGTCTTTAAAATTCAGTAATATGTTTCTCTTTTTAAATGAGTTTTGCTCCAAATATCTGGCTACCTGCCACAAAATTTTACTTTATATTACAAATGTTGCACAGAATCTGGATTTAGGTTTTGAGTTAAACATTCATAGGAAAATTGGAGTGAGAATTTTTGCAGGACATAGTAATATTTTTTAACAACACATGCAAATAAGTAAATGTTAGCAATACCTTTGAGGCAAAGGGTAAAATATCTAAGTTGAAATTGATCACAATTGTACATAAGTTATATAAGAATATCTCAAATTGTTAGATTATAAAAAATTGTTATTAAGCATATTTCTGGATCAGAATATTTTTAATTAAAACATTTAGCTTTAGGAAATACGTTAAAAATATTTTATAGAAAACGCCTTATAACTATGTATATTTCCTTTGTTTATCAAACTTTTGTTTCTTACTAGAAATATTTTGATGCTTTCACATTACTTGATTTTAAAATAAAGATAAAGGCTAGATATGTTTCCTCCTTCTTGATTAGTTAGCATTAACAAATCAATTTTAAATGATTAGAGACTCCATCAGGTTACTGTTAGTCCATTCTTCCTTTATAGAGTGTATCTCCTCATGTTTGGATCTCTTTGAGACATAATCTTCTTCATTGGTTTTCCTCTTCAGAACTGCACGGAGTGCCAGCTCATCAGAGTGACATCTCTCTGACTTCTGTTTCAAAATAACAACTTCTTCAGATGTGGGTTCTGGGTTTTTTGTTTTGTTTTGTTTTGTTTTTAACCAAGTTCTCATGCTTTTCATTATATCTATTAACTGTGACAAATAAGTTCAAGTTCTATTCCCTTTCAGAATCAGACTATCAGAAAATTTTCAATAGTGATTCCTGCTCTGGATGTACTAGATAACATACCAGTGTTTTAACAAAAGTTTTGAAGAAAACCCTGATGTACTGTGT
This sequence comes from Solenodon paradoxus, assembly GCA_004363575.1. Lineage (NCBI taxonomy): Eukaryota > Metazoa > Chordata > Mammalia > Eulipotyphla > Solenodontidae > Solenodon > Solenodon paradoxus. The sequence continues at coordinate 797,094 of RJWH01000066.1, forward strand.
GCTCAGAAAAACACAGATACCAATACACACAAAATCATTCAATCAAAGAGTATTTGTAGTTAATATTCAAGTAGGATTACTGTTTGTATAGTGTTTGTTTTGTTATTGTTGCTTTTAAATGAAACTCAAAGAAAAGTGAAATACTGCTACTTCTTTGAATATATTATCTAAATCCTTTAAAAGTCTGTAGATATTTTTGGCTTTGGCTTCACTGGGGAGACATATATTATAAGTTAACAATTTAAATGTCCAAGTTTTCTTATTTCAAGATGAACTCTTTGTTCTTAGTAACACAATATAAAGCTGATGGTGGTTATTATCATTTGAATATTTTTCTTTAAGTTATGTAACACATGAATCATCTGGATATTTTCTTCATGAGAAATCGTGTATGCATAATGTGAAAGCCAAAGCTTGGGAATAGGGACAATAAACATATTCTTTCTTATCAGAGTTCTCCAATATTATTTTGTCAACCTTTATCTGTTTAAATGCTATAGGACAGGTCTGAATTTTTATTATAATATATCTATTAAGAAAGTCAAGTGTTTTCTGCAGTGGAATATTTCTACCTTCTCTAATATCTGCAAAGTTTAATAAAAAGAGAAAAAAACAAACTGCTTTATGTAATCACATTTGATTTCTAGTAATAATTGTCATTAATATTCTTATGTTGTCATTTGCCTATCTCATCTTTAAGAGTACTGTGAAAGCAATCAGTAAATGTTTCATAATGGAATAAATAAAATGATGAAGGACAATAGTTTGGAAAAGCACTGGTGTTGTTATCTCAATTCCACAGATGAATAAATATCCATAAAGAGACATGTGTCATAAATAGCTTTTGGTTTAATTTTCATTACTTTATGCTCATAGTTTGAAAGTTGCTTGATGTCTATTGAAAGTGGATTATTCAAAACTGACATTATCTTATGATTCTCAATTTTGGATTTTGTTTTTCTTTGTACTATTTTAATTTCAGTCAATAACACTTTCCTGGGGGAGCTAATTCAGGGAATATAAAGGAAAAACTTTAAATAGCATTGATTCCTTCATTTAATGAATATTTATTATTTTCTATACAAGAATCATTATACTGGGCCTATTTATGAAAATATAGAAACTGACTTTACAGTCATACTGGGTGCACATAAAATGTTATAAGACTATAATGGATCGATTATCTTTAGCTGGAAGGGTAAAGAGGGTTAAAAAAAGATAATAGAGCTTTCAAAGTGAATTTTATTGGTGATTAAGGAAAAAAAGTTATATGTGTATATGTCAATACTCTGCTCATACCCACCCTTCAGTGACATAACTGAATGTGACATTTGAAATAAATTTAGTAACATAAAAATAATGATAGGGTGTTCAAAGATGATTTGTAATGTGTGTCTAGAACGCTTTTCAGAACACTGAACAATTATTACATCTTTATGTGTATATGTATATATACACACTGGATGTTGCGCTGGATTTTCTTTTCAAGCATAAATTCAGTTTCAGATCTCCTTTGTGGTAGGCTGTTTTTAGGGAAGTACCAAGTACACTATGTGTGCCTGTCAAATTTGTTTGTTCTTTCTACCCTTTCCTGTGATAGTTGCTATTTAGGAAGGCCAAACAGACCTTGGAAAAAGTTCTTAAAAGCAAAATATGCCAATTTAAACTTGAAATTAATAAACACTAACAGAAGCAATCCAGTTCATTCATTTCAGTTCAATGCAGGGAGACTTTTATCATTTATCTTAACCTTTTATACCAGGAAGAAACAATTCAAATATTGCCCTAAAATGCTTATATTTGAAATAACATTGGAAGGCATTCTGTGGGGAAAACAGTCTGTCAGCACACTGGCAAGGGCAAGCCCTCCATGAATGGGAACTGTCAATACCCTGCCTTCAGAAACATTACTGAACGTGACATTTGAAATAAATTTAGTAAAATAAAAATGATAGGGTGTTCAAAGAGACTTTGTACTGTGTGTCTAAAACACTTTTTAGAACATTGAACAATTATACCATTTTTGATAATATGCATTATCAAATACACTTAAAACTATCCTAAAATATTATTAGCATATTAGTTATTGCTTCAAGCTTGTATAGACATACACAAGAGACCTTTTATATAGCTAGCATTGCTTCCATCCTGCTATCCATATACAAATTGAGGGCCTAAAAGTTTTCAATCATTATCAAATAGACATGCATTTAATTCTCTCAAAAGTAAAAAAAAAAAATGGAAAAATTATAAAGATGCATGAAATGGCAAAACTGAAAAAAGGCACTTAGTTATTCTTTATGCATGAGACATCTTTATTTAAAACATATTTCAAAATAAACTTCCCATTTTGGAATAATTTTAGATGTACAGAAAAATTACAAAGACAGTACAGAGAGGTCCTGCATATCCCTCAACTGGTTTCCTCTTATGTTACCATTTTATATAACCATGCTGCATTTGTCTGAATAAATACATATAGGTACATTACTATTAACTAAAGATATCTTTTGTATTTCAACAAATTTTCCACATTCTTCTCTCTCTGGCCCAAGATCCAATTCAGGATACCACATTGTACTAAGTTGTCATGTTTCCTTAATCTCCGGTGATAAGTGACGGCTTTTCAGAGTGTCCTTGCTTTAAATGACCTTAACAGCTCTGAAGAGTCAAGCACATTTCCTTGTTTTCATGAGTTTGACAGTTTGAGGAGTCAAGCTGGTAGAATGTGCTTCAGTTTGAAATTGTTGGTATCTCTCCTGTGATCAAACTGACCTCTGAGAGTGGGGCAAGAATACCTATGGGTAAAGGTAAGAAGTATCCTTCTCACATCATATTAGGGGATTGATGATGACACTGACGATGCTACACTTGGTCACTAGGTTAAGGTAGTGTCTGTTCATTTTCTCCACTGTGAAGTTACTATTTTTCCTTTTCAAATTCTGTTTTTTGGAAGCAAGTCACTAATTCTAACCAATAAAACATGAGCAGCTTGGATATTCCAAGAACTTCAATAACATTGGGCAGAAAGTTCAATGTATTTACTACCATCTTTAAATGAAAAAAGGAGTGCAAAGGCACATGCAGAATTCTTGAAAGTTAAAGATGAAAGACAAAAGCAAGGCTGAACTAGAATTTAAATTGCATGACCCCTCCTTGTCACTGCTAATTTCTCAGGCTTTTGTCACATAATTGAGACCTTCTAAGAGTTCTAGAATGGCACATTCAGTGCCTCTATTTAACAATGCCTATCACACAGTAAACTAAATAAATGAGTAATTTTATAATTCATTCATTCACTAGGGGCACTGCTGGGCCTCTGATAAAAATGGTGCAATAAATCTACTGAAGGAGGAAAAAATTAAAGAGACGATTCTGTACTGTAAAGTATATATATTTATATTAAGTGAGATATTTCAAGGGTAAAAAGCAGTGCACTGATAAGCATGGACTACCTCTGCAAGATGCTTTTATGGCTGAATTTGCTTCCACAATGCCTACATTTCTGGGAATATGACAATTACTTAAATTTTGTAGAGTTTATCAAATAATTTTCAAATCATAAATAATCCAGTCATAAACAATCCAAAAGATTATTTATTTTAGAAGGACTAATGGTAATTCAGCTTGACTATTTGATATTATATATTAATTTTATGTTCTTTTAATGAAAAATTTGTCTATTTATGTAAAAATTGATTAAAATAATTGGTTAATAGAATTTGGTGGAATGTAACAATGATCTGCAAGATTTCTTGACTCAGGATTCTAGCAGCACCACAAAATACTCTGACCTAACTAGTCTCAATAACACATGACTGATATATTTCATTCATTTCTATTATTCAATAAGTAACACTTGCTCATAGCATTAAGTTGCAACTGTACAAATATATATCAGTACCATTACTAGACAAGTAGTAAAACAGATATGTAGGAGTGAGATGGAGGGGTTGGAAATGAAAATTTCAACCCTCTGATCACAAGATTTGAGTACCAAGGCAACCAGTTCCCATCCTTAGGATCCCTAGACACTTTCTAAAAGTTACCTCACTAACATAACAAAAGATACCTTTAGTACTCTAACCACCTAGGAAATTCCAATGATTTTAGGAGCTCTGTGCAAGTAATGGGAACAAAGTTCAAATACATATTTATTATAAATAACAATATTCCAAATACTATTTGGCTTTGCTAGACCTTACCTCTCTGTGAGATTCTATATATGGTTTCCAGGAATGGACCTATTTATGTAAGGAACATCCTTGAGAGTTTGATGTCTATCAACTTAATACACTACAAGTAAATTTTGTAAAACAGAACAACACACATCATCTTCTTTATCTCCTCAGAACCTGATTGAGTTTCTAGCACAATTATAGGCTCTCATCAAGAGACTTAGGAATAAATAATCATTTTGAGTGTCATTTTATTTTATAGATGTAAATGATCTGAAGTACACAGTTCCGTGGATTTTGAATTTCTGCCCGAAATCGCAACTCTAACTCTTAGGGCCACATCTCATTTTGTTTTTTCTTATACAGTAGTATTGAAGATAAAGCAGAACATTAGAATGATTGAGTTCAGCTTTATGACTAGTGTGTGGGAATGGGCATGTCATAGGAGGGTGTGATGAATAAAAGTTCATTTTATTGGTATCAGTCAGTAAAATATGTGATACATAGAGGATGGCTAGGAGACTAGAAACAAATAGAGAAAGGATGGGAATAGTGGAATTTGAGTCCTAAGAGTTGAAATGATAGGAAGTGATGAAAGAACGAGATAATTATAGTTTAAGATTCTCTAATATGATGTAATATATTCATTTATTTAACAACTATTTAAGCACCTAATATGTACCAAAACTATGCTAATGTTGATGACACAGTATTCAACCCTAGAGATACTGCCACTGTCGCCAAGAGCTTATTCTGACAGGTATTCTGCATAACTCTGTTGAGAGTGAGATAGCGGTGAGCAGCTATAGCAGAGTATAGCTAAAGATTCCTGGAACTGAAGAAGGCAATAAATTTGAGAGTTGATACTGCATGAGTCATCTCATGCACAGAATAATAGAGAATAAAGCAGGGATTATTGAGTCAGCAACTCAAATATATGTCCAGGACAGAAACATAGCAGGATTTTATGCTGTATAGACCAGTAATAGGATCTCAGAAATACAGGTAGTTTAGCATGAGGCATGGTCAGTTATCTAGAAAGAAATAGTAATGCTAAGCCAGAAAACTACCAATTAAACCAGGGAAGGGAAAGAAACCTCTAGCGAAGAAAATAAAGATGGCTGATGAGGAATTTGGGGGAGGGTAGAAAGCAGCAACTGGGAAAGAAAATGTCATTTGTTTGCCATGAAATGAGAATGCTGGATTTTTCCCACTATCATATGATTTCAGTATTGAAGACATGAATATATCTAGTTGATCCCATTTTGTTATTTAACACTGAATTAAATTATCTGTAAGCAAGAATTCCTCTCTTTAAAAAAAAATGTACATTTCTGTTAAAATGCCTGTTGAATATATTTTTTCCACTTCACAAACACAGACAATTAAAATGGCAATTTAAGACTCTAAGTGAAAATCAGAACTGTGTAATAAAGTATGACTATTTTAGGTATAAAAAACTTTGTCTTTGACCTTCTGAATATTTTACCATGTCCTTGTCCTTTTATAAATGACAACCCATGTTTAACTATGAAAAATTGCAGAATTGAGCTATATTCTTGTGTATTCAACCCATCCTTGTTAGGGCAAGCTTGTAGTATGAACTATGGGGTAATATAGTAACCAAGTAAAACTATAATACCATAAAATGTTTATCAAATTTAGGTCATATTCCAAAATAATTTTAGGATAACAAGCAGTTCAATATGGGTGGCATTTTCTTTTCTAGATTTTTTATCTAAAATAAAAAGCTATTTATCTTAGAATTAATCAAGATTATGGGGAAAAATCCACTAACTATTTTCAAGTAAACACAATCACATTTCAGTTTAGTTAATTTATCAGATTAATTTTAAGTTATTCTCCAAATCATACTTGTAGTGAATCTTGGTCACAGAGTGACAACCTAGCATAATGACTAGTAGGACTCACACATTGTTGTGATTAGAATTTCAGTTTCCTTACCAGGTGTAAGAAACATCTCTCTATCTCCAGGTTCCTCTTCTATAAAATTGTGGTAATAATACCAACTTCAACGACCTCATATAAGGTTTAAATGAAACACACTTAATAGAATATTTAAAAGAACATTTGGAACCTAGTAAAAGCTATAGCGGTGTTAATTATTACATATGTAATTATTACTGATATATAGAAAATGTCTTAAAACTTTAAGAGTTACAAACTCACTTTTCCCCCCAAAGTAAAAATACTGTATAAATGAAGAAAAGTTAAGTTTAAATACAAGAAATGAAGAAACCAACCTCTGAGCATTTAATATATGTGAAGAGACACACGTTACATTGTTTCATTTTCAGAAATTTGATTACCTCACTTAAGAAATTAGAAAAGTGAGGGTAAATGTCTGAGTTCTTTTCTCATAGTTATATGCTAGTAAGTGGTTTTAAAAAGTTCAAATAATTATCTGAAAAGACACCAAATGCATGCTCTTTGCACAACTCCTATTAGCAAAGCTTGGCGTAAAAGAAAACACTTAACAGTATGTATAGAACACTGATTAAATAAAATATCATAGGGTCTCTTGTTCACCTTCTATTTCACTCCCAGTATGTTTACAATATTTCTTATATTCTTTCCTATTGTCCAGTTAACCTACTCAGCCACATGCTTCATAGTTTTTCACTTTTCTAATGCAATAGTTCTGGCCAGGTCAAGGGGAAGGAGACAGGGAGGGACAGAGAGAAAGAGAGAGGAGAGAGAGGAGGGACAGAGGGAGGGGAAAGGGAGGGAGGCAGGGAGGGAGGGAAGGGGAGAGAGAGAGAAAGAGAGAGAGAGAGAGAGAGAGAGAGAGAGAGAGAGAGAGAGAGAGAGAGACCTTGCATGCCTGCTGCAAAGTCTTTTATAGAGTGAAGTAAAATATGCATACAGAAATGACCAGTTGCTGAGTCAATGGGGTAAACTGAAAAAAAAAAATCTCATCATGACGTAGTCTTTCTCCACTCTCTGAATCTAGGCTGATCACATAGTTGGTTGTGATTAATATTAGCAAGTATGATCAGGCAGAAGAGTGAGAAGCATCTGTAGATTAGAATTTCACCAATCTGCTGCCGGGAGCCTTTCCTTTGCCTTGTGTATAAATCTGAACTAGCCTTCAAGAGGGTGAAGGACCACAGAAGGGGGGTCATCTTAGTCACTTCAGCCATCCCATCCAAGGACTAAGTAACATGTCAAAAACCAGACATTTCAGTGAGGCCATTCTAATTCAAGCCAACCCAGAATGGAGAAAATGCCAAGTCAACCCAGTCACTTGTGCGAAACAATAAATGTTTGTTGTTTTAGACAGTTAAATTTGGAGGGTTTTGTCATTCAGCAAAGGCTTTCTGACATTACAGACATGTACTGGACACCTTGCTTGGTTTTGGCAGTTGAAGACATGAGTTATCCTTATCATTGCCTTTAAATAGTGAAAGAGGAGGTTAAGCTATAAATGTCATAAAACATGTCTTAGAACAATGACTGCAGTACCCTTGTGTGGCTGAGGCAGCTATGGAGAAGACCATGTAAAACCCAAGGACCCTGGCTCAAGACCCAGCGTGGGGGTAAAAACAAAACAACAACAAAACCAAATAAACTAACAAACAAAAAACAAAACAAAACCACTGACTGGTGTACCCTGTAGAGTAGCGGTTGGTCAGCTGACTTCTGGCAGCACAGACCACATACATCCCAAATTGGGTAGAGGGGGGAAACATGCAAGATGAGCAACTAAAATAAAACAAAGTACTTCTTCCTGCTCTTTCCTCCTGCCTGCCTGCCCCTGCTCACCTTCATTCCTGCTGGCACTTTGCCTTTAAAAACAACAGACTAAGGAACATTGCATTCTAATACTAAAAAAAGCTGTCACAGTAAAAACAAACCAAAATTTATCACGGAGTTAGGGGGACATGGAAAACTTTTCTTCCCACCAATCTCATAGTCAATATAAGCAAAGAAAATGTTTTCGAAAGAATTTTGAAACAAAATTGTAGATGTAAGTGAGCTGAGTTTAATTCTCACACCCGAGTTGAGAAAATGGAGAATCAGGGTAGTCACAGTAGTACAGGGTCCTCAGCCATGCAACAGTTTGGATTTATATATCTGGTAGCCAATAGAACGTTGCCTTAGAATAAAGAAATCTTTCTCTTTTTTCCTTACTCCATGTCTTTGTGAGAAACCTCACACTCTGCTCCCTGCCTAGGTCCCTGGCCGGCGGGCAACCACCATGTTTTTCAAAAAGAATGTTTTCTCATGGAGGGGACTAGATGGTGAAGCAAATTGCCATCTGGGAGGGTGCAGGTAGAGAGACTGAAATCAGAGCGATGCCCTGAGGCTGCTCTTCAAGGCATGTGCTCACCGAAGGAGAAGAGACTACTGTCACTGGTAAATTTTTGACACCTCACAGTTGCTGGGAGGAACTGGCTCTGAGGTGGGGCAAAGGAATGGCTCATGCGGGTTGCTCAGGCTTTGGACTTGGGCAGACATTGAATTGGGGGCCCAGGGTTCCACGTCAGAAGCCCAGGTGTTCCGTTCCTACCCTCTGGTGCTCAACTTGTGGGTCAGAACGAAGTCCCGCTTACCTGGACGGGGCTCTAGGGCACGACACAGTAGCGCTGTGACTCTGCTGGGGTAAGCTGAGACCACAGCAGTGGGCATTGCGTGAAACTTGCTGTAATTCAAGCTGCTTTTGGAGAAGGAAATGCTGAGGGCCCTCGCGAGGGTGGGCAGCACACCATCCACGCAGGTGTTTCTCCAAGAAGCAGTCCCCAGTTGATCTCCCAAGATCTCGCGAGATTTGGCTTCCTCTGAGAAGGGTCATCTTGGCCGGAACATTTCCAGCATGATTCCGCCATGTTTTGAGGCGCGCACGGTCTAACCTGTATTCTCTGTCAGAAAGGATTAGGGTACTGTGAATTAACTCCTTCATTCACCTATTTGGTTCATTCAACCTATTTAAATCATTGCTATGGGTTCTAAGTGTTGTATGTTCCGGTTCCTGCTCTTTTTATTCACCTCATCTTTTGTTACAGCGGCTTCAGCAGAGTGCTTTAAGTGCAGTTTCCTCTGCCTGGAGTCCTTTCTCAGCCCCAACGCTGGGGGGCTGATTTACTGGTGAGGTTAACGACAGGAGATTCAGAGCCGCCCACGTGCACAGTAGTTCTTCAAGGAATTGTCCATAGTTTTACATTTATTGTTGTGTTTTCGTTTTCCTAAAGAAGACTCCAAGAATTGGCGAGGAAAGTATCTGACTTTTGTCTCCTGCAGACCGATTGGTGTCTCCCCCACTAGAGGTAAGATGCTGCGGGGGTGAGCGGGGGTGAGGGGGGCGGGGCTCACAGGCAAGGCCGGGTCAACTGAGGAATTTGAACCCCGAGCTCATGCGATGGAAATGCAGCACACCCCGCTGCGTCTTACTGCTGCAGTGATTTCGTGCTTACTATATGCTGTAAATCTACAGCTATTTATCGTTTTGGTATACTTTAACATTTTGAAAACTGTAAATTATTTGACGGCCATAAGTTTTAAAAACAAAAGTACCTATTCGATGGAAAATAAATACGTCATTTTGTTATTCAAGAAGTGTGGTATTTTATGTTTCGCTGAAAATGTTTGTGAACATTTACATTCACCAAGGGCACGATAGTGATAAAACTGACACGATAAAAACCAGAGAACACAAATCTACATAAGAAACAGCACCATTTTAAAACTTACTATTTTTAAAAAAGAGAGAAGGAAGAAGCATTTTATTTATTTTCGTTGATTGTTCATCTTGGTGGTTCTCTCTGGCCCTGGGTCCTTGGGATGTCTGTGGACTCAACCAGCTGAAGACTGCTGACCAAATTCCTACTCCACCAGGGTTCTTCCAAAAAGAAAACCTTATTGTTTTAGGATTGTGATCAAAGGCAATGATTTAACACATGTAGCAACAAAGGTTAATTTACATATCACTCCAGAAACATGACTTTTCATGTAGATTAAATAATTGTTCATCACTATTAAGTTTGCTCATAACTTCAGATTTTCTTTTATATGTACAGAGGGAAGTGATACTATTAATGCATTAGCAAAAGAGAAATTTTTCCTTGTCAATATTATCATTTGCTTCAAATATCAGGTCCTTAATTCTAATCTTACTTTTTCATCCAATTCATGGAAAGAAAGTAAAGCTTTCAGAAGTTAATTCTGTGAAAAGTGACATTATTGAAAGAAATAGCAGTTGATTGAGTAAATGAAATTAAAATAATTTCTTCTGTATTGAGATTATAAATTAGGTTTGAGAATTTTAGAGAATTAATATTAAGTTATTTTTAATAAATTAAAAACATTTAGGGAGCAGAAATGAACTTGAAATTTGTTGATGTGAACTATGAAATGCATCCAGTAATCTGAAATGTACTACCAATCTACAAAGAAGGAACAAAAATTAAGTATGCCAAGAACATTATATATTGTAAAGGGTCTTAAAATTCTTTTGTAATGAAGTCATGTTGTATAAAAAGAAATTCAGCATGGTGGTCTCTTTTTATCCATCATCAGAAAGATTTTTGAAATGCTAAACTTTTGAAGAACAATTTCAATCTAAATGTGCCAGAAGAGTGAGGGTCTTGGGGTCTTGCTTTAGGGTCTTGTGAGTCCGAGAGAAGATTTCAACATACCCCACCAGCTCTGGGAACAAAGAAATTAGTGCAGCCAGTAGTAAACAAAAGTAAGGGAGATATATTGAAGATAGTACACCCTTTAAGAGAGAATTAGGGAAGGCCATATTCCAAGAGGGGAACAGGCCTCCAGGAGCTTCAGGCTGAGGTTTTTAAGGAGTCTGGCAGCCCTTATTCCCACCCAGAGGCATCCTGAGATGGGACAAGGGTTTTTTTGTTTTGTTTTTTTTTGGATTGTTTGCTTTATTTTTTATTGTTCCCTAAGTGGTTCTCTTTTTAAACTGATTGGAGGACTTAAGGGTGGTGCCACTCATGGTCTGCTGCCTTTTGATTGGAGGACTATCTTTGTTCCCTTCCCAGCCTGCTTCCACCTCCTGGCTGACTCACTGCCTAGCAGTAGTAGAGATCAAAACTGGAAAGTAAGTTTTTTATTTCATTTTTTTAGTCAGTAAAAAAAGCTTTAATAAAAGTTTATCAAATGGAGCACCAAAAAACTTTACCCATCTGAATTATGAAAAACAAAGCTTGCAAAGAAAGAGACATTGAAATCTATCCCTGCAAAGGCAAGGGAAGAACTTAAATGAAATGATAATTCAAATGATGTATAGGATGAATTTTGAAATTCTTTTAACTGTTGCTTTGTAGTTCCCCTAGTGTAAAATGAAGTGATAGTCTTTCAGGCCTTGTCTTAAGACATTAGGAATAGTACTCATGGTTCAGTGAAACAAAAGTAATTCATAACTAGTGTTTTTCTTCTATGCCGGAGACATACACAAAGCTGGTTAGAGAGAATAGGGCATAATGACCAAAATGGGTATTACACATATTTTGGCAATCTGGTTATAGAGTGCAATGTATAGTTTTTAGAAGATTGACTATCCAGCAATATTTCTAAAATAAGTAGTTCTGGGGTGTCAAAGAAAAATTGTACCAGATAAATAGATAAGAAAAACTTTATTAAAAACCGTTGCAATAGGGTAGAGAGACTGGACCCAACTAGTCCTGAAAAGAAAGGCAGGGGAGAGTTTAAGAGGTAAACTAGTAGAAGGTACTAAAGGATATTAAGAGGAGCTTGATCACTGTGTTTAGGCCAACTGTATTTGTTAAAAGGTGCTTTTGGAAGTTATGCTTCCCACAGAGACTGGGAGATGGAAATTGAGGCACTATCTTTCTTGATGAATACATTTTCAAAGTGATCATGGTTCATGAGAAATGCATTCCTGGATTGTAAATCTAGCAAGCTCTTTGGAAAAGATTTACATCTCAAAAGGGGAGAGAAAAAATTTACAACTACAAGTTTTCCTAAAGTAAATACTATTTATTGGAAAAGGGAGGTCAGGGTCTTATTGTCAGGAAGAAACCTGTTTAAGGTTAGTCAAACTGAGGGGAATGTGAAAGTGGTTTTGGTCAGTGGATCTGTGAGCATCACTGTGTATCTGACTCCAATTTAAATGAACATATGGGAAATTCACTTACCTGAATTCTCTTTTCTGCCTTTCCTAGCTAGAGCAGTTTATTGTAATCTAGGTGGATAGAATACTGATGCGCTTTGTTTGTCCATTTAAAACCTGGTCATAGGACTTAAATATTTAATTTGAATAAATAAATACTTTAACCCTGATATAGTTATCTTGGGATAGGCTCTTCCCCTTGGACAGATGGCCGCCAGGATTCCTATATTAGAAAAGACCTGATTTTTTACACATTAAAGCCAATGAAGTGTATTTCCTGCAAATATGACTGTGACAGGACCTAACACCTGCTTTACAAGAGGCAGCTGCATACAGTAGCTTCACATTAAATTTAATCTAGCTGCTAAATTTTAGCTATATTCCTGAAGAAGCATGACTAAAACCAGTATCTTATCAGAGCAAATGCCATTACTTTATACTGGCAGAGTAATTTTAAATATACCTACAAAGTTTTCTGAATTCAAATGTAGTCAGTGAATTTTCTTTTTTTTTTTTTTTTCCTCACTTCCTTATAAGAAAAAAAAAAAATTGAAGACTGTGGTACGAAACCTTTGCACTAATTTGTTTATGATTGGTGGGCTCAAATCCTTGGTCTTTGGAGTCCAAAGCCAGAATTTTTCCAACAGCATGCAAAAAGATGATGTCTGTCCCTTGATGCAGGATTAAATAGCACTAATCCATGGCTAAATTTTTGGTAGCTAATGTCAAAGCTTAAATAGCCACAATGTGATAGAATCAGAATTGGGATAACTCTAGAAGATTCAGTTATTCATTTTTTTCATGTATTTGTTAAAAAAATTATGTATTAAGTGCCTACTACCCAACCAGCTTTGTAAAAGGTAGCTACTTCTTATTTCTGCTGGTAGCAGTAATGTTTTAGTTTTTTGTTTTTGTTTTTTTTAAAGGAAAGTTGCAGGCAGGAATAATGAAGGAGAGTAGGTAGGCAGAAAGAGAAAGGCAGAACAAGTACTCTTATTTATTTTTATTTAGTTGCTCACATTAGTTGTTCTCCCAGGTTCCTTGTCTTGAACCCAGGACCTCAGGATGCATGTGGGACTGCTCCCAGAGAGTACTAGACAGCTAGGCTACTAGGACACACCCAGGAGTGGTGTTTTGTACTTTATTTTTTTTTACCCATTTACTTCTAAATACTACTCATTAGGTGTTATTGTTATCCCCATTTTTATAGACAGTAAAATTAAAAAAATTTGACTGTGTACTTTGGGCAAGGGTCTTGACCTCTCTCAGCTTGTTTCTTTATTTTAGAAGTAGAAATAATAGAATCTACCTCAAGAGTTGCTAAAAGCATCAAATGATATGTTTCATCTATGGTACTTAAATACTACTTGGCACTTATTAAAACAAAATAAAATTTAGTTATTGTAGTTTTCTGTTTTAAAGGAAGCATACAGGCAGGAAGATAGAGGAAAAAGAAATATATATATATATATATATGATATATATATTTGTTCTTTCAGTTGTTCACACTCTTTTCTCCCTGGACCTGGGACTTGACCCCAGAGATATGTGGCTTGCTCTTTTGAAAGTGATTGACTCAAACCTTGCTCCACCAGGGCATGCCAAGGTATTATCATAATTATCTTAAATACTAAAAATACTTGAAATTTTAATTTCTCTTGTAGACTGTAATCTTTTCTATTGACCTGAAGTGACATAATTTTACTCTTAATAGAGGAGGATGTGAATGAAACTATTTCTTCATCAGACTTTGAGCTAGAAAAAAATTTTTTAGAGATAATTTAAAATATAAAAGGTGCATGACCTGACTTCTCAGGCATTAAGTTTGCAGCTTCCATGTAAATCCCAAGGACCCAAGTTTGTGATTCAGGGCTGAGGCTGGAGTAGGAGGGGTGGACAACCAAAATGAAAAACTAAATAAATAAATAGAAATGCTTCTTCCTCCTGTCTCTTTCTGCTTGCCTGCCTACTTGCCTTCTTTCCTGCCTATTTCCTTCCTCTTTAAAAAAACAAAAAAAGGTAGTTGTCATGAAAACCCATCATGACCCAACTGCATTGCTTACACACATGCATGGGTGCTTGTGCATTTCTCTGCGTGTGAGTTGTTTATGGTGTGTATAGTCCAAACAACCTTTCTATATTCCGTTTGCACCAATCCAGTAAATCTGACAAAGTCCAGGTCCCCCAGGTTATTCCACAGGGTACAATTACATTGAAGCCCCTTATCACTGGCTTCACTGCTCCAGACAAATATATTTTCAAATTTAGTCTCTGATTGTTCAGAGCAGTGACTCTTATTCTAAGGAATTCTGTGGGTTAGTGCAGTGGGTGGCCAAAGTAGGTGGCAAAGTTTTTCCTTACCAAGGCTGAGGTGGTTAGTGGATTCATAAAAAAGGCAGTGGCAATACAATTCATCATTCATTTTGTTCTGCATGAATAGAGGAAAGAATTTCTCTTGTGTGAACAAGAGGAAGGGAACAATTAGACTAGAATCACCATTCAAAAAGACATGTGGGCATTGTTGACCCGGTGTCAGAGATTAACACAAGCCTCTTGTGTAAACCTGAGCAAACTGAATTTTTTCAGTGGATAAAAAAAAGAAAAATCACAGGTTTTCAAAATAGATTATTACCTTACTTGGTCCACTGTAATGAACACCTTAGGAAGAATTTATTGATCCTCAGCACAAAGCAATAGGCAGAGGCAGCCAACAAAGAGGGTAAGGAGAAAGTTTGAGAAAAAAAGATACTCAGAGAAGAGAAGGGTGCTAGACAGCTCAGCAACTGGGAAGATGCCGTAACAAGATTTGGCCCAAGGCTATCTCATTAAAAAAATTTTATGTGCCTTGTCTGGCAAAATGTTTCCTGATCACTGCAGTAAGCCAGGCAATGTCTCTCATGGGGCTGATCCTATGGACAGTCATTTTATCTGAGGAATAACTAGGATAATTATTTTAAAAAACAACCAAAAACCATATATTGTTTCTAATTGAGTATGTAGTCTTAACAAGCTGTGCACATTCAAGAACTTCAGAATGCTACTAAGATTTGCACTTGGCTGATGTCTCCCTTTCTCCTCTTTACATTTGGATTCAGCACGCAGCTGTCATTGTGCCAACAGACAAGTCATGGGGGAGAACTTGGGGCATGGCTGACTATATGCTCTAAGTTAAGCAATGTGAACTTTGTGATTGGAACAACCAAATTACTCAGTGTAGCAACTTTAAATAGTAAACATTCGGTGGAAGATTGGCACAGTTCCAGTGAAAGTCTACTATCCTTTATTTTGTTGAAGAAGACATCTTTTTTCCCCCAGCATGCTTTCAGAAATTTTTCATCATTTCTATTTAGCTATTCAGATTCTCCTTAAAGTTGAAAAATTAGTCTTTTGCCAGAACTTTAGCATTAGAGTACTAAAAATAGCTGTGTTGGAATTTTAAATAACTAATTGCTTTCCAAAGTATTTGAGAAATGAATACAATTTTAACAGAAATATCTTGCTGTTGGTGATAGTTGATGTTTCTTTAAATAGAAAATAATGGACATCCTTGTTTTTGTAAGAGGCTGTAAGCCTGTTGAAGATTTGAATTCATTCTTTCTGAAATGTGTACTTACTGATTAATTCCATTTTGAATTGAAGTAGTTCATCACTTTATAAATTAGGTGACTTTCCCTTTCCTCTCACACACTGAAATTGTTAATATAATGGTGTTACAATAGTCTCTTTGAAAAGAACATTCTGGGCAGTTTTAGTCTGATATATAGCATTCATACAAGTGGTCTGTAAAATTGAAAAAAGAAAAAGACTAATTTGTCAATGTGATTGGCTTTTAATTCTTTCCAAGAGATATTTTCAATATTTTAGGAAATATAACATTTTGGCATCTTTATAGATTGTTATGACTCAGTGTTCCTTATGAGTTTATCTGTGATTGTTATACAGTTTATTAATGACAATGATAGTGTCCCTTTTTTAGCAATTGCTCTATGCTAGGTACAATATGTAGTAATTGATATGAAATAGGATTTATGTACATTGACTTTGGATTCACACAGATTCCTCATTATGATGTTATGAGTATATCTGTATTACAGTACACAGTCACCAGAATGTAACTTATTTATGACTGTTTTCAGGGGAATCCCATGTAACTCAGTTTCCATATTTGAAAAATGGAAATGATATACCTGCTAAATAGATTGCTAATTATGCTAGAGAATATATATGCATAGCACCAAGCAGAATTATTAAAAAAATGAGTGAAAACAGATTGTATTACTTTTTTAAAGGCTGAAATCATGTTCAAAGCCATTACTTGTGAAAGGGACAAAAATGGTGATGTGGCTTAAATTTTTCAAATAATGCCACTAATCTTTCATTTCAGTTATTTTATATATACATGAGATTTTTCAAATAGACAATTTTAAAGTGTTACTGAAGTTCATTTGTCCCTAATTTTATCCAGAAAATTCATCCAAATCAGTAGTTATATATTGGTTAGCCATATATCTGCTATCTGGAGTAATAATTACATATTTGGAAGTAATTTCTATTTCTGCCATATGTATAAACATCTTTAAATGTTTTAAATAATTATTAATAAACTTCTATATGCTGAGACTTAATACTGTAAGCAAAGACCGACTCAAATGATTGATGACCTATAATACTATGTTTTTTCAGTGTGATTGTATTTTAACATTACTTCACCGAGACTCAAAACTACTGAGATGTAGACAGATAACGTTCTCTCTTTTTTTTAGATGAAGATTGTGAGGTACAGAAAATTAACAACTAGTGTAGGTTACTTGAGCATGAGCAGCAAAACTGACCAGTTGATTTCATGTATAAAGCTCTTATTCTACTCTGTATACCACCTTCTACATCTTTATCCTTGGAAGATAACTACAGCAAGAGTGAAAATCTATAGAGACCGGACAATGTTTTATATAAAAACTATGAGCATTGCTATCTTCATGATGTTTGTGCAAAACAGATGTTAAGTCCTTGGTTCTATTTATAGACTCTTTAGCTTAGACATAATTCCTTTCCTATTCCGTTCCTATCTGATTATTTGCTCAGTAATTGTAGGTGACTGAGTGAAAGATCAGGAGCACTCAATATAAAATTCTAATGACAAATTACGTTATGGCACATTATACAAAATATATATTTTTGCATGTTTCTATTTACTTTATACTTTTTGATTTTCATGATGAATTCAGGCTTTGATAAATTGAAATACTATTTTAAGCAAAACCAGGATTGTCAAGCAATAGCAAATAGGAATAATTACTCCAGTTAGTAAGAGTTTTTTTTTCATTTTCCTATTAGAATATTTTGATTTTGGTCTTTAATCATGTATAAATAGAATGAGTGTGAAAATGAAAATATCTTCATATTTTAAAATAATTTTAATGAGTATTGAAATAGTTTCACCTGTCATAATAGACCAATAAAAGGCAATCATTTGTTTTATATATTTTTATTTGAACTAAACATAGAAGGACTAAGGAAATTTGGACACAGATTTAAAATCATTAGGATTTAGGAATGTACCAGAAATTTGACTTCCTTGTTTTGTTTTTTTAAAGAAAGTGTGCACATAGGAATGAAGGTGAGCAGACAGGTAGGCAGGAAGAAAAAGGAAGTGGCACTTATTTTGATTAGTTATATCTTGGTTATTTCCCCTGACCATGATGTAAACTGGGAACCTTGGGAATGCTTGTGAACTTCACCGCAGGGGAACAAATCACTAGGCCATCCGGTATGACTTGGCTTGTATGCACCTTTTAAGCATAACTTTTTAAATTATATAAAAACTGTGAATGTTGAAGCCAAGGAATTCAGTAGTCCTGTCCATTCCAGCCATATTAACTGAGACTAGACACTTTTCTATTTATATGCATTTAAAAAACAGTGGAAATAGATGACAGCATTGTATTGTGTTGACCTTTGCTCCTTACCTGAGGAATGACTATTAAAATGCAATCATGTGCTGCTGAACAACATTTTCGTCAATGACAGGCTATATACAGGATGATGATCTCAAATGCTATGCCTTATCAGTGTGCAGTAGCTGATACAACCTAAATTTGTATAGTTAAACTCTTTATAAAGTTTGCGCAATGATAAACTCATCTAGTGATGTGTATTTTAGAGTATCTCCCTGTCTTATGTACAAATTGAGTAGAAAAACAAAGCTCTACAATGAGATGGAAGCTTTAGGAAATTTAGAAATAAAGGAGCAAGTTAAATTCCAGGCTTATGGGATAAGTTGTTTTAGTGTTGTTTCTGTTGTTGGTAACCTAAACAATTAAATTTGAGTCTGGAGTTTCCTGTATGCAGACAAATCCATTGTGCTCTTGTTTCTACTGTCGTATTTGGTTGTAGTACTTTAATTGTATCTTGGTTGAAGGGTATGAGAAAAAAAAATGAATTGAAGGTATTGGGGGAAGCATTACAATGTCAAATAATTAAAGAGAAAGATATCTGTCTATCAAATGAGGAAAAGCAGAATTATTCTGTGTTGTTAATTTTATGTTCGATTCATTTAAATGCAGGCTAAAGAAGAAACAAACGAGATAGAAGATGAGGGAGCTATAAAAGAATTTTTGCCTCAACAGAAGAGGTAAGTACCTACAGTAATGTTAAAAATATCTGGAAAGGAAATTAAATGGACACTTTTGTTTAGTCTAAGTTATCCTAAAGAAAACTTTACATTTTATGAAAGTAAGTGTACTATAGGATTTCTAACTTACATTATATAGGAAAATAAAATATGAGAAATAGGTATCATTGATGGTATTAGCTCTAGAAGAGAACATTGGTGACCTTTCTGGTGTGTTTCAATGCCTAGACTGTGGTTTGCTTTACATAGATCACACTTTATGTGAAAATTATTGTGCTACATTTTCAGTTTATTATTTTAGCAGTATAAGATTTTTGTGTTACTATAAACTTACAGCTTTAATTCCTAGAAAATATTTCCTTGGAAATATACACAAGGGTTACTTCATTCTGTTACTATTTAGATTCTCTTCTCATTTCACGCAAAAATAATAATATACAGATATGTAGATTGAGGTGAATGCCACAAAATTTCTTGATGTACTTGTTCTTGACACAGTAAGAGGTGCACTCTAATTACTAATGAATAAAAGTAACTATTGATGTGCCATTTAGTAATATATTTTATTCTTGCATATTTGTACAGAAAACTAAAATATCAGTGATTATTTAATTGGATCAACAGAGACATTTTCCTTCCTTTTTTCTTACATGTAATATTAAGTTTAATTTTTGATAGTCTGCCCTGTGTTTTCTCTGTCAGTTTATAGAAAAACTCTCTTTACTTCCACCTTTATACTTTCTAGTTACCTGTATGTTGAAACTTTACCTGGGAAACCTGAGTTTATTTGATTTAACTAACCTTGATTTCTAATCTCAGTTCTAGTTCCCAATAGATTATAGCAATAATTCATCTATAACGAGTTTTAGTTTTGTCCCAGAACCTATAAATTCTATCTAGATAAATTCTTCTTAATCCTTGTGAACTAGGACTTCTACATATTTTAATAATGTATGTAGTCAAACTTGCTATTTTCTTTACCAACACAAAAAACCATCTGTTTTGATTTACATCTCACTTTTAGCAAACATTCACCTGTAATTACTAATAGAAATAAATAATATTTCTGCTTAAAGTTCTTATAAAAATGTTTATTTTCTCCATAAACATCTTTGGAAACTTTAGTTTGGTTGTCTCATACGTGTGTATTCATTCATACACATCACCAGGAGATAAGGAAAAAACGTTTCCTTTCCTCGTGAAGTCTCTGAAAAGTTATGTGTTGTTATAAGAACAATTTTATGGTGTCTGAAATAAACTGTCCAGTGAAGTAGAAAGGTATTAACAAATAGCTGCAAACAGATTAAATTTTAGCAAATAAAACTGGGGTCAAAGTCTAACTGCATCTAAATTCAAATTTTGCTGGTGGCAGCAGTGACATTTCTTTGGCCTGTTCTGAAAGGCTGTGGGTATCTGTTGAGCAGATTGTTAGTTTAAATTTGTTCAGAAGTGTTTTCATTACCAATTGGTACAGAGGTGGCAAAGGCAAACAGTTTCTGGAGGCCGAACAAACAGAGAAATGTGTTTTTTGAGTCCCTTCCAGTGGCAGCAAATTTGATATCCCTAAGGAAATGTTTCTTGACAATAATTATAAGAAAAATACCAACATTTGATTTCCAAATGTTTGACAAAATGGAAACTCTTCTGTTTGCCAGGAAAATGGCACCAGTGGGACTTTTAGTCTCAGTTTTTAATAGAGTCTTAAGAAAATGCTATGAAGGAGAGAATATGTGAATTGTGTCCCAAATAGGCTGTAAAGAGAATTTAACTGTTGCTCTGGAATTAGCAAGACCTGTGCTAGTGTTTTTCTGGGTTTTTTTTGTTTTTGTTTTTGTTTTTAAGTTTGGAAGCTTTTTTATTTTGTTTCATTTTTATCTTCCCTACCTTTCACTAACTTTTGAGTTTTCTTTATTCTTTTCTCTTTATTCTAGTTTTTTGAAAGTCATGGATTTAAAAAACCTTTCAGTGGTTAATAGAGACAACCAATTTTAAACATATTAATCTGGTATCAAAGTAGCCTAAAATTTTAATTTCCAAACATTTCAATAAAATAAATGTAACACATGGAACTAAAATTAACTTCCTCAAATAAATGTTAATGAAAAATTGTTAGGAAGTTAAGTGACTATAACAATGGACAGATCTATTTATTTTTCTAGCTTTTAAAGTTTATTTTAAACACCAAAGACAAGAATATAGGACAAAAACAAGTACTGCCCAACCAATAAAGCACATTTAAATAAACTCATTGCCTTCAAATATTCTGTAATTTACTTTCACTTATCTTTACTCATTCTTCTTTTTCATTCTCTATTGTATTTAATAATAATAAGTAAAGACTGTGACTCAATATAAAGCTTTCTCCATGAATCAGAAATCATGTAACATTTTTCTTCAAAGTGCCTTCATTTCCTCTATATAATTAACATCTCACTTGGAAGTTCCATTTTTACCTTATAATCCTTATAAATAATTAGGATCAATAGAAAGCTATTCAGTTTATAATTTTATTGCATCAGAAATTAGCAGTTAACAGATCTTTATTATCTAAGCAATCTATGCTTGTTTTATCTCATTTTAGAAATAGCTGAGCAATCATGAATCCAAATTCTGCTATTTCCAACATACTTGATAAGTCTTTATAATCTTTGCAATCTATTCAGAGCTTATAGTCAAGGTGCTCTCACAGTTTTGCTTTTTCTCCTGTCAATGTGATAGGAAATCCAACCATGACTTTCCTTTGTTTTTAATACTGTATTGAGTGATGGTTCTTTATGGTAAAGAGAGCCTATTAAAAAAATTAGAACATTTCAAGATGTCATTATTAATTCCACATGATGAATATTTACTGTAATTTCTGTTTAGATGTCTCAGGGGATCTTTAAATTCATTTGATGTAACATGGGAAGACAAACAACATCATTAACCTTGGATAAAACACTGATTTAAAATAACTAAAATCAAACAGCAGCCAAAAAACAAGACCAGAAGGGTAATACTTTCTCACAAACTTGTTTTGGAAATTTCTGCAAAAACATTCCGACAGCATAGCAATATTTTTAAGATTTTTGGACCCTTATATACTCACCCAATAAAATCATGCTTATAAAATGAATACATGACAAAAGACTTGTGCTTCTAGCAGGAGCAATATTTTCCTGGTGTCCATGCTCCTCGACCTTTTGTTACAGTCATTTATAATTATCAGGAAAGTATAAGATATTTGCACTACTAGTTTTAAGCAATTTGACTAGGATGTTGTTTTGTTACTTGAGGTTGTTTGAACTTTTCAGTCTGTGGGGTTTGTAGTTTTCCTCAAATTTGAACAATTTTAACTATTTCATCAATATGTATTTTTTTCTCTGATTTTTCGACTCTTCTCTGAATTTCAGGGACAGTATCTTAGGCAACTTGTAGTTCTCCAGTGGCTCACTCAATTCTGTTCTATTTTTAGTCATTTTCTCCCTTGTTTCATTTTGTACAGTGTCTGTTAATTCTCAATTTTACTAATCTTAGTTTCTCTGCCTTTAATCACAGCTACTGTGTGACATCATCATTTTCATCTCTAAAAGTACAGTCTGGGTCTCCCTTTTTTTTCATCCCTCTTACCTCTTTTTAACAAATCAGCACTTCCTATCTTTTTTTGAAGATAAGAGTATAGTCACAAAACTGTTTGAATGTTCTTGTCTGCTAATTCTCTAATCTGGATTATTTTCTTCTTCCTCCTTCCTGCTTCTTGCTTCCTGCTTCTTGCATCCTTTTTTTCTAAGAAACATGCAGTCAGGAATAAAGGCAAGGAGGCAGGCAGGCAGGAAGAGAGAGGAGGAAGAAGCATTTTATTTTATTTTTATTTAGTTTTTCTCACTGGTTATTTCCTCCTTCCTGGGTTGTCAACCCAAATGTATGTGGACTGTGCTCCTTTGGAGAAGGCTGACCCAACTACCACTCCACCAGGCCATGCCATGCATCGAGATTATTTCTGTGTCATTTTCTTTTAGTTACTTTTTCTCCTTATCATGGACCATGTATTTCTTTGTTGCTAGTCTGAATTTTATCTTGTTTGGCATTGCATATTTTTGTATTATATTTCACATATTTTCATGTATGAGCTTTATCACCTTGGCTGGTGTAAGCCAAGATTTACTCTGCTTTTTTTTTCCTGTTGTTCTTTGTCTTCAGAGAGTTTCCTCACATACTGTGCTGCTAACTCCTCAGCTGCAGACTTCAGTGGAATTTATGCAGATCTCTGGAGTATTTATTGGTATAGCCTGGTTTTGGGATTCTCACTTTTCTGCAATAGCCGTCTAGTACTCAAACTTCAGGGAACCAAGATCCTACTGAATTCCCATTCCTTGTGTATGGCTCAGAAAATTCTTTACAGAGAATGACCTGTGGCAGTCATAGGCCTCAGATCTCATTTCCTAGTATGTAATGTGTTGAAAACTTTTCTTTCATGTGTTGTTTGATTTTTAGCTTATTTGACACATTTGGTGAATCTGGATCCTATAATTCCATCTTGGCTTAAAGTGAAAGCTTGGTGTTTGTTTTTTAATTATTGTTTTTGATTTAGCCTGTTCAGTGCAGATTGTTCTCTGCAACTGACTTGATTTTTTTAATAATTAAAATTAAAAATTTGAAAATTTGAAAATTCTCCCCCATTTCTTATCCAGTCTTCTTTCTGTATCTTCTATCCCCTCTCCTCCTGCCACTACAATTACACGTAACATTTATTGTACTTTTTCTCTGTATCTTCTGGGTCTTTTTTAAAATTATTTTTTCTGCATTTAAAAAAAACTCTCCAAATCTGCTTCTTTTTTTTTATGTCTTATCTTCCAGTGAATGACCAATTATTTTTCCAATCTGCTGTTAAAATTTAGAGTTCTTTGGAGTTTGTTTTCAATTCCAGAATTTAGATTTTGTTGTTTTGTTTTCTGGTTTTCAAACTTATATCTTATTTTGTTTACTTTTTATCTCAGTAAATACATGTATTTTAATTATGTGTCTTGTACCCTCATTATCTGTTTTCCCTGAATTTTGATTTTCTGTTTGTTTTTTCTCTCGTTTTTTATTTGTATTGTTTTCTTCACATGCCACCTTAGTTTTGAATGATAGTCATATATTGTATATGAAAATAAAATATAGAAATAATTTTAAAGCTTGGATGATGTTCTTCAGAGAGAAATTTATTTGCTTCTGTCAGGTAAGTAAGAGTACCAGGAAGTTAAAATCATAGACCCAATATGCTTCCAAACTTTTATTCCCAAGATACTGTCAAAAGATGCCAGGTTCCTCCTTCTGTTATATTTTGACTAATATTTTTCCAATAGCACATGGTTTTCAGAATCACAGCTTAGCACTTTTGCTTTTAAATCTCCTCTTTTCAATTCAGGAAATACTCTTTGGAGAAATGAAGCTCTGAGTGTTGGACTCATCTCACTAGGATTCCTCATTCTTTTGGCTCTTAGTCTCAAAATATTTTTTTCTCTTTTTTTTTTTTAAAGAAAAGGTGCAGGCAGGAATGAAGGTGAGTAGGGAGACAGGCAGGAAGAGAGAGGGGGAAGGAGCATTTTATTTTATTTTTTAATTTAGTTTTTCACACTAGTTTTTCCCCCTAGATCTGATACTTTAAAGGGTATATGGTGTACACTCCTTTGGAAGGAGTTGACCTAACTGCTATTCCACCGGAGCATACCGGCCTCAGAATTCTTCACTGCCTTGTTATTTCTCTAATACCTTCAAGCAGATATTTTTAATATTTAGTCTAGCTACTAATTGTTCTCACTAGGACTGTTAGTCTGACTTACCTTACATGCGATACTAGGAAGAAAATTCCAGTCTCATTCTCTGCTTTTTTATATAAGATCCCTTTGATAAAAATAGAATGGATTTAAAGTTAAATATTCTGAAATAATACTATTTGACCAGAAATAAGAAAATGCTATAAATTCTAGGTTCAAGGTAGAAATGATGAAAACATTACTGGCTTAACAAACCAAAGTAAGGATGTTTAAAATGATAACTGGCCACAGATGTACATAATTTCAAGTGGGGCTATATAACCATTGTATTAGTAAACTTGGCTCTGATCTATCATAAAAAATAAATTAGTTTCTTCATTGTTCATAGAACTTCTGTTACTGTGCTTTAACACAGATATCAGTTTGAGACCTGGCCCAAATGCAGCAATGTTGTGGAAAGTTAGTTCTGTGTGTGTAGTTAGTGTAAACTCTAATTAGAAGAATTAGGGAGAAATTAAAGCTTGAGAGATGATCAAAATTAAAAAGGCATAGTATAGAAAAATTCCTTAAAATTTTATATCAGAAAGAAGTGTTTTCCAAGTCGAAGTTAATTAGAAAAATATCTCTTAATTAGAAGTGTATTTTTTTGCACTGTCACCAAGAAAACTCAATAGGGTATCAATATCATCAGTAAATACAGAATGAAAAGCATAATGTTTATACCTAGTGCCTACATTTTATATTCTGTTTTACTATACATTAAAATTATTATTTGACAGTAGTCGTTTTGATGTCTTTGGCAATGGAGATAAAAATAAAAGATAAAAATAAATGTATTTGAAATATCTTATTGCCAGAAAGCAAAAATGCCTTTAAAATGTTTTGGGTAGTGTTGAAAGAAGCCAGCTTTAAGACATTCCCATTTGCTAAATTATTACAAAGCAAGATTCCTAAAGATAGTAATAATTATGGCTAATTGAACAAATTGAGTCTGTGAGAAATCTACTGCTTCTTAATGATACTCAAAAGGGAAACAGTAATATGAAGTCTATAAAAAACATAGTTGTAATGTAAAATGATTAAATAGTCAAGAAATGAGCTAAATGTATAGGGCAATCTTATCAATTGCTGAGTAGTAAAACGTCTTAAGGAAAATAGTAATTATAATATACATATATACATGTTATTATTAGCAATAATATGATTATTATTATGTAGTTATTGTCATTATTTTGTCTCCCTGTTCCAAAAAATAGCCTCAATCAACTTTTTTTTTTTTTTTAAAGGAAAGATATAGGCAGACAGGAAGAAAGAGGAGAAAAATGTGTTTTATTTATTTTACATAGTTGTTCATTTTGGTTTTGCCCTTGGCCCTGGGTCGGGCACCTATGTGGACTACACCAAGTAGAGAACTAGAGGCGGTAGACTTACCCCTTCGGCTACCAGGATGCATGCACTCTCACTCATCTTTATCTCTTCGCTTTCTCTTCTGTAATCATCAGATGTCAGCAGGAAAAAAACAGAAAATATGTGGGATCAATTTATGGGGATCTGTTTTATTATTGGCTTCCAGTATTTGCAGGGACTGAAATCTATCTTCAAAAAAAAGAGAATCGATTGTATTGGGAAGGGAGAACAGAAATGGTGGTGGTGAACTTATATACTATATACAGATATTGGTCTATAATAATGCACACCTTAAAACTTTATAATGTTCTCATGCAAGTTCCTTCAATAGCATTAGTTAAAATATCTCAAATTTTGGGGAATAGGTGATCTTTTATTGCTCCTATTTCTAGCTTCCCATTAAAAACATGAAGTCACTATAATATGCTAATAACTCACTTACAGTTTTCCAATAATGCTGATTGATAAGGTACACATATATTGATATATAACAATGAATAATGTTAACAGACCAAGCAGAATTTGAAGAATTTGCCTTTTGGAAAGAAAACACAAATAAAACCTATGTGAAAGAGATGGGGCTAAAAGTCCTGCTGATATATTAAGTGATATATAATTTTTTTAAACTGTACAATGTAGTCATTTGAAATCATAGTGATGGTAACAATGAATTAAGATTGCAACCTTACTTGAACATACATGCTTTTGATATTTGGAGTAATTTATATTTAACACTGAACATTATAATAAATTCTGAGAACATAAAATTTTAGCGACATTTTTCTGGGGGCAAATTCTGCCTTTGTTTAGTAATAAAGAATCTTTCAATATTGAATTTAAAATAGCCAGGTATAAACATTTCTTCTATGGTAAATATATAATGTATATATAGATTTTTAAAAAATCTCGTAGTTTGATGAATTCATTTTACTGCTATGCGCAAATGCAAATAAAAGTAATTTCATTAATAATGTCATGTAAATAGGTGTAATGGGATGTAGATACATTAGCTGTGATGAAAATGCTCCCGATCC
The DNA here is from genome assembly GCA_004363575.1 of Solenodon paradoxus. Taxonomy (NCBI): domain Eukaryota; kingdom Metazoa; phylum Chordata; class Mammalia; order Eulipotyphla; family Solenodontidae; genus Solenodon; species Solenodon paradoxus. The sequence continues at coordinate 824,189 of RJWH01000066.1, forward strand.
CATAACAATAGAACCATTTATTGAGAATTTGTTAGCTACTATTTTTTACACTATCTTAATGCTCAGTCTAAATCAGTGAACAAGACAAAGAATGTCTTTGCTTCATTAAAGAGTTATGGATTTCAGGGAGGAAGGAATATCCACTTGAGAAATAAAAAAGCCCCTTGTTAGAGACTACACCTTTCTTTCTTAGAGAGCAAATGTCACTTACTAAGCATCTCAAGGATGCTGCCCCTTTGTAATGGTGACCATATAGTTTATTTTCTGAACCAGGGCACTTCAGAGAGTAAGAAGGGGTGCTAAAATAATGGAAATAATTCAATTTTTATTTATTTATTGACTGAGAAATTAGCTTTACTATAGGTTTGGATCTATAAAATAATTTTACTCAAAAGTTATTTTAAAATAAAAATTGTATGCATCTATGTACATTAAAGCAGGTATTGTTTAACAAACTTATTTGATGATTCCTTAACATTAGTATGATTAACACTAAAAAAAGCATAGTTTATTTATTCTTGGTACATATTCACATACTTTAATCAAACTTTAAACTTTGTTTCCATGTTGTAAGTATTTTTCTGAAGGACATTTTTTCAACTGGTATCTATCTATCTATCTATCTATTTATTTATTTATTTATGGAAAGGTATAGGCAGGAATGAAGTAAAAGAGGTAAGATGCTCAGCTAAATAAAAATAAAATGCTTCTTTCTCCTCTCTTCCTGCCTGTTTACCTGCTTGCCTTCATTCCTGCCTGCACCTGTCCTTTAAAATAAAAATGCTTCTTATCTCCCTACCTTAAAGAAAAGGTTCTTTCAAAGGTTATATTCATCTTTTTAAATAATGAGAATACTTATTTTTTTGTCTTTACACATTAAATTGAAAAAAATGCCTTGATGATTATTGAAATCTGTCAAATTATAATGATAACTAGAAATTGTTAAAATTTGCTCTATCTAGATGACAATTTTATTTAAGCTTTTGGGACATTATAGAAGCACATTTTAAGCTTAAATGTCAGTCTAAGCACAGGCCTTTGAAATAAGTTGTTTACATTTATTTGCAATCCCATAAACCTTTAGAGTAAGCTGTTCTCTTTGAGTTTACAACCTTGCTTAATTCAGCAGAAAATTGCTTTTTGCTTATTTCAGAGACCCACTTAGATGACTTGGGCACAGTTAAAAGAATTTAGCCTTTGATGGTGATGATGGAAGGCCTAAGAATTCCTTTGATGACTAAACAAACAGAATTGACTATATACATAGAACATCTTTACTTCTGGAGAACTAAACGCTATACTTCTGAGTAGGAAGGAAAAAAAGGAGATGATAATGGTGAAGTAGTACATGTTATTGTGTCTGATATAGGCTAGGCACTCAAAGTATCATCCTATAAAATAGCAGCAAAGAAATTTTTACCTCTTCAGAAACTCATCTCCAGTGATTGGATATAGAACTTTGATTCTTTCTATGCTTACATAACTTTTAAACAGCTGTTTATGTACTTTTAAAAGATTGATTGCATCAGAGTAACTATGACATGAAATTTAAAAAGGGAAATGAGTGATATCTTAAAAATACCTAGCATAGCACTTATGAAACTAATTGTGCTAGTAGAGAAAACTTTCTTCCAATTTAACCCCCGTAATTGTATCAGACTATCTAGTAATTAATGATTAGAATTCATGAACAAATTTCTGATTAAGAAAATACCTAAGGCTAGAGTTACCATGAAGAAAAGAAAAAGAATTCAAATAAATAACTTTAGAGTGATCAGACATTATAACTAATATATCACACAAATACAAAGTGTCAGACTACTGTAAGCAATTATACACCAACAAATTGGACAACCTAGATGAAATGAATAAGTTTCTAGAAACATGCAGCCTACAAAACTGAATCACGAAGAAAGAGAAAATCTGAAAAGACCAATTCATAGTAAGATTGAATCTGTGATTTAAAACCTCCCCAAAAGAAAATTTAGGACCAGATGGCTTCACTGAATTCTACCAAATATTTAAAGAATTAATATAAATTCTTCTTAAACTCTCCAGAAAATAAGAGAAATAATTTCATTGTCATTTTACAAGATTAACGTTAATATGATACCAAAACCAATAATACTACAATAAAATAAATGAACATTAATGCAAAAAACCCTCAACAAAGTATTAACAAATCAAATTCAATAGCTTATTTAATGGATCATGCATTATGATCAAGTGAGTTTTATTCCAAGGATGCAGGGACAGTTGAACTACAATAAATCAATTAATGTGATATACTGTATTGACAAAATAAAAACTAAATTTCATAGTCATCTCAAGAGATACAGAAAAGACTTTTGTCAAAATCAAACATCTATGATTTTTAAAAACCTCAACAATAAGATTCAGCACCTATTTATGATAAATCTCAATAAAATGGGTATAGAAGGAATGTACTGCAACATAATGAAAACTGTATATGACATGTTCATAGCTAGCATCGTACTCAATGGTGAAAAGCTAAAAGCTTTTCCTCTAAGATCATTAGAATACCAACTCTTGTCACTTATATTTATTATAGTACTAGGAGTTCTAGCCAGAACAGGAGAAAAACATCCAAATCAGAAGGAAGAAGTAAACCTGTTTATCTTTGCAAGATGACATACATAAAACTCTATAGACCCCATTGAAAAAACTGAGAGTTCTAATAAATGAATTCAGTAAAATTGCAGGATACAAAATCGATATACTAATAACTTTGGAAATTCAGAAAACAATCCCATTTACAAGTGCATTGATAAGAATAAAATACCTTAGTGAATAAATTTAACCAAGTATGTGAGAGATTGGTTCCTGAAAACTGTAAGATGTGATGAAAGAAATCAAGTTGTGGAAAGCTATTTCATGTTTGTTGATAGAATCAGTATTGTTAAAATGCCTGTAATACCCAAATTACAGATTTAATGTGATTTCTATCAAAATCACAATGTCATTTTTCATGGAAATACAACTTTCCTAAAATTGTATAGAACCATAGAAGACCCTAAATAGCCAAAGTAATCATAAGAAAGAACAAAACTGGAAAAATCACAATTCCTAATTTCAAATTATGCTAAAACTTATAATGAAAAATAATGTTGACATAAAAACAGACACATAGATTAGAGGAACACAATGGGGAACCCAGAAATAAACTCATATGTATATGGTCAGTTACTATAGACCTAAAGAACCAAAAATATGGAATGGGGAATCAGTTGTATCGGAAAAATGTGCAACTACTTATAAAGAATGAAAGTAGAACACTATCTTGGACTATACACAAAAATTAACTTAAAATTGAATAAAGACTTAAATATAATATCTGAAGCCATAAACTCATAGAAAAGAATATAAGGGGTAAGCACCTTAACATTTATCTTGACAATGATTATTATTTAGATTTGACAATGAAAGGAAAGGCAACAAAATAGAAAATGAAAAGTAAAAATGTCCAAAAATTTCTGCTACACAGTTCAATAACAAAATGAAAAGGCTTCTTACTGAATGGAAGAAGATGTTTGCTAATCATTTATCTTATAAGGAGTAAATACCAAAGACAAAGAGCTCACACAGCTAAATAGCAAAACAAATGCGTTAAAAATGAATGGGGGAATGAACAGGCATTTTTCCAGATGAAAAATGCAAACGACCAAGAGTTATGTTAAAAGGTGCTCTCTACATCACTAATCAGGGAAAGGCAAATCAAAAAGATGGCTGTCTTCAAGAAGGTAAGGGTTAACAAGTGTTGAAAAGGATGTGCAGAAAAAGTAACCTTGTTGGTAGAAATGTAAGTTGGTTCAGCCAGTATGGAAAACAGTATGGAGGTTCCTCAAAAAATTTAAAAACAAAACAAAACTACCATTTTATCTATCAATTCCACTTCTGCATATGTATCCAAAGTGAATGAAAACAGGATATTGAAAAAATGTCTGCACATCCATATTCATTGCAACATTTTTCACAACCACCCGGTTCTGTGTAATCTCCTGTGCTGTATAACACAAACCATAATTTCCTATATTAAAAAATTCTTTTCATTAGGACAAAGCTTGGAGCAAAACAGAAGATTAAATCTACTACACCATTTGACTTACAAGTTTTTACTGCTGTTAGGTAGAAGCCAACATAAAATCTTTTAAGTTGATAGTTAGGCACAAGGAAAAAACCCATATACCTATTGGTAAGGAACAGAAAATACTCAATTTGATTAAAATTATTGCAGAGTTCTGACTAGTGATTCTACCATGATTATTAGCTAGCAAAATCCTTAAGAAAAAAATTTATAGCCAGTCAGTTGCAGTTTTTCATTGTTAGGAACATCTCAGCTTGGCATCCAGGCATCTCTGGTATTTAGGCCACAAAACTAGCACTAAAAGCGACTGGACTACTGCACTGGAATAGTCACCACCAGTAGTGTAAATCTTACTTGTGTACCTTTCAAGTGTGAAGAACAAAGATCTTAGAGCAGAACCAGGGGCAGTCAGATAGGCTGAACAAGAAATTTGCTTCAAAGTACAGTGGGGAAAACTTTGCTTCTTCTGCCCATCTGGATATAATATACACTTTGGATTAATAAACACTACCAGTGCCATTTCCTCCATTTCTGAATGGGAAATATTCAGTCTTTCCTTCCACTTTGTTTTTGATAATTTCATCACACTTTATAGGCTCCTGAGAAACCATTTCTGAATCTGATCAGTCAGAGATCCTGAATTTGCAGTTGGGTTAAAGGATCTAAATGGTATCGGATAGCGAAACTAGATACTATTCTTTGGTGAAGGAATAATTCCACTTTTATTTAGTTGGGGCATTTTTGAAATTAAAAGTGTGTCTATAAGGTTCAAAGACGAAATACAAAGAGAAAGTAAAAAAACCTCATCTTAAACACTTCATCCTTTTCAAAAACAAGTGGGACACACACATAGATACACGCACACAAAGTCAAAAATAGAAGTATGTCAGTTCTTCCTTCTGTCATTAATCAGTGGAATTCAAATTTAATTCCCAGTAGGGGTTAAAAGGAAACTTGACCAGCTTCAAACTTAAAATGGTAAATTTAAATGCCAAAACAAAAGTTTCTTTTTAAATAAATTAAGCAGCTTTAGTGAATTATAAGTGACATACAATACACTGCAATATTTAAATGTCCATTTTGATAAGTTGTGACATATTAAATAACTATGAAGTCACCATAGTCAAGACAGCGTGTTCATCATCCCTAAAAGTCTTCTCATGTCCTTAGGAATCTCTCCTTCCTGTCCCTTCCTGACCCTTGTCAGGTGTAGATTTCTAAGTTGATGTCTTTTTCTTTCAGCACTTTTAAAAGGTTGCTGCACTGACTAGATTCACTTTGTTTCTTTTAAATAATTGTCATCATTATCTTTATTCCTTTATATGTAGTGTCTTTCCATCTCTGGTTATTCTAGGATTTTGTCTCAATTACTAGTTTTGAGTAACTTGATCATAATATACCGTGGTGCATTTATGAAAATATATGTCATTTACCTTTTAGGTTTGTGGGACTTTACATCATGCACTATAGTTTTCATTCAATTTGTAAAATTTTAGCCATTTCTCAAATGTCTTTTCCCCTCCTCTTCTTTTCTCTGGGGCTTCATTTGGATATATATTAGACTGCTTGATGTTGCCACATAATATACTAATTCCCTCCTTTATTTTTTTAGTCTTTTTTATTTATTTCAGATTATCTCATCTCTATTGACATTTCTTTACATTCATCAATTATTTCTGCAGCAGTATTTCATTAACCATCAATCCTATCCAGAGAATGTTTCATTTCTACAATAATTTTTTTAAAGGAACAGTACAGGCAGGAATGAAAGCAGGCAGAGGCAGACAGGCAGGTAGAGAGAGGAGGAAGAAGCAATTTATCGTATTTAGCTGTTCATCCTTGGGATGTATGTGGACTGTACTCTTGGTCAAAGGTGATTGACCAAACCATTGCTTCAGCAGGGCATGCCTCTAACATAGTAATTTTAGCAGAAATTTTGATTTGAAATTTTTGATGTTTCTTTAATGTTTTCTGTATCTCTGCTTCACTAGACATCTCCTTTAATTTTTTAACCATGTGGAATACAAGTATAATAATCAATTTAATATTGCCGTTAATACCTGTTTTAGTTATGTTCTTCTTTTGATTGGTTTTCTCCTAATTTATGGTTATATTTTATTTGTTTGTCCAGGCCATTATAAAATAGAATCCCAAACACTGTGAGGTTTACTTTCTTAGATATTGTATAATTTTGCAATGATAGAAGTATTATTGAGCTTTGTTTCAAGATGCAATCAAGTTACTTGAGAGCAGTTCGTGCTTTGGAGATTTGCTAGGTAATAACAGCAATATTTAGCCCAGGGCTAATTACAGCCAACTTCAATTCCCAGCTTTATCTCAAATCAAGAAGTTTACCAGGCTCAACAAGGGATTTCCTTCTCTACTCCCTGTTGCCTAGAGTGTGTAAGGTAGTAATCTGGCAATTTTAAGAGTAAACTTGTTTGTTCCTTCTCTCAGTGGTCACAACCCTTTTTGCCTGACATTCAGTGTTTTACAAACTATTATCTTTTTATATTTTGTCTAGATTTTTAGTTGTCTCTGTTGAGAGGGTAAATCTGATCCCTACTGCTTCATCTCAATTGAAAGTAGAAAGCAACAAAGACAACTCGGAGCAAAAATATGAGAAAATTTGCTCCATTAGAAAATAACTGATAAAGGACACTGAAATTCTGCTAGTGGGTGTGGTGTAAAATATACTCAGATTCAATTTCAATATCCAAAAATATAGCATCATGAACAAAAGAAATAATCAATATTACTATTGAAAATAATTGAAACACTGGTTATTTGATACAGAAGAAAAATTTATCAGTTGGACAGATAATGACCTGTATGTATATGGAATATTGGTAATCAATAATTATCCTTTTTTTAATTAATAGAGAACCTGTAGACTTCTTAAAGATATTGGAAACATTGACAAAGATTTTAGCAAAACTAGAGTTGCGTACTTTCTTCACTTCGATCAGAAAAAAATCTAGTTGAGTTGAAGTTTGAAAATAAAATAAAATTATAATAGTTTTAAAATAAGTAATTGAGAATAGTTTATGAATGTGTGTAATATGGTTTACAGAGATTATGGAAGTTCCTTATAAACCCAAATTATAAGCCATAAAGCTAGATTGAAAGTTTGACTATATAAAAACTTGAAAGTCTCTGCTACCGAAAAGAACAAAACCAAACTCTACCATAAACAGTGTTAAAAGGCAAATTATAAATGAGGAAGAGGGCACATATAATAGATAGTGGATTCATATTAAAATATTAAGGGCTTGCCACATAATGAAAATAACAGACTAATGGAAAACAGGGCAGGGGATATAAACAACTACTTATACAAGAAGAAATGCATATAGCCGAGAAACATGAAACATGGCATCATTTTTCAATATTATATTGACAGAAATGGGTTTGATATCAAATGTGGTAGTTAGGGGAAATAGTCTCAAAAAATTAAAAAATTGCTTGTCTTATGATCAGCAGTTTAAGGAGGACTATTCAATTTTTTGTAATGTTTATTATTAGAAAAAATGAAAACTATATTTCCATTAATGGTAAGATAATTAAATTATAAGTAAATTGTATTATATATGCATTATAACATACTACATATCAGGTTTTAAAATGACAAACTGTCCAAAGGAATTATTGAATTGGAGGAACGGAGTAGAAAATTAGAGACAATTTTTATAATAACAAAGTAATACGTTTTTTGTCAGAGCACAAATATACATACATCAATATTAATTAAATACTTGGGTATGTGTATTTGGTTTTATTTAAGGCATAAAACAAGCCTGGAAATATATTCATTGATCTGATCATCTGAGATAAAAGAAAAGATTGCCTGTGGTAGTCAAAAGAGGTTTTACCTTAATCTACAATATTTATCTTTTAACTGTAAGAATGCATTATCCATTTCTTGTGTAATTGTATAAATAATACTGAACAAACAAAATCTTAACTCTATTTAAAAAGAATTATGTCTTAGGGCTTGTGTGCACATGTGAGGAGATCGACTAGTGGAATATGTGGTGACTGGTGGTTTTGTAGCATAGAATTCCTTCCTCCTTTCTCAGTTAGTGGCCTTATTTTTTGTTATGTTTAAACTATTTGAAAATGAGTTTTCATTACTTATAATTGAAAAAGTCCTTCTTTCTTACTCTAGGATATTTTCTGTTCTGTTGTCTATTATGTTTAAAAAAACAACAACAGTAGATTGCTACATAACCTCCTGCTTCTCTTCAAGAAATGAGTCACTAACCAAGTATGGTGCATGACTTTAATCTCATAGAAATGGAAGAATAGACTGGAAAGAATAATGCTTTGGAAATTTTCTTTGGGAATTGTCCACATGATTAAACAAAACAAGTTTTCATTTCTCTATTCTGCCAATGAGGCCATGTATGTGAGTCGTGCAGGATAAAAATGATAATTAATAAATGATAAAATAAAAAATATAGGATTATATAAAGTATATGATTTTAACAGTAGGAATTTTGATGATAATTTGATGTCACCTATATCCCTCTGTCAACACACAAGCTATCAGAGCCCAGTCCTGGAGATCTGAGACTCAACGAAACTCCTTGACAAACCATTCTGCTCTCTAGCGTGCTGCTATAAATGTCAGGGTTGTCAGATATTTGGGTACTAGGACCTAACTGAATGGACACATGAAATTAACCACATGCTTAGCAGTTCATTTTTTTAGTACATACAATTGATTATTATGCACTGGTGGACTTATGATATATTCAAAACTATTTTTGAAAAATTACTTTGAAAAATAAGGATAACATTTTATGTATATTAAAACAAATATATTTATATCGATTATAAGGTCATGAAACATTACTATAGCAAAATAACTATTCATATATATATTTGTAATTTTAATCTTTCTCACCTGTATCTTTTAAATCAGGTTGCTGGAATTCTTCTAAAGAATATTTTGTGGTTTGTTTGGGGAATTTTTGGGGTGTGGCCTTATTTCTTTTTTCTCAATACATTTCCTCCAGCCTTACTAAAGTTGCATTTTTTGTGACTAATAAATTCCTAATAAGCTCAAAGAAAATTATTTTAAGTGGACAATATAGTTCATTATGATCATGGAATGTTATTTTAACAGAAACATTGTCCTAGTTATAGTCAATCTCTTTATTTCCATATAGATTATCATTTTCAACATATATTTTTAGAAAATATCAAAGAACTTGCCACCAAACTGTGATTATTTTTATTGTTTTGCTAGTGTAAATGCTGCAAGAATGTAGGACTTCTCAATTAAAATCATTTCAGTGGAGAATATAAATATATGCAAAAAAAATGGGAACTCCATTTTCTTCCCAAGTCAAGATACTCCAATGTTCTCTTTATTTCTTTTTGTTTATTTATTCTAAAGGAAAGGTGCAGGCAGGAATGAAGGTGAGCAGAGGGAGGCAGGCAGGAAGAAAGGGGAGGAAGAAGCACTTTATTTTATTTAGTAGTTCATCCCAGACCCCAGGACATAAACTCAGGTCTTTGGGAGATATGTGAACTGTGTCAGCCGGACTTAACTGATTAAGTTACCGAGTTGTACCCTAAGGTTCAATTTAATTACAAATTCAGTTTTCATACACCATTTGAGCTCCATTGTTTATTTTGCTATTGCATGACTTTTTATTGTAATCTTCTTTCATGTATGACATAGAAAAAAGTAGAACCAGTTTTCTCTAATCACATATGTTGAAGGGTGTAATGTGATAATCAAAAGAATATTTAAATATAACAAGTAGTATGGTAAATGTTAAATAAGCTTTATAGAAAATAATTCTCTCTTGGCTGAATAATTATTTCATGTATGTAAATCACATATAAACTCTAATTCTGTTTAGCTTTCCTTGTACCCAAAATAGCTAAACAATAGAACAAAGAAATCACTTCCCCATTTTAAAATGAGAAGTCTGAAGAAATCCTCAGAATAGGAAGACAGAGTCCTAACAGATCCTAACATTTCAGAATATATAAATATATTAAGATATTTAGTCATAGAGTCTTTAGAAGAAGAATTTTAATTCAAAATCTGTTAAGAGCAGTTTAAAAAAATCCAGCTGAAGTTTAATTCAATACTAACAGCTTAGCCAATAGCATGTTTAAAATGAAGCAGTAGCAAAATTGATTTCTAGTTGCAGCTACCTTGAGTTGCTCTTTTATTGGTTTAATGATGCAGACACAACAGAATCAGACAAGTAAGTGCTGATAGCCTCTATCAGTTCCTTCCTATACCTCCAAGTTGTCAAAAGTGGGAAAAGTTGCTTTTATGGATAATGGCATATAATAGACTATTTATTTATTTTGAAAGCTTTGTGAATCATTTTCAAATTATTTCCCTTGATATATTGTAATATTAACTATTACAGACCTTTTCTCCTCCTCATTAGCTTTCTCTTCTATGTTTCATGGGTTATACTCATTTTAGTTACAACTAAGTGTACTATGGTAAGTCACTCCTTTCATAGTTAACTAGGTTAAGGGGATAGATTTTATTTTAGTGATTATAATTTATTTTCTGAATAATGGGAAATGGAGACTTGAATATGATAGACAAATTTTAGATGCTAGAACTCCATGTATTTAGATTAATTTTCCAGTTAAAATTTATGAAATATTATTTATTGTGCTTCTACTGTGATTTACACAACAAAAACATTTTATTGAACTATTTTTCTGTTGAATTGTATTTATGTTATCTGTCTGGTAGCATCCTATAGGCTTAAAAGCAATTAGAAAAGGGCTGAAAGAAATGAGCTTAAAAAATGAATACAATCTATCTCTTTTAATAAAAACTCACCAGCAGCAATATTTTGTAAGTATTTGCCATATATCTGGGAGGAAAATTACCCAATTCATTTGGAAATGAAAAATTCAGTCAGATTAATTATTCACTATCCAGTATATTTAGAGAAAACCACATTTTTGAAGTCAGTGGGTTTAATTAAATTAAGTTACTGTGTTCTGAATCTGAAGATACAGTGTTTGTGTCTGTAGAAAGTGAGAGAGCATAAACTCATGTAAATTGTACAATTCCAGTGATCTGCAAGATCAAACATCTAAAAATGTAGTTTTACAAATTTTGTAATAAACCCAGTCTGTTTTATTGCAGGTAACTCACTCTAGGCATTTTAAAGAAATTTAGTTCAATTCAGAAATTTCTTGACCAATCTAGTTATAATTTTACTATTTTTTGGAGGTCTAGCTTAGAGTATACTCCTTTAGTTCTTTGAGTGATACTGTAATTCCAGATATTAAACTCCTTCCCACTTAAATTCCCTTGACTGAACTCTCACTGAAAGAGCTTGGCACTGTTAGTTTATAATTCACAGGTACCATTAGATTAATCTCTAATATCTGAGAAGATGTTGGTGCATCCTGGTAACCTAGTGGATTGGGTGTAGTTGTGTTTTGTGTGGCTTCCCTTTTTGTTTCCTTATTTGCTTTTTACCTGGAAATAATGTTTTGAGTTTATCTTGAGGTTACCACTAAAAATGTTATGTTTATTTCCCATTTTATCTGAAAGCAGATTAGTCTTATACTCATTCTAACCATCTACAATTTTATTCTTCTCCTCCTCACTTTTTATATTTTGTTGCCTAACTTTAAGTGGGTTTTCTTTACACTCATAGAACAACCTGTAGTATTTTTTGTAGAGCTGATTCTGTGGTGATGATTTTCTTTAACTCCTGCTTATCAGAAAAGCTTTTAAGCATTCCTTTTGTTTTAATGATAATCCTGCAGGGTATAGTATCCTAGGCTTAATATCCTTTTCTTTCAGAACTTTGATATGCCATTTCCTTATGGCCTGCCGAGCTTCCATTGAGAAATCCACTGACAATTGTATGGGGACCGCATCATATGTGACTTGTTTTTCTTTAGCTGCTTTTAGAGTCTATACTTTGTAATTTTGACATTTTGATGACAGTGTCTAGGTGTTCGATATGCTTGGGTTTCTTTCGTTTGGAACTCTTGAGCTTTCTGGGTCTGGATATTTGCTTCATTCCTCAGGATAGGGAACTTCTCAGCTATTATTCTTCAAATACTGTTTCTTCCCCCTTTCTCTTTCTTTTCCTCTGGGACCCCTGTGATGTTAGTGTTGTTATTTTTGATGTTGTCCCATAGGTCAGGAATGCTGTCTTCATTTCTTTCCATTCTTTTTTCTCTTTGATGGTTTGTTTGAGTGCATTACTCTGACCTATCTTTTAGCTTACTTATTCTATTGGAAACTTCATCTGTCCTACTCTTTAGTCCCTTTATTGAGTTCTATAGTTCAGCATTCACGTTCTTCATATTTTTGTTATTGTTCTTCATTTCTTCTCTTTTTCTTCTTCTGTTGTTTTCTGTATTTCCATGTGTGCTTTTTATTACTGTAACCCCTAATTTATCCTCAGGTAATTTGCATACATCTGTTGCATTCAGATTTTCCCCTGGGTTATTAATTGGATTTAACATTTCATGTATATTTCTCTGTCTTCCCTATATTTGGCATTCTGTTTATATTTCTGTGGGATGGGTTTCCCTGCATTAATGGCCTTGTGTGGTTTATTGACTTGTATCAAATAAGCCTGGATCTTGGTTTGAACACTCATAATTCTTGAGTTTTGTGGTGTCACCATTGGTTGAATTTGTTCAAGTTCTTAGGCAGACTCTGCTTTGGGGCCTGGGAGTTCAGCCTATATGGTTGGATTTTGTGTAGGGAATCCAGATCCTTCCTCCAGTGTCCCAGATCTAAACAGTAATGACTGCTTTGTCATTGACTCACAATCAGCAGTTGACTCACAATCAGCAGTCTGACTGCAGTTCAGCCTCCACCTACAGGGTGGTGCTTGTGGATAGAGTCGAGGCTTCCTCCCTTCTGAAAGAGTCTTTTCTTCCAATTAAGCCTGGATGCTGGATTTCCAGTGGGTGTGTCCTGCCTTTCCAGCGCAATATGGTGCTGTGAGGGCATGGGAGTTGGGGATTCCCCTAGCTAGCTACCTTCCTGTTATGGCGGTGCCCAATGTAATTTTCCTGCAGCTGCTCCTGCTCAGACCACTGGGACATTGATCCCCCTTCTCCCTACACCAAGACCATCTCCCCCAGCTCGGTGTCCTGTTACCACTGGACGGGCTCTCTGCTGCTTTTGGCGTGATTCCTGGAAGGCCCATTTTTTTCCCATGTCTCTACCCCCTCCATTTTAGCCCCAGTCCCGAATCTGTGCTATAGCTCTGAACTCTGACATTTTCATCTACCCTTTACGGTCAGTTGCTGTTGCCTCTCTGTAGCCGCTGAGCCCACTTTTACTCAGTATTTATGTCTGGAAAATAGGTGAATTCTTAACTGCTCTGTAGGGAGAAGATGGTACTAGTTCCTACCAGGTTGTAATTTTAACCCCGATCAATAACCCTCCGGTTCTGTTCTCGAGGTCTGTTGGGGTGGTGGGTAACAATTTTGTCCTTTTGGCATTGGGCCAGTTTTTTTTTTGAAACTAAGGAGGTGACTCTAAACTCTGGAGCTGAGGAAGAGATAACTTTAAACATGGATTTGTTCTCTTTGTGCCTATGGTAAGAATGGCAGCCCTGCTACCCTCTGATAATGTCTTCCAAGTCGTTGCTCCTTTTTCATTATGAATATTTAAAGATTTTTCTACTAGCCCTTTCCCTCCCTTTAAGCTCCCAAAGCTTCAGCAGCCATCCTTTACTAGTCTTGTCTATGTTCCCTTCTGTTCAAGCTGGCAGCATTTCTGCCTGTATAAAATACTCAAAGCTTGCAATATATAATGGTCCTAACTGTTAGATAAGAGGAACCTCCACAGATGTTGCCTGGATAACAACATCTTTATTCCTGACTTCTGCTGAGGTTGTGGATTGGATCCATGAATTACATACCTAATCTCTTTAGCAAATCTTTGTACAGCCACACGTGATGTACTCTCCTGATCCATCTTTCTTTCTTTCCTTCCTTCCTTCTTTTTTTTTTACTATATGGATACCCTGGGCATTTTCCAAATCAAGTTCCATTTCCTTTTGGTTAACAATTCTTTCTTCAACTTCCCTTTCTTCTCTCACATTTTGCTATAAGCAGTAAAGAGGAGCAGGCTGTACCTGTTATCGAACCTCTGATTTCTGTGTAGTGATACTGAATGAAAACCAAACACAAGACTTGGGAGAAGGTAAAAGGTTCATTTACTTCCTGCAGAAAATGGAGACAGGAGAGACCTTAATCTCAAATCCACAGTCTCTAAGCAAAAGCAAGCAGGGGTTTTCAGAGGTAATCTGAGCTTGGGAGCTACATGATAAGGGAGTGTCTTCTCGACAGGTGGCTATCTGGTCATCTCCAGCTTCAGTATTCAGCAACATAACAGGACCCAGATTAAAGGGAATGATAACATGCAATATGTGAGGGTTCTCCAGTCAATCCTTGGTTTCTCCAGATTTGAGACACCTTGCACCAACAACATCCGAGATCAGTCTGACCTAGAAGCTGTTTTTGAGATGAGGCAAGACTAGATAAGGAGGAACAGAAAATAGTAGAATATTAACCCATAACAGGAGGGACCAAGGGACAAAACAAAGCTCATTAGTCGTACACTTAGTGAACTACAAAAACTGTGTTAGTCTTTAATTAAAGTGTTGTTTAATTAAAGTGTTTTAATTAGAGTTTCACATCTTAAACTTAGTGCTCAGAAATCTCTTCATCTAAATATTAACATTCATCATTTATAGTTGTGCTTTCCATTTAACACTGGAACACAACTCAGTGGAGTTCTATGTTACTTTATAATAAGTATTGACATTCCTCAAGTTTCTAATAACATGTTTTCTCAAGTCTGTCTGAGCCCTCAACAGAGGTACACTTCAACATCCATATTTCTACAAGCATTCTCCTGAAGGCCATCTGGACTTTTCTTACCATCTCAAAACTCTTCGAGCTCTACCCAAGACCCAATTTCAGAGTCACCTCCACATTTCTATGTATTTATTATCTACTGGTTTTATAATCTACTTAAAGTAGGTATTTCCAGGACTTTTCAATTTGAATTGGTTTACTTTTCTTAAAAAATTTTTTAATGAATCACTTCATGTTTGTTATTTATTGACTTGGTTAAAATCAATATAATCAAGAAAACTTTTGTTTTTAATCAAACCACTTGTTTCAGATACACCCTTTGTAGTTTTGCATGAATCTTGCTTCCTGGTTTTTTGGTGACAAAATCCTATAGGTGATGCCTGATATTTCTCTCTTCATTTATTCATATACTCTTCTAGATAGTAGGGAAAGCAATGACCGAAAGACAAAGTTCCTTCCCTCATGCATCACTTCTATTGGGGTGAGACAGACATGGACAAATAAACATGTACTTTCAGGTTATTATGTAGTGTATGAAGATGAAAGAAGCATATCAAAGGTGGGGGTAGAGAAGCTGCTGTATGATGCAGAGTATTCAGTAATAGCTTTCTCAGATGTAGTGACATTTGAGCAGAGACTTGAAGAGACATGATACATTATAGATCACAGAAGATAATAAAATTCATACAGAGAAAATGGTGGGTACAACTGTCCTAAAATAGGAATGTGCTTGACTTTGTTTAAAACAGAAGATAATGTTGACTGATGTGCACAAAGAGCATATAGTTGGAATGTTTGAGTTACAGTATTAATTGAAATGATGGTTTTGTGAGGGATCCACAGAGAACCTCATGATGTGCCATTCCCACATGAAGGAGATACACTCACTCATGACTTGTTTCTCCTTTTGGAAAATTCTCTTAGTCAATATACTTAGATGTCCACCTTCAATTCTGGTTTTCTAATATAATTGTTTCTATTATGTATTTTCTGTTTATGACTAGTATGTTTTCTATTTTCAACCTT
Organism: Solenodon paradoxus; assembly: GCA_004363575.1. Classification (NCBI taxonomy): domain Eukaryota; kingdom Metazoa; phylum Chordata; class Mammalia; order Eulipotyphla; family Solenodontidae; genus Solenodon; species Solenodon paradoxus. The sequence goes on from RJWH01000066.1 coordinate 840,183, forward strand.
TTTTCCATAGTTTTACTTAAGTTTTTCACGCAAATAGGCTATAGTTGGCTTTGTTTTATTTTTTATGAAGTTAGTGTCTCAGCCTTTTTTTGGTGATTTAAAAATATTCTAATTTATTGTCTGTTGATAATATATTTATTCCAATTATATTTTAACATACCATGAATTATTTCCTTTTTCCTGTTGTCAGACTTTTATGGAATGAATGACATTTATTAGTTCCATGCTTTTCCTATATCGTATTTCACTATTTTTCTATTTGTTGTCCTTTTTCTTTGTTCCTATTTTATCTTCCACTATTTTTTTGCCTATTGTGACTTTGAGCATTTTATATGATTCCATTTTCTCTCCTTTCCTAGCATATCAGTTAAATTTCTTTTTTTTTTCTTTTAGTGGTTGCGCTAGAATTTGCAGTTAACATTAAAACTATTACAACCCAGTTTTAAATAACATTATACTACTTCTTATATAGTATGAATTTCTTATGTTAATAAATAATCTTATTTTCTCCTTTTGACTTCTTATATCATTGCTATCATTCATTTCACTAACATAAAAATTTACATAAGCATATACATATACATGCACACACATATATATCCATAAATACATAAGCATACATAATTAATATATTGCTACTATTTGGAACAATTAGATAAAGAATAAGAAAATGGGAAGTTTTTGTTTCACCATTCATTCATTCCTCAGTGTTCTTCCTCTATTTACATCTAAGTTCCTGATCTATATTATTTTCCTTCTCACTAAATAATTTCTTTTAGTATTTCTTGCAAGACGGGTCTGCATGCAAATTCCCTTTAATATTTATTTGTCTGAGGAAATATTTCTTTCTTACTTTTTTTAGAGGAAGAAGGCAGACAAGCGTGAAAACAAAGCAAGTAGACAGGCAGGCAGGGAGAGGAGGAAGAAGCATTTTTTTTTTTTTAGTTAGTTCATATTGATCATTCCCCTGGACCCAGGTCACAGACCTAGGTCCTTTGGCTTTATTGTGGACTACACCAAAGCCACAGACTTAATACCTGAGGTTTCAGAGTGAGCCTCTTCCTTACTTTTTAAGGACAGTTTTTCAAGGTACAGAATTCTAGGTTAATGGGGTTTTCCCCAACTAAATATTTCACTTCACTTTCTTAATGCTTACATGGTATCTGAGGACAGGTAAGATGTAACTTTTATCCTCTAAGTAAGATGGTTTTTCCCCTCTAGCTTCTTTCAGGATTTTTTTTCTTTAATATTGATTTTTTTATAGTTTGAAAATGATTTGCCTATTTGTAAAATGTTTGGCACTTAACCTATTTGATGTTCTTTGAGCTTCCTGGATCTGTGGGTTGTTGTCTTGACAATTTGGGAAAATTCTCAGTCATCTTTATTTCAGATATTTCATCTCTTCTCTCTCCTCTTTCCAGTAAGTTCATTATACATTAACCTTTTTGTAATTGCCCCATAGTCCTTGGCTACTCTGTTCTGTTTTTATCAATCTTTGTTCTATATGATTTTCAGTTGTTTTTTTGAGATACCCTCGAGCTCACAGATTTATACGTTTCCTCAGCAGTTCCCAATCTGCTATTAAACCAACTAAAGGCATTCTTCTTTCTGTGACAGTCTAGCATTTCTTTTGGTTCTTTCTTGGGATTACAGCTCTGTTCTTACTTGGCCCATCTCTTCTTGTAGGCTGTCTCTTATCCATTAGAATCTTTAGCATATTAATCATAGTTGTTTTAAATTTCTTATCTGGTAATTCCAACATCCCTATCAAGCCTGATTTTTGATGTTTAACCTCCTCAAAACTGTGCGTTGTACCTATTGGTGTGTCTTGTAACATTGTTTGAAAACTGGAAATGATATAACAGTTAAAAGAAACAGCTGTAAATAGACCTTTAGTAATGTGACAGGTTGGAGTGGGGAGGGGAAACATTCTATAGTCTTGTATTTGGATTCAACCTTTTAGTGAACCTATGCTCTGGATTGTGTTTCTCAGGTTTTTGTTACCCTCCTTACTATGAAGAAAATGAGTAGTTGAGTCTCTTCTCCTATTAGGCTGTGGTTCACTAGTTTTTCCTGAGATCAGGCCTTGTTAAGATTAGATGCCCTGATAGGTAACAAAATGTTTCCTTTTCCCCTTCCCTCACTGGAAACATTTTTCTCTGGTATTTATTGTGAGAAACCAGTCAAACTCTGGAAGGTAAAACTCACAAAACTGTTGAGTTCCCTTGGAGTTTTTAAATCTCAAACTTGTCCACGCTTTGCCTCCAGCAACTTGTCAATTGCAATTCTAGTTTTCCTACCAGAAATGGATTCCTAGAGAGGTTACAGTTCATGGATTTCTGTTCATATAAGTTTTGGTTCTCTGTATTTACCTATTGTCTCACTTAAGGGAACAATAAATTGCCTTGTGAGCTCACTTCACTTATGACTCTAAAAAGAGTTGTTGATTTTTTAAATTTGTCAGCTTTTTACTTCTTGTTAGAATCGAATGGAAATTTCTAACCTCCTTACATGTGAAACCAAGACCTATATCATATTTTAAATCCTCATAATTAAGAGCCTGTACCAACTTACAAAATAGAAGCAGTGGACAATTGTGTCAGGTGGGAACAACCTCCTCAAACAGAAAAATAATAGTTGCTAGTTTGTCAAGATGACTGAAGAAGTTTAAAGTGTGGAGTTCTCGAACTCATCTTTGTACAACTGTATTTCCACTTTCATTTCCTAAGGTGCCACTTTTTTCTAACTGATGTTCCTATATAGTTGTCCCTTTAAAGCCCACATGATATTTCAAATTAATAGAAGTTAGCAATTTACAAAATCAAATTATTATTGACTTTTTAGTTATTTCAGCAATGCGAGCACAGATTAGAAAATCATCAAAAGTCCTTGGTTATTTATTCATGATTTGTGCTAGTAATTTAGAACAGTGAGTTTGTCTGTCTGTTTCTTTAGTCTCTCCCATATAGCGAGAAGGAATCTTACATCCTTTATGTTGTTTGTGGGCAATAATTACAAGTCTCAGAAACCTTGTTTCTGAGGGCTTTATACTTTATTCTTGGAAATGACTATTGATAATTCAGTTAACTGTTTTATCTCTGCTAGTTATGACTTGTCAGAGTTGCAGCACCAAATAATAGTGCTATTTTCACTAATGTCAGATACCAAGTGTTAACTCTCATTTCCTTATTCTCTATCTTGTAACCCCTATTGGTACCAATGACTAAATTAGTAAATTTTCTTAATTTCAAATGATATGATCTATTATAGGTAGCTTAAATAGAAAATAAATCCATTTAAAGACTCAGTGTCAATGCTAAACAATCAGGTTTGGAGGAATATAAGGAGCAACACTGACAAATTATGGAAGCAATCCAGTAAAGTGCTTTACTGCCACCAAAAACATAGCTGCTGGAGTACATCTGCATATTCCAGGCTCTTGGTGTTTAAACTTTGATTCTTCTCTCACTGAACACTGGGACGTATCAAATAACCCTGAATTAGCAAGTGGTGCTTGCTTCTTCACATTATTTACTTAGGAATCAAGTTCTTAGAAGGGTCTATTTGTATAGCACAGACTGGGTCAGTAGGTGACTGAGAGACTGGAGTGATTTTGGGATTTCCGCTTTGGGTATATAGATTCAGGAACAAAAACTTTTCAAGCAGAGAAGGAATTGAAATAATTTAAAGACATTCAAAAAGCATAATACTTGTCTCCACTACATAATCATTTTCTAATAAAATTAATTAAGATTAAATGTTTTGATCATAATTTCCTTGTAGAGCTCTCACCATTTTACTCCCCTGGAGATTTTAGTGACCTTTATTTTTTCCTGATGTACATGGTAAAATTTAACCCTTAGATTATTCATCATCTTTATATTATTTGTTGCAGTAAATCCACTTTTCTTCCTAAGGCTATTTTTTAATTTATTTTTATTGTATAAATTATTTTAAACATTAGAATAATTTCCTCTGTATAGGTTCCCCATTTCTTAGCTATAGTTCAACACACCATGCCCTCCATCAAATCACCAAGTGTTCTTCCCCTTTGTCCAGTGGGCTCCACCACCATTTGCCCCGGATCTCCCCATTCCCTTTTGCACCTCAGAACCTCAGTTCTGTTGCAAATGTTCCAGGGTTAGTTATGTTTAATCCGTTCTTCTGTTTTGTCTATTCACACTCCCCTATGAGTGAGGTGATCTTTCTTCTTTTGGCTATTTTCACTTAGCACAATCCCCTCTAGTTCCATCCATGCTCATTCAAATGACAGGATGCCATCTCTTCTAAGGGCTGTCTAGGATTCCATTGTGTATATGTACCACAACTTCTTTATCTATTCATCTGATGCTGGGCACTTTAGTAATTTCCAGTTCTTAGCTATTGTGAATAGGACTGCAATAAACATGGGGATGCATACATCTCTGCAGATTGGTGCTTTTGTATCTTTTGGGTAGATGCCAGAAGTGGAATGATGGGATCATATAGGATTTCTACTTCAGTTTTTTGAGGAATTGCCAGACTTTTCCGTAGGGGTTGCACCAATTTAAGGCTATTCTCTTTTGAAACTTTAAGGTGTTCCTTGTCCTTTTAAACTAGTTACTTTTAGCCTTATTGCCCAGCTGTCTCTCTTCCTTCAGATTTCTTTCACTTGTTCTTGTGATTTAGTTGCCCTATTTCTTGGATTATGCGTATCTGCTTTCTTGGATTTCTTTAGTTTTTACAGAGTATGTTTGTAATTTTCTCAGCAAGAGTTCATGAGAGAAAAACTTTGAGTTTTTCCATGCTGAAAATTACTTAATTTTTCTCTTTTATTCAATTAATATTTTCGATGTGAATTCAGTTCTAAAGTCAAAATTATTTTCTCTCAGAATTGTGAAGACATTGGCTTACTTTCTTCTAGTTGCTAAAGTATTGATTGCAATTATGTTGATTATGGTAATTCCTCTAATTTCTTTTGGGGTAGACTACTTATCTAGCTAGATAATAATAGTTTTGGCTATCACACAATGGTTTTAACTGCAGAAATAGTGTTTAATTTGGTATGAGAAGTGAAGATAAATTTAACTGTACAGTTCTTGTTAATAAATACATTGAGTTCTTGGAAGGTGAGAGAAACAAACAAGGAAGGCACAAAAAATGAAAACGGAGGATACTGTGTATTGATTTTCACATACTTTTTTACTATACACAGTTTCTCTCTCTTTTCCTTCTCTGGATATAGCCATTCCTTATGCCAACACAGAAGTACTATATTTACCACAGCAAATATAGAGACCATTTTGTGTTCTTCAACTAGGATGAATCCTTGGTTATGAATTCTGTGTTTAACTAGAGAAATAGAACCATTAAGATATATTTTATGCACACATAAACATTAGTCACATGTTACAGGCGCATACAATCATGTGAGCTAGTTCAGCAATATTTTTAATACTGTGCCTATCTCCACCTCTGATACAAGAACCTCAAGTCCACAGTCAGGCAATTAAGAAAGGAAAATCATGAGTTCGAGTTGGACTCCCATGAATGTTGTGTTGAAATCACAAGGGTGAACTGTAGCTCATGTCCATTCTTGCTGCCTCTGACCTTGGTGAAAAGGATATTCTATAGAATCTTTCATTACAGAGCTTAACACACTGTTGGTCTTGGAATAATAAGAACTGAAGATGAGTCCAAAGAAGGTAGAGTAATGGCTGATCCAAATGCTGCTGCATGCCATCGAGTTGATTCAGCTTATCAACAGCAAACTGGGTCAGTGACAAAATGACTGCTTTCTTGTTCAAAATCTTGCAAGATTTAGAAGATTATGGATGACTCAGTCTAATTGAAAACAAACCAAAAGAGTGAATTGTTGGTAATGTAGTTTTCAAACTTGCCACATGACACATAGCCAAGCCAATTGCAATTCCCTAAAAATCATAAAAAAAAGTTTAACCCTGAACTTTTGCCTACCACAACTAGAAACAAATCTTCAGCACTGACCATTAGTAAGATCTTTCAACTATCTAACCAAATAAGTTAAGGTAAAAATTAAAGTTACAGTAATAGTGGTAGTATTTTGTATATGGATTTGTTTAATAATGGCTTTTTAAATGTTTGCCATTGTGAATCTTTTGTTTAACCCTAGCATTATACCAGTAACTTTTAAATCATAGAACTTCAGAACCATCAAGTTAACATGTATAGTTTTTCCTCCTTTTTATTTGCTTTGACAGAATACCATCTTCCATCTTTTAATCTAAAAGTGACATCACATTATTATCTTACAATTTTAAATCACTTTAAGTTATAATCTAGTAGGTTAAGCTGCTAGCCTGATTTCTCCTGTTCTGATGATGTCATAATCACTAACATGGTAAGAAGCATTTATAATCAGACTCACAGCTGGGTCTTGTCAACACAATCAAAGACTAATGAAAGTGAATTAAAGCTGAAAGCAATGGTTGGAACAATTCTGGAATCATTCTGCTACTGTCCATATAGCCAAGGCCATTACATGGTGCTCTAAATGTGTAATCCAAAATGGAAGGCGAAATGAGATTCAGCTGGTTTCCAAGAGACATAGGGGACCTGATGAAAGCATTGTAAACAAGCCAGTGAACTCCATCTCTCGCAAATTGGAAGCCATTTTTTATTAAAACAAAGATCTGACAGAGAAAGTGCCAAAATGCTGTTCTTTAATAATGAGATGGAACTCATAGTTTGTTCAATTTACACATCAATTTGTCCAGAAGCTTTTTTTGAAAGCAAAAATGTTTGAATGCTAATCACTTTATGTCTGAAAGGTGTCTAAATCTCCAGCCAGAAAATATTGTGGAAAGATTAAAATGTTCTTAATTTGGTACAGACTGATTTTACAGCATTGATTTGAAAAGATAAAATATAATCTCCTAAGGATAAGGTTGTCATTGAAATAAATAACCACATGATTAAACCTTAACTTGTCACATCTTGCATTGGTTTTGATGGCACATAAAACATATTTCTTTTCTTTTTTTAAATCAAGAGCTGTTTCCCAAAAAGGGACTTTAGATACATATAATTGTACAAATCAAAAATATTTTATATTTTCACCAGTGATTTAATAGCTCAATTTCTCAATAAATAACTATTTTAGTTATTAAGAAGAAAGATATTTTTGAAAACTTTTTGAATCTCCTAAAATAGTAACTAATGGGAAAAATGTGAAAGCAAACGAGTTATTGAGCCTCATTCAAAATATCTAGCTGAGAGTGGAAAGTAGTATATTTATCCCTATCAAAGTAATTAGAACTCATGTATTTTATATATTTTAATATTTTTATGGATAATTCATTTAAACTAATGAGTCAAGTGAATGCTTGGCTTATAATAGTTAAGTATGTCACAAAATTTAATTCAAATTTTACTAAGAAAATTTATACTATAAAAAGTAATTTTAAAACACAAATGTGTTATGTAGCATAGTCTAGCATATTAAAGATGATCAGCATGCTGATTTTTGTCATATTTCTTCATATTTATGCAGTTTTCGAGAAATTCTTTTCTTGCCAATTCTATTTAAATAAAGAATATCCTAAGATTTCAAGACAAATTATTGAAAACATTTTCCATAACCATCCACTTGTCCATGTAAGTGAAATTTGGATGTACAATTTAACCTTTTAAATGCCTGTATTTATCAAAAAAAAAAATCTTTCATCTCAGTCACTTTCTAATAAGTAAATATTCATATAACCCTATCTAATGAAATTCAACTTTTTTCTCTTGATTTTGGAATTACACTTAGCATTTCTTATAAAAATTACTTAGGCTTCTGAAAACTTTGAAAATGTATGTCTTGCTATTTATTAACATTGAGTAATCCATTTATTCCTCTTTGAACTCATTGTAAACATATTTTCATTCCAAGGAGTTTCTTTAAGCATAAAGAGTATTATAAAAAATAGAAATTTGCATCTACATAAATAAGAAAAACCCTAGAAAAGGTAAAATTAAGGGTAATATGAAATTTTTTTCTTTTAATCACACTAAAATATAATTGACAATTTAAAGTTTAAAGAGGACAGTATAAAGATTCTGCCTGGAAGATGGTGGTGGCATCTGGGGAAGGCACTAGTGGAGAGAATGTTGGCAATGCTGGCAGATTCTGAGCAGTGTCTCAGTACAGGGAAGATCCATGGAGGATGCCAAAGTTTTGTTTTAGAAGCAGAAAAGTGGATGAGAGGGGAGCACAAGCTGGAATATGGGAGGAGTATCAACACACAGAGCAGATTCAGCTTTAGTTTGCAACATAGGTTCCAGAAACGCTGCTTCAAGCATACCTGGAGTGCTGGCAGGGTAGTGGGAGGGACGAGCTAGGAGTACTATGGACACTTAGCTGAGGAAATCTCAAAAAGAGAAACTGTGGAGTAATACAGCTAGAAGCCTGCCTCTTAGGTTTCAGACTACAATGGAGAGGCACAATCTGAGAACTGCTAGAGTCAATTCTGGTAACTGGGAGAGGAGAGCCCACCAGCCTGTGGTCAACAAATCAAGTTCCCCACCCAAGTCAGCCTACAAAGGCTGTTCTGCTCCTCCAACATCATGTGCCCCTCCCCCACCTAGCAGCCATCCTCCACTCCCAGATACTGCATAAATTACACTACAGAAGCCTATAGGTGACAAAAAATAAATAAATAAATTAGAGCACTCCTGGGCAAAAAGACAAATATCTGTCAGCCCTTCAATATGGACACATAAAATGGGTGAAAAAAGTACTCAACGTTCTTCAAAACTTTATGATATGGAAACACAAGAAAATGACATAGCATCAGAAAACAATTTTGAAAACCTAGAGGAGTGGTTCCTGTTAACAGAAAAAGAATTTAAAGTGGCAGTCATAAAGAAAGTCAGAAAGATGAAAGGAAGCTCATATGTGAACAATCTCAAAAATACAGCTAAAGAGTAGAAGGCAGAAACTGAAGTTCTACGGAAGAAATTAATAGAGATACAGGATTAAAGGAGGTAATAAATGAAATTCGAATGTATCTATATGAATATAATATAATTAATATAGTATGGGAATAGAGTAAACCAATTGGAGGAAAAGATTAGGATCTAGAGGACACTAAAATAGAAAGGAGCCAGTTGGAAGAAGAAAGAGGAATGCAAAAGAAAAATAAACACTCAGAAAACTATCTGAAACCATTAGAAAAGTCAACATAAGAATAATGGATATCCCAGAAGGCTAAGAGGAAAAAGAAGGAAACTGAACATATTCAGAGAAATAATTGAAAACTTCCCAAACTGAGGGAAGGAAATAAGCATGTAAGTCAATGAAGCCAACAGAACATTGGGTTATAAAACACAAAAAAATCTAAACCAAGATATGTAATTGTGAAACTATCAAAAGTTCAACACTAAGAAAAAATTCTAATGGTGACCAAGGGTAAAAAGCAAGTAGCAATAAAGGTATTCCCATCTGACTATCCTCGGACTTCTCAGCAGAAACTGTACAGGTTTAGGAGAATGGAATGATGTTTTCAAAATATTGCAAGGTTAAAAGTGCCAGCCAAAAACACTACATCTTGCAAAACTCTCAAATGCAAGGGAGAAATAAAGGTGTTTCTTTTTTCCCAAAAAACAAAAGCTGAAAGATTTTGTTGTCATGAGACCTCTTCTATAAGAAATGTTAAGAGGCTCTCCTACCTAAATCAAAGTAAGGAAACTTGGAAAAAATCAAAACAAGGTAATAAATGGATAAAACAAAAATAAAAAATAGAAAGGCAGTAACAAGATCTCAAATATCCAGTAATGACTCTAAATGTAATGGATTTAACTCAGGAATTAAAAGGCACAGAGTGACTAACTGGGTTATAAAACAAAACCCAACTATATGCTATTCACAAGAAACTCAGCTACTCTCTATAGACAGATTTGGTGAATGGATGGAGAATAGTACTCCAAGCCAATGGTGAATCTAAAAAGCAGGAACTGCTGTACTCATTTCAGATAAAGTAGTCTTCTACACTAAAGAAGATAACAAAATATAAAGATGGTCATTATATAATGATAAAGGGATCAATACAATAGAAAAATATAATACTAATATATATGCACCCAATAAAGGAAGTCTCAGATATATCAAGCAAATATTAACAGATCTAAATAGAGACATTGACAGCAACACTATAATAGCAGGGGACTTTAGCACTCCTCTTTCAGTAAAAGACAGATCATCCAGACAGAGAATCAATAAAGAAACAAGATCTTTGAACAGCAAAGTAGAAGAGATGAACTTAGTAGATGTATTTAGAGTATTTCACCCTAAAATGATAGATTACACATTCTTTTCAAGTGCCCATGGAACATTATCAAGCATAGACGATATGTTGGGACACAAAACTAGTGGATGCATCGATGACCTCAATAGACAGTTCTCCAAGGATGATATAAAAATAACCAATAGGTGCATGAAAAGATGTTCCACTTCTCTTATCATTAGGGAAATTCAAATTAAAGCAACAATGAGATAACAACCCAAACCCGTGAGAATGCCTATCATCCACAAGAAAGGAAAGAAGTACTAGAGAAATTATGGAAGAAAGGGAATTCTTATACACTTTTGTTGGAGTGTAAAATGATCCAAATATTTTGGTAAGCAGTATGGGAATTCCTCAGAGAATTCAGAGTGGAAATTACATATGATCCAGTTATTCCTCTATTGGGTATTTACCTGAAAAATATAGCACGTTAAGAGCTGGAGAAAAATTCAGTCCTGACACCACTATTTGATTCCTGAATTCAGTACTCCTTGAATCCACCTAGATTTTTATTTTTCCCAGCTTTATTGAGGTATATTGGAAGAAAAATTGTATATGTGAGAGTGTAGTGTCATCTTTTGATAGACATTGTGGAATGATCTACACAATCAAACTAACATATTTATCACCTCACATCACCTCTTTCTTTGGAGTGAGAACATACATATCTCTCTGAACCAACTTCAGGTATACAGTATCATATGATTAATGTACTGTGCTGTACACTAGACCTGAATTTTCTGCCTTTCATAAGTGAAACTGAAAATATGGTATATGTATGCATGTGTATGCATCTCTCTCTATATATGTGTATATGTATAGTTAAAATGGAATTTTATTCAGATTTAAAAAATGAAATCCTGCCATTTTGTGCCAAAATTGAGGAGCCTGGAGGACATTATGCTAAGTAAAATAAACCAGAGGAAGACAAATACTGTATGATTATATGTTGGAGTCTAAAAAATGTCAAACTTATAAAAGCAGAAAGTTGAATGGTATTTGCCAGGAGCCTCAGGGTCAGGAAAATATGGACAAGTTAGTCAAAGGGTAAAAAGTTTTAGTTATTTGGACTTTTTTCAGATATATGAACAAATAGTTCCTTTAATTGCTTAAGCTAACTTAAATTGTGCTTTCTGTCACTTTTAATTATACAGTAGGGGAGCTGAGACTTGAACCCAGCTCTACCTGACTTCAAAGTTTGTGCTATAATCCATATATTATAGTGTCTCTTAGTGGGTGTAATACAATGATGGTAGTAATACCAATGACAGATCATTCAGGTTACTCTTCACCAATATCTACTGACTTTAATTAAAAGATACTATGTGATTTCTTCTGTTAATAATAACAAAGTTGTCTTGTGCAAATTCAAATGAATCCAATGTGACAGTTTTTTTGGAAGTGTAAAAACAGGCATATTTTGCAAAATAATATTCTTACATTATGAATTTTTCATTACAAATGCTGTTATAAATTTTCTGTAGACAGGCTTATTTTGCTTAAGTTTCTAATAGAGATAGCTAAATGTTTTTCTCTTTTTTTTCCTAAACAATTCTTTGATATGTGGGCATTTTCCTCCAGGTTGAATTATGTAAACATTTTTAAATAAAGCCATAATATGTCACATTTGTTTTACTTTTTTCTAGTGCCAAATCAGTATGTTTTAGAGATGGGACAGATTATTTTTTCCTCCTTCTCCCCGCACTGAAAGGAAATCACTTCACCTGATTCAGACTCTTTGGACCTGACCACATATTTAAGCCATCAGAATAAACTGGAACCAAAGGCAAAAGAACTGTTCTCAAATACATAGCTTTTAGCAGGGTTAATGAAAACTTTCCCTTTTCATTTGGCACAGGGAGAAGTTGCTACTCTTTGTATCACATGACTATATAGTGTGTGTTGATTTTATGTGATTCTCATAGTCACTGTCTCAGAAATGAATAAAGTCCCATGATTGTCAAGTGCCTGTTTAAAGATACACATTCATCAGTGCACTTGACACATAAATACTCAATAGCAAACCTTGTACATCATGCACTGTACCCACCTTAGCCACAATATAAGACAGTTCCAATATATGGCTTTGCTGAAATTAGTGCCAGCCCAACCTCTTAAAAGGTGAGCAGTGAGTAAATGCATCTTAGAACATGGGCAAGTTATAAAAATGACCTGACACATCATATTCATTATTTAGGCAAATAAATGATGAGATTCACCTAGTTTGTCTGCCTCTAACATATCAAAATGGCCCTAAGCTGCTTGCAGCTTAGGCCATCGAATTTTCCATTGCCAGGCAGAGATGGTGAAGTGCTTCTTTGTAATAGGTAAATGTCATTTATACTTCCTTTTTAATACTGAATATAAAGAAATATAAATCTTTTAACTGTTCTAATAGTATCTGAAATCTTTGACTCATAGAAAGTAGAAAAAGAAAATCGCAAGGTTTGTCCCAGAATAAGGGACTGCTTTGAAACAAACAAAAAAATCAGTACCCAAAATGTATGTCTTTCAATCATGTGATTCTGCTTATAAACACTGCTTTGCCTCATAAGAATACAGTTGTTTACTAAGGTTCTACAAAAGAGAGAAAGATAAGTTTCTAAATGTGAAGATTTATCCCATTTCATACCTCATCTAGCATGGTTTGTTTCAAATTACTACTAACATGGTCTTTTTGTTAGCACTCTTCCCCCAAGCAATTGAATTGTAGAGATAACACTGATTGGAATGAACTTCCATTTTATACTTAAAGACGTTCCTTGAGTCTTAAAATAATGAATAAATATAGACTGAGTCTATACCAAAACAAAGCAGACAAGTGCAATCTGAGGGCTATTTGGGCTTTAAAAGACATTTTTTATTTCAGTCGCCTAAAATTTCAGCCCAAAGGAGGACTTCATTAAGCTCTGAGTTATCTTGTATTTGATATGGCCATCCATCAATATATCTATCTAATTGTCATTTCAATGTCTATTTCATTTTGAGTTTTTAGGCACAGATTTTGTTTGTTTGTACAGGACAAAATCTAGCTCATTGTTTAAACGTTAAACTGACTGGTTTTACTGTATAACATAATTTATTTTATCTGTTGTTTAACCAAAATCAAAGAAAAACAAGCATACCTAGGGGAGTTTTTTCTTCTCAGAAAACTTGACTTTTCATGAAATGACAAAAACTTGGAATATTGTTTCACATCTCATTTACCTCATTTCAAGAATGAGCAAAAGATATTTATAGACTTATTTTTGATAGCTACATCACTGACAAATGGAAGTCACCTTTGAATTATAAGGTGAAATGTGAAATAAATAGATGAAATTCGACATGTAGAGAATTTCATCTTTTTCAAATAAAAAAATAAGAATTAACCTAGTTTGAAAACAGAATACATCTCACTATTTAAGGACAGATGTTTTAGAAAACTTTACTGCGTTCTTGATACATCAACAATTACTGAAGATTGTGGAATAATGATATGTTGAATTATATATTACAGTCACCAGTTTTCCTGCTTTATCGAGCATAATTGTCAATAATTGTGTTATTTAAGGTGTACAACAGGATGATTTGAAATATGTATACATTGTAAAATGATAAACAAAATCAATTGATAGACCTATCATCTCACATGGGTACCTTTTATGTGTCAGTGTGATGGGAACACTTAAAATCTGCTCTCAGAAAATTTCAAGTATATAATACAATGTTATTAGATGTAGTCACCATGCTATTCATTTGATATCTAGAATTTACTCATTTATAATTGAAAAATTTTACCCTTTGACCACCATCTCCCTATTCCCTTACTTCTCAAACTCTGGAGACCACAGTTCTTTTCTCTAGTTTCATAAATTCAACAGTTTTAAATTCCACAGATAATTGAGATCATAGAGTCTTTCTGTGCCTGGCTTATTTCACTTAGCATAATGTCTTCTCAGTTCATCCATATTGTTACATACAACCAGATTTCCTCATTTTTATGACTGAATAATATTCCTCTGTGTGTGTATAAACCAAATTTTCCTCATCCATTCATCTACCTATAAATACACTCTTAGGTTGTTTCCATATTTTGGCTATTTTGAATAGTGCTGCAATGAACACGGGATAATATACCTTTTGAATATACTGATTTCATTTCCTTTGGGTTATATACCAGAGGTGGAGTTGCTGGATCATATGGTAGTCCTGATTTTAATTTTGTGAGGAATATCCTTATGACTTTCCATTGTAGTTACCAATTTGCCTAACCAACTGGACCAAAAATAATTGTTGCTTGATTGTTTTTGTTTATAGTCTTAAATTTTATCTTGTCTTAATACTGTTTTAAGAGGAAAACATCATTGATTTGTAATAAAATATTTTCAGAAAACTCAGAAGGTTACATATTCCTAAATATACAAAAAATTAATGTCATTGTTAACAAATACTGCTTGAGTACCCATTATGCACCAAGAATCATGCAAGGTGACGGACATAGAATAATGAATCAAGCACACGTGGTTTGTGCTCTCACAGAATAAGACATAAAAGCTATCAGATAAAAAATATAAGTTGTAGTAAATTATATGAAAAAAATGAAAAGGATTGGAAAATATGGTTGTGTGCAGGTAGAATGGAGCTACTTTATATGTTGGAAAACCTCTGTGGGATAGGATATTTAAACTGAGAAATGAATAATCGGAAGGCATTAGCCATGTGAAAACTAGAGTGAAGTGAATGACAAATAGAAAAACTAAGGGCAGATGATGTAATGGGAGCATATTGATATTAATATCTTAATGTGATTAAGCAACCTTAAGAGTGAGAACAAGAACTATCAGAAGATGGAGTAATCTGAATTTTTTTCCAAGTGCAATTGAGAACCTGTATGGGATTTTAAGATGATGAATAGTGAAGGACTAGATCTGTCAATGATAGGAGCAAGTGAACTGCATGAAAGGCACTGCAGAAGTTTGTATGAAGATCATATGATTCACAAGTGTAGTTATAGATGTAGAGAGAGTTATATTTTAAAAATGTATTGATTAAAACTTACTCATTATACCTTGACAATTTGCTGAAGTGATAAGAGGGTTTGCCAACAGGAAATAATAACTTCTAGATTTCTGCCTTTAAAAGCTAGGTATATGATGTAACATTTGCTAGTATGTAGGAAACTGGTATTTTTTTAGTTAAACTGAAGGGTCTTTTCTACATCATGAGTTTGACATGTTTCAAGTGTTCAATCATAGATGTTAAGAGTTTACGTGGGAATGAGAATTTAGAGCCCAAAGGATTTGGTCTAGAAGTATGTGTGTGTATATCTATCCATCTATCTATCTATCTATATATATATACATATACATATAAATGGAGATTCTAATTTCTACTGTTCAATAATAGGTACAGCTCTAGTTAATGTCATGCAAATGAAACATAAACCTCTATTTCCAACTGTAGCATTTGTTTCCTTCCTCTCAATCTTTTTTATAGATAGTCTTTTTTATATTTTTGAGTAATATACTGTTTACCTCACATTTCATGTCAGGCACCTAGAAGTCATCAATTTTCCTCACATTCTTCATCCTCTACATATATAAAAGCCAAACCCATAGGTTTCAGGCCAACAGTCAGACAACCCTATTAGGATTTTGCAGGATCTATCACAGATCCCTTACTTTACTTACTTGGGTTGAATATTTGTTACGGTAATGAATAAGTTTTTTTTTTTTTTTTTTTCAGAATACTTGGTTTTTTTTTTATTTCTAATCAAAATTATCTCCTATGTCCCAGTCTGAGCTGATATGCTAAGACATTTAATGTTTGGTTCTAATGAGTTAAAATATCATCTGCTTAAACCAGGCATCTACTTGCTGTGATCTTCATGACTTCAGTAGTTACATCTTAAATGACCATGAATCACCTCTCATCCTCAGTCCCCAGAAGTCCCCTCCCTCTTTTAGCTATTAATGCCTACATACCCTTCAAGACCCAGACAAGCACTTATATTCTATGAAATCATCTTGAAAGCTTAGCTTGCACTTACATCCTTCATTAATTTTTGAAGGTGTGTTCAATCTCATTTCCTCGGGAGTCTTCATTACTTGAATTATGACTTACAACTCACTATTATTTCTCTTGGAAGTTACATAACACAATGCTGAGTTATAAACAAATGGCTGAATAGAACTTTTAACAGGTGTCAGTTGGGGATAATAAATAGAGGCAGAGATTTCCAATCCTCATAATTGGTGCAAACACATGTAGGGGTTGATAGACTTATTGACACCTTTTCAGTAAAACTGTATTTTGTGGTTAAATAGCATTTTCATAAGAACAGTTTTTATATAGAATTTTGCAGAATAATGTAAGACATTGTCATAAAATAGTACAAGATGCACAAAAATTCAGTTTTTCCTTTTATCGTGGATAGTAGAAATATGCTAACTATAAAATTTCCATAGAATAGCTATCCTATAAGGCAAGCCTCCATTTCATCATTGCCTTTGTTTCTATTAACATTTACCCTCTTGGTTTCTGACTACTTATTGAGTTCAACAATTAATCATAACTCTTTGGAATTATTGTTTTTAATTCTAGCCTTTTTTTCCCTTTTCCCTTGTACTCAGATGCCATTTGATTAAATAGAATAATGTCAACAAAAATCCCATTCACTCTAGGAGACATATTTAGAATACTAATTCAATATAGTAAGAAATTTGTACAATAACTCTATTTGAATCCCCACTGAACAGCTGAAATAAAGTCTTGGATTTTATTTAAATAAATAGATAACATCTGATCATTATCTAGCTCAAAAGAATTCACTAACATCCATCACATGAAAATGTAATACATACTCCAGGGAAGGCATAGGGAAAACAAAAAATGAATAGAATACTTTATCAGCACTCAGTAGCTCAACGTGGAAGCAGGTAAATAACCATTATGTCATATAATAAGTGCAAGGATAATAACATGTATAAATTGTTTGAGAAATCAGTGATATACCTAGAAAGGTAGTTTTGAAAGTTAGAAATTATGAAGAAAATAAGAAAAACACATGGAGGGACGAGCATGAGCAGAAGTACAGATGTAGCCACAGGGAACAAGCTAGTCCCTACCCTGCCTTCCTTTTTTTGCCTCATCAGGCTGTATGCATTTCCATTCTCTCATAGTCTATTCTTTGGCCATTCCTATGACCTTGGAATGATCACACTGGAGATTCAGGAAGGTAGACCTGGGGAAGGAGCTGGTACGTGTTTTTGGTATGCGCTTGTCTCCATCTGGGCAGGGAAATTCAAGGTTCCTTAGGAGACAGTGAAGGCAACCAGGGAAGGGTCATCTAGATACAGTATTCAAGTCAAGAGCCCCTCCTGTCTAGGTGTGAGTATTGGATCGGTTGAAATAATCTTTATTTTCTCTGCCTATGGGAAGTATCAGTATAAATACAGACCCTAACTATAGATATTTTTTTCCAGGTCCTAAATTAGTATTAGTGTATTCTCTGTCATAGAATGGTCAGTAATGATGTCTCACAGAAACAGCAAGTAAAAATCAAATTTATTAAAAGTAACTGAAAGAGATAAATCCTTACAATAATTTGTCTTAATTTTTAAGATTGTATTTAGACTTGTGACTCAATTGGACTCAGTTGAAGTAAATGTAATAAAATGTTTTTTCCAATTTTTAGCCAGTGTGCAATACTTTTTTCTAAAAGTCCCAGTAGCTGATATTGTCTGTGACCTTCTCGGGGAAAACAGTTCAATTAACTGCTGTATTAAAAAGTAATTTGTTATGAGAAAAAAGTACTCATCTTGATTCCATCTCATTTTCATAATCCTTTGAAACACGTTACACATAATGGAAAACAAATAAATATGCCAGATAATTTATCCAGCCAAATAGCAGTTCATCCCCTTTTCTCTCATATTTATCTTGCCATTTCTGCTTGGACATTTTATCCTCTGGGTGAATGTAGTATTTTTTAATTATTTTGAAGAAAGCTTAACAGAGATAGAAATAATCTAATTAAAGAGTCTTATTCCTGCAGCTTTGTTAGTTATTGTAGAAATTTAATTCTTGGTATAACTTTAGTTGATAAACATGTTAAATAGAAATTTAATGGGAAAAATAAAGTTTAAGAAAGAGATAGTCCGTAGACACAGTAGCCTTATCTGTAAATGATAATTTCTCTCACTTTTTTCAGTAAATTGGCATGGGTCTCTTGATTAAATTCTATAATCTTCTAATAGACTATCTTTACTTTGATATAGATTATCAGAGAAACCCCGCCAGTATCCTGTCTGTGCATCTTTACTCCTGTCAGCTAACATTACTTTTCAGATAATGAAATTTTTGATTATTGGTTTTAAATATCTAAGCATTGTTAAACATTAACAATCAATTAACATTAATATAGAAATCTTCATAAGTTTATATACATTAAATACAATTTTATATACATGTACAATGTTTGCCTTTGACCATTTATAGTACAATGAAAAGTACATAAATATGTTGAAAATAATGCTAGCACAGTTTGACTATAAGCAGCAAACAGAGATACAGACACAAATGAATGCACACACATGCAGAAGACCAGGTTTCCCAAGTCAGAATGTTAAGTGATTTTTGTCTGTGTTCAACCTCAAAAGGTATGTTAAAAAAAATATGAACTCTGAATTATATAAGCCCCACTTCTCTTGTTTCAAGTTGTAAAATACTCTCTTTTCTAGTCCTTATTCTAGTTAAAATTTTACAAAATTTTGGGTGGTGTTATTTGATCACTGTTTAATGTTCCAACTAGAATATAAGCTCCACGAGGGTAAGACCATGACTTCTGTATGCTTCTCTTTTTGTATTTCTCTCAAAACACCCTTTTTAAAAAACCACTTTATTACCTGTCTACAGTACAAATTAATAGGCCTTAATTCTTGAACTTTTTTCCTTATCTGATACATTGAGAGAGTTAGAAATGGGTCTTATTATCAAACCACTTGGGGTTCTTTGCTCTAGAGGCTGGCCTTAATCACAGCTTGTCATGACTTTTTTCCCCATAAGGCTCACCAGTCTCAGACAAGTAGAGACTGAATTCACAAGATACTGTCATTTAGTTGCCCTCACTTCCCTCTCTGCAGAAACATGCATCAGTGTTGATCATGCAAGACCACATGAATTTAATTTTATCAAATAACATTTTAACTTCTGGAAATACAGGTAAGGTATATAACAGGAACCATGAAATACTTCAGCATTTAAAATCTAGCTTATACTTTATAATTATGTTATTATCACTTTTATAAATTAAGGCAAACATAAGAATTAAAGTAAGTACATTACAATACATCATCAGAATCAAACTATAAAAAGCTTTTAGAGTTCTGGGCATGGGGAAAAATTCTAATACCAATCTTTGTTAAAAAAGAATCTGGCACACAAATGAATTTATGGATACCAATAATATTGGTAATTCTAAGTACACTCCACAGAGAAAGTGTGGTTAGCCAGAAATACATTTCTTATTATGTGCAATCTTTACAATATTAACAACATTATAAGTCAGAGTTATTTATTACTTTAAACCAGAAATTAGATATTACATTTAAGTTAGACAAGGTACCTATGTAAGAAAAGTTGTGCTAAATAACTTACTAGTTCAAATTGAATTTGAAAATAGAATGATCTGTTTATAGCACAATTTAAAAATTTATGCAAAAAACAAAAATTTCCACTAAAAATGTGCAGCTATATATTAGCATCCATATTTTAAAAAAGACTTTCAAACTTAATAAAACTCATCTCTCTTGATTGCGTTTTCTTTCTCATAACAATTCTCTTATCTCATTTGAGCCTCTAAGCAGTTGTGTATTTCCTATTTATCACTTTCTTGAAATTTCATGGTCACCCAAGTGGAAAAATTTTTAGGCCCTCTTCTTTGATCATTCAGTGGCATTTCGTACCATCGCCTCTCCCATCCTTCATATGAAGTCCCCCTTTCTCTGCTTTCTAACTCTCCTAGATGTCTCCTCCTCATCTTGTCCTTTATAGTATTGATCCTCAGACTTTCTGCGCTCTGATCTCTTTGCTCTTCTTGAGATATCTTAAACTTTCCTTTTTTGTTTTCACAATCATGTCAAATGTAATGCAGAAGCTTAGAAATCATTGCCACTTTATCCCCTAATACATGCGCAAGAAATAAAACAGAATCTGTTCATGTCCTCCAATTTATTCATTCCTCAAATCCATCATATTGTGAACTAAAAATAGAGTACATTTCCCCAGATGATGTGTAATAACCATAGGCAACTCTACACCAAGGATATGGGAATTTATCCAAATGAATATAAAATAGTAGCATTTCACAGTGTCTTGCTCAACAACTATTTTAAAGAATAGCAACTAAAGCATGCTCTATGGCTTAGGTGCTAAGTCAGTGGCTGTGGCATGGACCATGTAAAACCCAAGGAGTTCAGGTTCACCTGCTGGAGTGAGAGAGTGTACCAAAATAAACATAAGCAAATAAATAAAAATGCTTCCTTCTCACCTCTCTTCCTCTTTCCCTCCCTCCCTCCCTTCTTTCCCCTTCCCCAAATACTTCTCTTCCTCTCCCTTTCTGCCTCTCCTTAAAAAAAAAAAAAAAGCAACCAGGCATAGATCATCATTGCTAGGTGCTCTGGGCCTCTCACATTAATAGTGGAAACCAAAGCAAAGCAACAAAAAATATTGTTAAAATTATTGAAAAAGTTTTTTCTTTGACTGTAGTTGTTCATTACATTTTTGCTCTAAAAAGAAAGAAAGAAAAATTCTATAATAAACTGAGTCATGACATGAAGAATGATATGTTTCAGGGAAAAAAGTATTATTAGAATTTATAGATACTTAGAACCTTATAAACTTTTTACTTTATAAACTTTTTAGAAATTGACTCTGCTGAACATATTGAAATCCATAAACTTATCACTACTTACTATTTTTTCTCTTAATTTATCAATGTGCTATAAAACCGCAGTTTAGTGCCAATCATGTTTTGCCCTTTTATAGCCTAGTACAACAAAAGTTTTAAAATAATGCAATTCATTAGACTTTGTGATTTTCATTTATAAGTCTGGATTTACTGATACTTTATAATTTGTCTTCAAACTCTATACTCTGCTACCTAACAGATGTTGAAATCTATATAGAGTGTACAAACCATTTGTTACTATTCTATCGCCATATAATGGCAACAAATCATTTTAGAAGCTCAGAGCTTTCAGATGTCAGAGAAATTAACTGTTTACTGAGCGTAATGACAAGTCATTTAGAAAAGTATGTATTGTGTGTGTATTTTCATACTTCATAAGAAAATAGGATTTAAATAGCATCATCATTAATGTTCTAATTAGAACAGAGTCTTGGTCTTTTAATAATACCTGCTTTCTTCTATACAAAAGGAATTAGTTCTTAGCTTCTTTAAAGAAAATTTGCTTTAGAAGGCTGTGGAAAATTTAATTGCTTCTTAGATCCTTGACTCTTACAGTTTTTTTATTCTTGTCATTCTCCAGTATACTGTATATAAACAAGGTGAATTAAAAATTTTAAGTAAAA